>ML810474.1:122896-145821 GCA_009831015.1 Picea engelmannii | reverse complement strand
TTCCATGGCTACCTCGACTGAAGAAGCTCATTCCTGCATGTATGATTTCTTAGAAAATAGTCCTTTTAACAACCATACATAATAACTCTTTAAAAATATGAAATATATATTTTGGCTCAGCAACATATCAGGCTCATCCAATCTAATCCATAAAAAAAATTTAACTGTTGTCAATGAGTAGGGGGTGAACAAAAGGTCCTGGGATATGTGATGGGCTTGTATTGAGTGAAAAAAATGATAAGATGAGGGGAAAAGAAACAATGTTTTTTTTTTTTGACAAGAACGGTTATGTTGCATTAAGCGGCGTTCTGGCAAGCCAGAATCAGGAAGTTACAAATCTGAAGAAGGTTGGTGACCTCTAATAGTGCTGCCAACCTTCTTGTGAATGTCTTGGGAGACCAATCCCATCTGCTTCTTGAGCTAATTCGAGAAAATGACAAAAATTGCATACATGAGTAAATTCTCACAAACTGTGAGCATAGTAGAAGACAGAAGCAAAGCATTAAGCTGAGGGGGATGAAATTTTCCCCTTAAAGTAGGGATCCAGCTTTTTCTGAGAACCTAAAGAAATGTTGGAGGTCGCCTCCTTTTCTCTGAGCGCTTTGTTGGTCCTTCGCCCTCGGGTAAGGGGTGGAGACGGAACTGAATTGTCTTCAGGTTCAGAAGTATCCACAGAGCCACTAGAGGGGACTGAAGAAACCAGACCTGCAGAGGTAGAGGGTTCCGGAGCTGAAGCCTGAGTTTCTCTCACTGCTACTAAATCTGGGGGGTGGAATCTGGAAGGCTTTCGTCTACCGGAGGATCTTCCTTAATTGTTGTTGCTTCTGGATCTAGGGCTTCATCTTCCTTCAGCGCATCAAAGCTATTTTTATTTTCTAGAGTTGCCTCTGCTGAATGTGTGGCCTTCGGAGCCTGGGCTAGTGGATACTTTCACCTTGGCTGCCTTCGTCGGTTAGATACTGGCTGAAAATCATCTTCTTTGACTAGTCCCAGCTCCTTGGGGGCTTTGGGGCAACTTTTTACAAAATGACCGTAAGCATGGCACCGGAGGCACTTAAAAGGAATCTGCTCGTATTCCAGCTCTTGGATATGGCACCATTCCCCTAGGGAGAGCTTAATGGCTTTCGGAAGTCCTTTCTCGAGGTTAACCTCAACACAAATACAAGCGCAGGTAAACTGTTCCCCTTTCGGCTCCGCCCTATCCAGGAAACGCCCAAGCTTATTTCCAATTTCCTTCAGAGATCTTATCCCCCAGAGATGCAAGGGAAGATGAGGCAGCCTGACCCAAACAGGGGCTGCTGTGATCTCGGCTCCGGGATTGAAGTCAAGAGTCGAGGGGGCTAAGAACAGCCCTCTCGACCCCATGAAATAGGGTCTAGATCTGAAAACTAGATCATGGTCCTCTTTCCTCGAGAAACTGAAGACAAAAAAACCCTGCCTACTGTGCACAAAGAAATGTTTCCCTGTATCAGCATCTTCCAATGATCATCCATCCATGCCTCCACCATTTTGGGGCTAGGCCATAACCCCATAAACTTTCCGATGAGGGCCTTTTCTGCTAGAAGGAGGGAAAGATTGCAAGGGTCCTCTGGAGATAGCTCCAAAGAGGGGATCTCCTCCATATTCTTAACAAACTTAGACAAGAGAGAAGGCTTGGATTTAGGTCCTGCCGAGCGGACTAACGTTTTGAATGCTTCCAAAGGGTCTTCTTTCAACTCGGCAATCGGATCTGGGGCCATTGTAGACGGGCGGAGACCACTAGAAAACAAGAAGACGAAGCAGGTCGCAGAGGCAAGGCAAGACCACTGCTCCAAAACACATGCAAGAGCTTAGGAAAACGCAGGTGAAATGCTCTGAAAAATGCCGATCCGCAGCCCTGTATGCAAAGAAAGATCGACTGCTATAGACGAAGGCCGCACCCCTCTCCAAGCGATTTCAGTTGACAGGGATGAGGGCTGTAGAGATTTCAGATTGACGACAGGGATGAGGGCGACGGCTAGGGTAAACCCTAGCCGCAGAGGAAAACGCCTGGACCTCTTCTCATTCCGCGTAGCTATCTTAAAGAAACAATGTTACTGCTCAAAGACCACAACAATAAACTGTAATGCAAACCAAAGAAAAAATCATTGTAATCCAATGAAGAAAATGCGACTCTAAACTGCTTCAATACATAATTCTTCTTGATTGTAATTAAATTTTAGAACGAGGAGTGAAAAACGAATGTGAGAAGGCGAGGGGGTTGTAATTAGAGGAAAGAGAAATAATGGTAGGGAAGAGAGCGATTACTATTCATAAAATTAATTAAGTGAACCACAAAACCATTCTGTAAAAGGAATCACACCAACCAAATGACCACTGAGACCCCAAACAATTATTATGCATAGTTCAAGAAATCTTGTGCGTTAACTCTCTCCCTGGTTGTAATCAAATATAAAAAACATGTCATCAAACAAGACTGTATGCAGTCCATAACATATTGTAGGGGAGCTCTATTCATCTCACTTATCCATTTAATATTTCAAAACACTTCCCATATGAATAAACAATAAACCATTATGTTAAGCATCAAAATCAACCACTTCCCACGAATTATTTCAATCATAAAATACAAACTCAAAGTTCGTGTTTGATTCTGTGTTTTAATTTAAATAATTGAATTGCAATGAGTTTATATTGTCACAGACCCTGTGTCTGTTTCTTCTATGAAACATGATATTCATCAACGAACAACAAAATACAAACATCAATATTTTAAATGCAAGATATTCACTTTCCATTTAAACTCACAGACAACCATTACCATTCAACACATACTATGTTGTGGAATACCAGACACCCGAAAAAACTCAAGAGTATTTCCATGACTGTACAGGTTCAATCATTCTGAATTTAGACATCCACAGTGACGGGCTATTAATCTAATACAATGAGGCAACAACAACATAACCAATCTCATAACCCAAATTAATTGATATTGCAATCAAACCATACCATGTAAAAATTGTGCCCATTATTGATGACACAATCAAATAACCATAACATATACACTGAATGGAAATTCCATAATCACCCTGATTGTAATAACCATTTGGCCATTAAAATCACATATTTACAGTAATCATTGATTCATGTTGTAGGAATTCCACACATACCAATGCATCACGTGTGAAGCATAATTGCACATTAATCAATTGTAAACTAATGCCTAGTTAACATTTCGATAATCTTGATTCAAAAAGACAATGACTGTGTATCAATCCCATTCTTCAATCAACCAATTTCAATGTTGAGCTTAGCAATGAGACAATTATAATAACCAATTGTAGTGACTACAACCAAAATCCATTGTCAAGATAATGAACAGAGACGAGTCAATAATAGAATATTATCAACATTGCATTACCAACTCATAATCGTCGACCGTGTATCCAACATGACATAATGGGTTTCCTTTATCAAAATTGAGCCTCGAGTAATCAAGGTTTTTCCCCATAAACCAACACCTAGAGACATGAAGCTGACTCTCAACATCAGGTGGGAACCTCCGGGACCAATGGTGCATGCACAGACTATACCAAAAATGTCTTCAAAGATAGGGTGACAATCCTCATGATAGGGGAGTCTATGACCAGAGGAGAAAGGTTCCAGTTTGACCTTGTAACAAGACTTGAAACACGCAGGGTATAACCCTCTTGGGTCTCCAAGCCAACCCGAGAATGTTGAGATAGGACAAGGCTGAGAAATAACAGTCACCTTAAGAAATCCCTTTGGCAAACGACCATCACAACCCATTGTGCAACATTAGTAACATGAACAAACTCATACCCAAGTGAAGCAATGCGCAATGACACAACGCATTCAAAACCCCATAACAACAAAAGACTGGGAATGGAATACGTAGGCATGGAGACAACCAACCACTCTAAACCAAAAGAAACCCTCCACTAAACCGGTAATGATGATAGAGAGCGTTTATGGTTGCTAACACTTAGAAGGACCCAATACATTGTAACTTCAGACATTATCGCAGAGAAATCCACCAACGAATCTTTCCATAAAACCATAATTTTGCATAGTTTCCATACTTAGGGAAGCACAAACCCATACATCCGAGCCAATATCTATTTCATAACCAAAGAAGACTCATGGATGGAAGAAAAAAGACATACCTGTAATCAAAAGCACCTTAAACGGGAATTGGCTGAGCAGTTCTCCCTTTGCTTGAAAGTCAGAGCATAATCATAGAAAACACAGTTGAACAATAGCCTGATTAGGGTGGTGGCCAGTGGAAGGAGTAAGGGTGACATGCACTAAATGCACGTTGCCTCCATTCCTAGACCATTAATTCCTTAGTACACGCCAACAAGCTTCCCATTAACTATATTAATTAAACCATGTATCGAAACCATCACCCACTAAAACCAATAGTGTGACCCATATCAAACTTATTTCATAACATAAATCACCACTTCATATAACTCAATCAAGTTGCATAACTATTAGCTTATTTCTAGGGTTAACAACGACCATTTAAATTTCAATGCATGCAGAGTAGTATATAACATAGTTTTAATTCCTTCCTTTGCATTTGTTTGTATTTCTTTTGCCTTTTCTAACTTCTCTTTAGTATTGTTAATAACATATCTGTTGTGTAGGTGTCAAAGTCACGAGTCCAGGAACATATAGCAATAGTATCAATGGATAACATAGGAAATCGTAACATGCGATTAGAGCTGAAGAAAACATAACATGCCTTAAACAACATTCACTTGTCACACATAGAACCAACACATAATAAGCCCAATCCATCACCAATGAGATCTCATCAACCATGTAAGCAATGTCGAACAGTTGAAAAAACATCAAATAAGAGTCAGATATTATCTCCCAATCTACAACAGGGTCTCACCTACTAGTATTATTTATCCTGTTAGCTTATAATAATAGGATTTAGTAATACTTTGCAGGCAAAAAAAAAAAATCATTGTGATTTTAATCGTCAACATAGTTGATGGTATTACTGGCTACTGAATAGATAAGAGGGTGGATTTGAAATAAGTGTTGTAGCAGACTCCTAACTCCCTTGATATGTTAACCAAGAAGAAAACGATGCCCCTTTACAAAGGATTTCGGCCCCAACAAAAATATTTGTCTCAGTCACAAAGAGAAATCATTCCATCCACTAAGGAATTCAACTAGCAAGGGATAACTATTATTCTAAAAGGAAACTTGGTCCCTCTACAAGGAAATCGAGTTCAACTACCCAAGGAAGAGGTCATCCTGTCCAAAGAGAATAGAAACACCTCTAGATAAATACGACCTCTTTTGAGAAGATATCAACTTGCATAAGAAAATTCACCCTCCTCACAAAAGGATGTGTCCTTTTCAATCCAACGAACTGTTACAATAGATAAATCAGTCTACATAAAAGAGATGTGTCTTCTAAAAACCTCAAACTGAAGCCAACCAATAAATCTCTGTAACAATAAATTCCAAATGGAATATCTGGATGATCTTCCCACTAGTGGCTACGGTGGAGTCTTTCACCACTGAAACTTGATTAGCTAGGGCGTATCTCTCACCATTTAAACCAATCCAAACTAGGGTTGAATCCAAACCCCCAAGGGCTCCAAGAGATATCCAAATCAAATCAAATGATCATCAACATAATAAGAGAATATGAGCCCCTATATCTCCTTTATACCCCTTTCACCTTTTCCCCCTCAATTGACTTTTAATTCATCTTTAGTAGTTTTTCATAAAATCACTTTATTGATTTAATAAACTTTTTTTCTCCACAAAGTGATTTATTTGATTTTAAAGCATTTCTCAATTTGAAGTTACTTTTTTATCATCTCAACCTTTAGAGTTTTTCGTCCTGATTCCATTGAGCTATTACGCTAAGATATCCCTCTCAGATAATTTTTATAAATGACAACCTTAGCGAATTCCATTAAATTATGCTCAATAATACTGCGAAATTACAGGAACGGTCGAAATGCAATGAAATTGAAATATGACTGCGCATGAATGATCATGATGATGAAAGATGATAAGAGGACCTCCGAGAGCATCATATAACTCCTCCAAACCACCTGATCTCATTGTTAACCTCAATTTACCCCTCTGGTCGGGCTGACATAAACCCATAAGGTCACCTCCAACAACAAAGCAGGGTGATCCAAAAATGGGGACATTACATATTGATGCTAGATTTGTGCACAATAAACTAATTAGGGGGTCTTAGTTTTCCTAGGTGAATTTAGTCTAATTTGATTAAGTGACCCTTTTCCTAACAACCATTTATTTATAATTGTTACTCAGTATTATCATGTTATATTATATTTAGTAGGTAATTATGACCTTTAATTTTCCATCCTTACTTCTATGAGGACATGGAGACCTAAATAAAGGAAGATAAAATAACAAACTTATGATTAAGTTCTCCAATTAATATCCAATTCCATACTATTCTAATATTTCAAGTAGCTTAACATAAGTTTATAATGGTAGTATGGATTAAAACATAGGTCAAGCAATAGGGTAAAAATAAGTGTGTTTTATTCTATAGGTATATTTGTTAATATGTTTTATGGTTGTACATTTCTATTCAATGCTAAACACTGACATAAATATGTATGCATTTTCCTTCCAGAGAGCATGGGTTTTGATTTCTTAAGGAGTCTATGATATTTAAGGATTCCTCGATTTGATTATTTGTTGTTATAAGGTGCATATAGTTTCTGAAACATCCAACTTGTTAGGAGCTGAGCTGAATTGATTATCAACCTTGTAATTGAGTTATATATTTGGCTATCCAAACATCTTTTAATAAATATTAACTTTCTAGTCATATATGCTACTTCTCTTTATACTTTTATGATGCTACATATTTCCTTTTTCTTTTAGGAGTTTGAAAGTTGAGGATTAGATGGTTTCAATTTATTGTATATAGCTTGCCTTGAACAAATATTATTATTGACATTATACATCTAAGTTTTGACTTTGTTTTAAGTTTCTTTTTTCGTTAGTTTGTTTAACACTGTGATATTTTAATAATAACAATTCTTAATTTAACTTTAATTTATAATCACTATGATATAGAATGATTAATTTATTATTAATATAAAACTCATATTAAAACTAATCTCATAAACATTAAAAAACCAAGTATTTATAAGGTAGAAGAGTTCCTCTAACTATATTAACAAATCAATTCCTAATCTAACCAAGTACTTTTTTCCATAAGAAAGTTTCATAAATTATATTAAGAAGATATAATTCTTAGCATCCAAAATGTTCATTAATATCCAGAAAGGATATAGACATGTTCTTTGAAACAAAAACAACAAAAAAACTGAAGACAAATACAATTTTTCTTGATGCAAAACAATGTAGCCTTCACTAAAAATGTGAGCAGCCAAATGGAGACTGGAATTTTCCGAGCTAGTGATGATAGCTGATTTCTTCGCGCATCATGAAATTTTGAATGAAAGAGGAGTACCGCAAAAACAAGTGTTAATATACATTGAGGAGGCGATGTTGTCCCCTCACTCCTTCAGTCCAAAGGTGAAGCGTGATGTAACCTTCTAGTTCATTTAATGCTTTCTTTGAAAGTGAATCAACTTCTTTGTTAAATTCCCGAAAGATGTGGAAGAATTGAGTGCTCTCGAAAGTGTTCTTAAGAGTTTTGATTTTTTTTTTCCAGCCTTCAAGAGAGGTCACTCGCAAATCACTTCTATTATTCAACCATTCGATTATCACCTTCGAATCTCCAAGAATTTGGATCTTCGGGAGTGCAAGTAGATTGGCTATGTGTAATGTAGCCCAAGCCCTGAATAATTCAGCCTTTGTATTTGAGCCGATTCCACAGTTCAGGTACTATTTATGAACCAAGATGTTTGAAAGTTTGATTATGCCACCTGCTCCACAACATTGACTATCTACCTTTGCTGCACCATCAAAACAAGCTACAAGAAATTCAATGTTTTGATTAATTAAACTAGATCAAAACAAAAAACGAGTAATAACATCCTCAAGCTTGTGAATTGTACCAAGTACTTATAAAATAGAAGAGTTCCTCTAACTATATTAACACATCAATTCCCAACCAACCATACAAGAATGTTTTTATATGCTAATTTTCAAATGTCAATTTTGAACATCAACATCAACTTACTTTTAACATCAAATCACCATACATATTCCAATGATATGGGATAAACATTTCAAAACTGTTTAAAACATAAATGGATTTTAATATAAATTAAAAAAAAATTATTGATGTCATAAAATGTTGTATTCATGTATTCATTATATATTTTGATTTTAATATAAATCAAAAAGAATTTCCATGTCATAAAATGTTATTCATATATTCATTATATATTGATGATGTTTAATATTATTATAATTCATTAATTATATTTTATAAAATTGAAAGCTATAACAAAATAAAAACCCTTTTTATTCATGTATTAATTAATGACGTATTAACTATATAATAATGATGTTTAATATTATTATATTTTATTAATTATATTTAATAAAATTAAAARATATAATATAATAGAAAAARAMKTCTATTAAACAACATGCAATAAATATTAATTAATATTATTTACATCCATAATCATTATTCAACAYCTAATTCACACAAATTCGAGAGCTAGAAGATAATCGGTTAAATAAACTATGTAGTGCTAAATAAGCAAGTCTCTTAGAATAACATTTAACTAAAATAAACATGCTTTTAATAATGGATCTTCATCTATTTTGAGGGGGAAATGCCCACACATATTAGGCTTCTAATAGGAGGAATGTTTTCATGCTTTAATTTCAAGACATTTTTTAAGGAAAAATTACCCCAATAGGAGGAAGGAATGTTTTCATGCTCTAATTTCAAGATTTTTTTTAAAGAAAAAATTGCATTTATATATTATATATATATAATGTCATTATACATAGACTAAAAAATTATATAGTTGGAGTTATTTGTTCATAAAGCTTAGTTTTACTATTTGTCTTGTTAGTCCTAGACAAACCAAAAGGTGATTGCAAAACTCTTCAGTGACCATTAACAAGAGTCAACACTTGCTTCCTAAAAAGAAATTAGGTCTATTCGAACAACATCATCTAGATCCAAAGCCCAACTGGATACTAGAATTTGGGATATTTGACTTAAAAAAATCATCAATACAAAAATATATACAAGAGTGGACCCTCTTGTCCATCCTCCATCTGAAAATATTTTAATCTTCCTTCGTGCAGTTCCAAAGCATGTTTGGAGAGCTCATTAACGTCCTTATTTTATTCTCTATAGGTGTGCATGTAGTTTATAGCCATGAAGTTCATAATGAAAACCTCAATCCGATCTTTCCAATAAATCAATCCTAAAACCTGAATGTCACTTTTTCGATTCAACTAGTCTATTACTACCTTTGAGTCACTAACCACTTGTAAGTAAAAAATATGTAATCCTTATCTTATTTATATTTCCTATTTGAAATGATTTGAAATGATTGATCCATAGAATTTATAAAATATAAACTAACTTATAATATATATATAACAAGATTAATATTGAAATCTATAAATCGGTTATATACAATATAAATAAATCAAAGTTCAAGCTCTATAAAATATGAATAGAATTCATAAAATATAAAAAGGAATAAGATTAATAACAGGGTATATACATCAAAGTTTAGACTAAAACGATCGTTGCGTAACAAAGTTCATCTCAACTTGTACATGCCAAATGGATATTCTCATCATTGACCTTCCAAGTTATTATAAAATTTATATTACTTATTTGTAATGATTAATATGTAGACATTTATAAAATCGTGCATACCAATGACTATTTATCAGTTATTATAAAAATTATATTAATTATATGGAGGTTTTATATATCAATGTAATATTTGATTTATCATAATTTTAAAATTATATATATATAATTTAAATATTCATATAAATAATATATACAAAATCAAATCAATATTATCATTATTAATTTTCCAATTTAATATAAAATTGGTATTATACTTAAATTTAAAAATTGTTTAAATTAGTTGGTAAACTATAACCATTCCCACTAAATGTAAAAATTGTACATGCCATGTTGTCATCATTAACCTTCCAAACTATTATAAAAATGATATTGCAAACATTCAAAATTGCTCATAAGCCAATGAATTGTTGTTAGAACTTTATTGGTCACCAACTTCTCATTGACTTGTAATCAAGTTGGTGGTTGCTTTGAAACTATTGTAAAGTTATTAATAATATAATAATAAATAATAAATAAATATATATGAATAAGACAACCATTTACATAAACAATAAGGTCACGAGTCACATACCTTAATCTCGTAGGAAATATAAATGTATTTATGATTATTATATAATATATTAATGATTACTATGAGGTATATGATAATCAATGAGTATATTCATGGGCTCTTCCAACATTTGTAGATATTATTGACAACGGTGTAGTTATTATTGACAACGATCTTGACCTTGTAATTTTATATGTTTATAAATTATAGTTTTTTAATTAGGTCTAACTTGATTAGTTGTAGGTGGAGTGTTATCTTCTCCATCTAGATTATATTTTTTATGTGATAAATTTAGTTTATAATGAATATGTTATTTTAATGGTTTGGAGTTTTGTTGTTGGTCTAGATTTGTGCTTTGAAGAATCTAGGGTTTATCATAGATAGATACTATAATTGGAATGAAGAAAATGTTAAGATATTGTATAACTGCAAAGAATATTTTTATCTCATTTTGTGGATAAAGTAAAAGATAAAATATATTTATTATTGATTAGATCAATCCCCTTTTGTGGATTGATCATGTCGGGCATTGTAATTGACCAAATCCCCTTTTTCGAATTGGTCAAACCCTAATTGTAATATGCAAAGTAAGAAGTCAACCCCCAAACAAATTAAAGTGGTTCTAACCACCCACATTGAGAAGTCAGCCCTGCCAGTGAAAAGACACTTACGTTCACACCTACCAGATTATATAAATAAGAGAGGCCAGTGCCTCATTTAGACACACACTCAGCTCACTCATCTAGTGCACAAGTATTGAAGGAAGACGCAGTTACCAGTTGCTGGAAGAAGGAAGAGAGAGAGAGATGCATCCTTGGGAGAGGAATTTATGTGTTGTTTGGTTCATTTTCTTGGCATTGTATTGGATATCTATATTAAGGAAGTTTTGCTGGGTTTTTTCCTCCATGAGGGTTTCCCAGGATAAATGTTGTGTATCTTGTGACTGTGTTTCTCTCAGTGATCCTATCTATGCTATTGTTATCTAGTAAATTGAAAGGTAACCTAATAATAGCTTAAACTTTAACATGGTTTCAGAGCTAAGTTGAAGAGAGCATCTTTCATAGGAAAAAGAAAAACATCACTATTTTCGTACATGCAAATTAGGTATTTTTATTGAAGAATAATTTCTAGAAAGGTTCACCCTACCTCAAGGAACATTTTGGCATCATCAACGCAACGTTTCAATGGCTAGATATACTAGAAAGTGAAACCCTAGTTTTCACAAAGTACCAGAAAACTAGAGTACCAGAAGTACCAGAAGTACCAGAAAACCAAAAGCACCAGTCTAGAAATCCGTTGATCAAGTTTGAAGGGGTAAAATTTGGATTTTCAGAAATCTGATTGTACCAGCATACTCGCCTCAGTCCATCGCATCTTTTGGTGAGTTTAGTTTTTAGATCCAAGAAATTTGATTTTTCTATTATTTCTATAGCCCAGAGGGCTAGGGTTTCTACTCCAAGAAATAATGGCTACCAACATGAGGGTAGAAGACATGCTGGAAGGATCTAGAAACTTCAGATATTTGAAGCATAGGTTGTAGATGATTCTAGACGAGAATGATCTTCTATAACATGTTGCAGTGGGTGTACCAAAACCAGATGAAGAAGAGAAAAATACCAAGCATAAGAAGAATGAAAAGAAAGCAAAGAGAATCATGTCAGATTCAGTAAAGGATCACTTGATCCCTCATATTTCCTAACTACAGACATCAAGGAAAATGTATGAAGCACTCAACAGGTTATATGAAAGCAAAGACATTAGCCAGAATCTTTCCTTAGGAAATCAGCTTCGTAATATGAAGATGGAAAACTCAGAAACTGTCACATCCTATCTTATGAGAGTTTCTTGGATCAGAGATCAACTTGCATCTATTAGAGATGTCATTAGTGATAAATAACTTGTAACCACAACCCTAAATGGGTTTCCAACATTTGGATTCCTTTTGTACAAGGAGTGTGTGCAAGAAGCAAGTTACCCAAGTTTGATAAGTTATGGGTAGATTGCACACACGAAGAATCTAGACTTGCAAACCAACATAAGAGATTAATTGTTGATGAAGAGGAAGCTCTTATAGATCAAAAGAACAAAATAAGTTCCTTCAGGAAGAACAATAAAGAAGCTAACTCCGTAAGAGTTCCAGATAAGAAGAAATATGTTTCAAAGATCAGATGCTACAACTATCAAAAGTTGGGACACTTTTCCTATGACTATCCTCAAGGAAAAGGAAAAAGAAAGTAACAAGCACATGTGGCAAAAGAAGAGGAATCTACTCCCTCAAAGAAAGATTTAACATAAATTGAGGGTTATGTACTTTAAGTTGAAGATAATTGATCTGCAGAAAGCTAGAAAATGGTGGAGTATGTAGAGCCTCCCCACACAAAAAAAAGTAGATAAGTATTCATGTTTATTTTTAGTATCTAGTTTACCTTATCATTACAAGTTAGATAGCTTTGTGAAAATGTTAATTAACCTCATTTTACTTCAGTATCTATGAAAACTTATGAAGGAAGTATCAAAGACGAGGATGAAGAAAGAGATAAAATATTTATTTCAGAAAGCATACTGTAAGTAAGTTTACAGGTCTTAGAAGAAAGAACTTATGCCATAACTTGTATAAGTTAGACATCATGAGAAGGACGTATGATATGGTGACAGTCAGTAAAGACCAAACAATATATAGTATTTATATAGGAGAAGGAATCTCCTAAAGATGCAGAACAAAAATGTTCAAGATGAAGAAAAAGATGGATACTCAGATAGAGTTGATAAGATGCAGGTAACTATAGGTTGCTCCAGTACCGTTCTTATAGATGTAGAGGGAGCAGGTTGATCCAATATGAATTTAGAAAGAAATGTTCAAACTCAAGAAGGCACCCAAGATATTATAGAAAAAAAACTTCAAGGATGATGATTAGAAGCTATTAGTTTGGTGTAAGAGGGAGCCATGTCTCCGAGTTTGAAATGGAGGATCATGATTTGATGCAGTTAGGAAAGCAGGTGGATGGTGCAAAGATATTTTGATCAAGATGAAAGTTATCCAATAGATGGATGGTGCCTAGCAGATGAGTAGCATGGTATTATACCATGGAAATATTTTGGACCACGAGAGATTTTTTCAAATCCCATAGCTAGACCTTCGTAGAGAAGGAGAAAGAGAAAAGAACTTCATAGAGAAGGAAAGAGAAATCCCACAGATTGACCTTCATAGAGAAGGAAAATAGAAGAGACCTTCATAGGGAAGGAAGAGACCTTCATATAGAAGGGGAATGATGAATTTTCCAAGGTTAGTCTCTGTCCAAGTGTTGATTTTTGGATACTCTAGGGACATGCTAGAATACCCTCGTAGAGAGGGGTGCAACCACCCTCGTAGAGAGGAATGTGGATGTGTCTCCAAGGGGTAGTGGGCAGATACTCTCCTCTGGCCAAGGATTGAGTAACCTGGAACACAAACCTTGACCATTTGGAATGGTTAGTTGGCTCTTGAGGTTTGTGTCGTGATCCTGCGTGGATCATGGAAAGGGAGTCTAGTCTTTCCCAGGCTAGCATCTTAGCTTCTCCAGTTCATATGGGATGACTAGGAGTGAAGATGTGGTAGCAGTATTCCCCAGTGGATGGGTGAGATAGATGACTACAAGAGAAGGGATAACATAAAAGGAATGGAAAAACTCATAGAATATCTTTCGTGTGAAGATAAGATATCTTCTATGTGAAGATAATATATCTTCTGCGTGAAGATAAGAAAGAAGTATCTTCTGCATGAAGACGAAAGAAAGAAAGAGTATCTTCTGCACGAAGATAAAGAGAAAAAAACTTCCGGTGATTTATCGATATGCCAGTCAATGATCATGATGCCAAATGACCAAGTGAATTATATTGATGCCTCCTGTTATCCAGTTGATGATGTTACCCTGTTGATGATGTTGCTCAGTTGATGATGTTATCTAGTTGATGATATTACCCTGTTGATGATGTTTCCCAGTTGATGATGTTATCCAGTGGATGTTGCTACTTAGTTGATGTTGACATCCAATGACCTATCAAAAGATAAAGAATATCCTTCTTGTTAAGAGGGAGTGTTAAAATATTGTGTAACTGCAAAGAATATTCTTATTCCCTTTTGTGGATAGAGTAAAAGATAAAATATATTTATTATTGATTAGATCAATCCCCTTTTGTGGATTGATCATGTCGGGAATTGTAATTGACCAAATCCCCTTTTGCGGGTAGTTCAAACCCTAATTGTAATATGCAAAGTAAGAAGTTTTCCCCCAGGCAAATTAAAGTGGTTCTAACCACCGAGATTGAGAAGTCGGCCCTGCCAGTGAAAAGACACTTATGTTCACACTTGCCAGATTGTATAAATAAGAGAGGCCAACACCTCATTTAGACACACACTCAACTCACTCATCTAATGCGCAAGTTTTGAAGGAAGTTGCAGTTACCAGTTGCCGTAAGAAGGAAGAGAGAGAGGGGCATATCCTTGGGAGAGGAATTTATGTGTTGTTTGGTTCATTGTCTTGACATTGTATTGGATATCTATATTAAGGAAGTTTTGCCGGGTTTTCTTCCCCATGAGGGTTTTCCATGATAAATGTTGTGTATCTTGTGATTGTGTTTCTCTAAATGATTCTATCTATGCTATTGTTATCTAGTAAATTGAAAGGTAACCTAATAATAGCTTAAACTTTAACAGAAAAGTGCTTGATAATTTTTCTTGAAACATATTACTTTGAAAAAATGCTCATAAATTATGATAATGATTTTTTTTTTTATAGTAATCAATAAATTCCACATATTATAAAAAGATTCTTTGTTTCTTTATAATAACATTTTCACGAAATTTACATGTGCATTATGTTTTTCTCTAATTAACATGGAAGTAATGCATTATATTACTTCCACATACACATAATTTGTAGCAGTGATAGATAGGAAATACCAAATAACATATGCACTTGACAAAAGGAACACAATAACTAAAAGTATCTATAGAGGTAGTGTGACAATAATTAGATTGGAAACTTGCTATCATATTTGTATTTAATGCCCTTTAACTAAAATGGACATTACGACTCCACCAAAAAAATTGATAATAATACACACACATATAAGAAATAAGAAACGACAATGAAGGGATTTAGAAAATTGTACACTCAAGATTGTATTTTACATGCATATTCAAATAAGGGAGGAAGGCTTCTCCACATTGTAATAAACATGAGTAATATGTTTTCATTGATTATGAGTGAAGAGGAGATCCTTATTTGTAAAAAAATAAAATAAAAAAAATAATCAGAAATCTAACTTTTAGTCAAAGTTACTTTTATGGAATAATTAGGTTCACATTTTTTCCCTTATAACTATGTATGAGAAATCCTCAAAGATTTCACCACTATCAGTTGTTGGTAATTAGAGAAAACTGTTGGTGTATAGTATGCTTGAATTGGTAAGGACATTGAGTGCTAACATATCATATAGACAACGAGCTTGGGAACTTCATTTTAAAACCTCTTACTTGCAATTCATAACACTTAACCACTTGAACTAACCCACCAAGCTAATTAAACTCTTATTTATATAATTAATCATAATCACATTGATTAAATATTTGAACATTATTTAACAAAATTAGCTTGTTCAAAATATAAGAGGATTAAATAATTACAAACTATGAACTTTTATATAAAATATCATTTTTTATATTTACTTGTAATTTAGGCAGAAAACATGCCCTCCCTTTAAATAATATCTGTCCATAAAATTTTAGAATGAAAAAGTAGTCGAACCATGTAAATTTTTCTTTAAACACCCTTTTTCGTATCGTACAAAAATATCTAATTTCAAATTTAACCCAACTTTATGGATTTTTTTTGAGACTATGTATCTTTTGAGTATTTTTCTAGATATGGCATTATGTTATGAAAAATTTGTTCGAAAAATTAAAAGAATGTTGGAAAAATCGAAAAACCTCAATGGTGTAGCGATCATTTTTTGATCTCTCTCAATTTCTCTTTATTATGCCCTGCCGAAGGTGTAGAGGGACCATAGCAATCGATAATTCATTAACTTTATATTAGTTTGTCTTTTGACTACAAATTTTTGCATAATTTCTATTGTTCGAACTACAAAACTAAAAACATTATTTTTTATATAATAAAAAAACCCTTATATGTCATGATCTCATTAGATAATAGATTTGAGGTCTTATTGCCAGCTTCGCTATTCTCAATGATTTATATGTTGGCACATCCAAAGTTTTTATCATTTACGGTCTTTTTGAATTTGTATTATTCGTACTGGAATGTTTAGATATCTAAAGTTTATAGCATTCGATAATTCATTGACTTTATATTAGTTTGTCGTTTGACTACAAATTTTTGCATAATCTCTATTGCTCAAATTACAAAACTATTATATATATATATATATATATATATATATATATATATATATATATATATATATATATATATATATAATAAAAAAACCCTTGTATGTCATGATCTCATTGGATAATAGATTTGAGGTCTTATTGCCAGCTTCACTATTTCCAATGCTTTGTATGTTGGCATATCCAAAGTTTTAATCATCTATGGTCTTTTTGAATTTGTACTATTCATATTGAAATGTTTAGATATCCAAAGTTTTCAGCATGGATAGTCAGTTTTCATATTACTTTGTCCTCTGAGTAAATTATTTTTGCATAGTCTCCATTGTTCAAACTATTATTATTATTGTTTATTTTTCTTTATTATTGCGTACTTGGAGAGGCATTTTCATTATTGTGTATGGAAACAAGCTTGCCACACTACATTCTTTCTTAAATTTTTTCATAACTCGACACCCTTCGACGATTCTGACAACCTTAAGTGTTTACCTAACAGTCCTCACAACCTTAAATGTTTACTCAACAGGTGTGTTACAATATAGTTTCCTTTGAGTTTTGGATACAGTGTTGTCTGCAGTGAATTTGGATAATATTGTTCTTCACCGACATTACCGGTTCATTGGTTGATGCTTGTTCATTGGTTCGTTTGATGATTCTTGTTTTTGTTTGATTCAACTTTTCAAAGTTGAGGTCCTGCAGCTATAGTTGGACCTCTTTGTGCTTGTTCACTAGTTTTTGTTTTGCTGCTTTCTCTTGTTTTCTTCAACTTTGCAAGGTTGGGGTATTGCATCCGTAGTTGGACCTGTTGTTGCAGTTTGTAGGGTTTGGAGCTGTGCTTCTTTTGTTCCTCATTCACGGGTAAGTTTCTCTGCCATGGTTTCATTGCTATTCCTTGTTTTCCGTTTTCTCTTTTCAACTTGCAAGAAAGAACTTTCAATACTAGGAATCCCTGGCTCAAAATCCTGTTGCAGACCATATTTCTATGTGACTACCACAACCAGAATCTTGTCCTTTTTCTTGAACGTCAATTTTCTATACATAACCCACCTCTATCGCAACCATAGTGACATATAAAAAAGAAAAATCCTCATTTTTCCTTCTCCTGAAAACCATACATTTGGTACATTTTTCCCAATGTTCTTCTCATATTTTATGTTCTTGGAAACCATACATTTGGTGCATTTTTCCTAATTTGTTCCCTTCCAAACATCTTGTTCCACTTTTAATGTTGATGTTGGACACAGAACCCACATCTGTTGCAGCTATAGTGAAATATAAAAAAGAAAACTGAATGGTCTCCTCATATTTTTTGTTCCTAGAAACCATGCGTTTGGTGCATTTTTTCCAGGTTGTTCCCTTCCAATCACATATGCCAACTTCCACATCCTTGATATCGTGCCATATTTATTTCAAAAATATCAATGCAAAGGGGTTTAGAAAATGAATTTGGATTTGTCAGAGGAGGCAAGCATCTTCCAGGGCCTTGTGACAGGGCATGTTTTTATTATCTGAATCAAAAACTTTGTTTTCTTGTTGGCTTTGTGTTGTCCTTTATGTCTTGAAAATCATCTTCTGCCACTAAAAAATCTTATAGGATGCACATGTGGAATAGGTTAAAAAATTATATGCCTTGAATACTTGGTCTTTGTGCTGAGAAAATTTATAGTGTTATTTCATTTGCGTTGTTTCTTCTGTTTGGTTCACTGCTCATTGTACGCTTGTTTGTTTTTCATATGTTGTAGTGACTAGGGGGATTGAATTTTATAGGAATAAGGTTGAAGGATACATAGCGGAATTGGTATGCAGTTCCGCACTTATAGTCTTTTTTTTTTCTTTTTTTTCTTTTTCTTTGTTTGCATATAAACTGAATATAGCTAAGAAACATATTGAAAATAATAGCTTAAGAGATGAAACAAGTAATAGATGTTGAGTCCTATGAAATAGATACAGACTCCATTGTACATGAAAACATTGACCAGGTATTGCATAGCAATGGGCTTTTTAGATTGGATGCATTCTCATATACTATATAAGATTTCCTTTTCGATGCATTTCAGGTTCTATTGCATTTCCGTTATTCCTCAACCGACCTACGCAATGGATTGATAGATTATTTCTTGGGATATTTAAAAAATGGGGATGCTAAGTCATTGGAGTCATATCAATACGAATTGGCATCTGATTTTCTTTGCCAGTTGCATGGAATACATGATGTCACTATATATTTTTCAAAGATGGGGTTGTCTGCATCTACAATTCTTCCTACACATGAGAGGGGACTTTGGGGAGATACATTTTGTATATGGTGGCTTTCCAAGTGGCTGAATATATCAATTGGAATATGGTCATTGACAAGAAACTCAAGATATCTACTATTCAAAAAAACTACATCTAGCAATCCATATTTCATCTTGTTCCATGATGCCAATCCTGTCAGTGGTCATTATGAACCACTACTCTATAGAAAATTATCCATATGAAATCTTTGAGGACCTCATATTTACTTGTCCCTCATTTGCAAAGACCATGAATCACAATGGAAACAAATTATGCATTGTATACACTTCCATGGCTTGCAGATAGTGACAACTATTGCATCTAGTTTTGGATATAGTTTGTTCAATGCAATTTTCTATTTGGTAGAAACAAAGTTCGATGTGTAGTCATTGTGGATTTACATTGTACAATCCTTCTGCAATGCAATTATAGGCAGCAACCAATAGGATTTTAGTTTCTTGCATCAATACCTTTCGCCATATCTTCTAGAAAATATGCCGACAATTGGAAGTTGACAACAATACCTTGTAAACATGGCACTGCCATATGAGAAAGGAAATGTAGATGGTGGCATTTTATGTTTGCAATGGCTATCTATCATATTCAGAGTAAATATCTAGGTCTGGTCAGCCCTGTCGGATGGCACTGTCCATTCCTACTGTATTGATTCAAACTACGATCGAACAATTGACATCATCTTGTTGAAAATAGATATGCCACATATCCATTATCAACCTTTGATGAGAAATACTTCTAGTTCAGGGTCCACTGTCCATGCCACCCAAACCACATCGAATCTGCATATGTGTCACATGCTATTTAATGAGAATGAAACTCATCATAGTTGTGATGAGGCCATACAGAGCTTAAACAAAAAACGTAGACTAAATTATCGCAACTTGAAAAGGGTCATACGTGAGAGAAAAATTACATTGGTAGTATAGGAAATACTACCAATTCAGGGTCCAATGTCAATGCCACCCAAACCACATCGAATCTGCATAAGTGTTGCATGTTATTTAATCAGAATGAAACTCATCCCAGTTGTCATGAGGTCATCCAAACCTTGAACAAAAAACATAGACTAACTTATCACAACTTGAAAAAGGTCATACGTGAGAGAAAAAAATACATTACTACGCTTCCTTCTAGATAGAAACTGACATATCACAACCTAAAAAAAATTGTTTGTGCACAACACAATCACATTTTTCGCATTTTCTGCTGAGCACAAACATCACATGTCGAATGAAAAAGAACATAACAATTTTCATCATCGAGACAGTGTGGATGCAATGCTCATAAGAAATGTCAATTCCACCTCCAACATGGCTTGTCAACAAGTGAAACTAGTTTCCAGTGGAAAGCATAACTTAACCTAGCACATATTGAAAAACCAGATATGTGAGAGAAACATGTATGACCACATATCCAAGAATGGTCATGGTACTGATCGAGAGGAAAAAAACACATTTCATGGACTAGAGACAACACCATACACTGCTACCAATGAAATCCAACAAACACTTTCTACGCATACTTCCCTATAGAAGAAAGATGAAAAACAGATCTATATGAAACAAATTAAAGACACTCATTCCATTGCATGTGCAATTTGCAATCAATTGAATTTCTAAAAAAACACTAATTATTTCACGGCTGATTTGGAAGCAGAATACCTTTGCTTGTGTTAAGCCCTAATATTGGCTCATTACCCCTTAATTAGGGCATTTTACATTAGTAATGTTATTTTATTTATGTCGGCTTTATTCCATTAGTTGTAATTATACCTCCTAGTCTCCTATATATACCAAGGGGACATTTTCATTTGGAATCATCTTGTACTTGAACATTTATGTGGGGTAAAAGGAGGTTGCCCCCTCGAAAAGGCTTATTATATGAAATTCTCTCTTTTTCAAGGCGTTGAGAACTTATTCTGAGGTTTTTCTATGCTATATTGATATTTGGTTCTTAACATATGGTATTAGAGCTCAAGGTCTTGGGGTTTCACTGCTACACTGAGACACCATGGAATTTTTTCTATAATTTTTTTTTCTAAAACAATTCAAAAGGAACGAATTGGAGGACATTTAGTATATGGATCAAGGTACGTTGGTTTAAAATTTCAGCTCCTGAGGAATTATACTTTTAAAGATACAACCTTTGTAATATAGGGTTCTAGAATCATCCTGAACTGAGTCATTGCGGAATTTTCACTATAAAATTTTTTATGTAACGTTTCAGACATTGAAATTTGGAGGATATTCTCAGAAACTAGTAGGGTATCTGTGGTAGAAATTTCATCTTTTGTTTCATCTTAAATTTGTATATACACCTTGTGGAAGATAGGGTATCTGACTAGTCCTATTGACTAGTCTCAAGAAGGTGTTCTGGGTAAAAAAATCATAAATTATTCCTAGAGTATCCAAATTGAGTGAGACTAGTTACATTGGATAGTGGACAACCTGCAGTAGTTCTGGTACACGTTTCAGAATTTAATATCAATCATTTTGTGCGGGGCACACTATACAAGTGAGATCTCCTGGAAAGGCCAAAAATCAACAAGTTGCGGGGAAGTTACCGTAAATTCCACTTGGCACATCCAATTTTTATTAGACTTGTGGAATTGAAGAGAAGAAATATCAAAGACCTACCAAAATTAAAAGTTCATACCCAGAAGGGCCAAAATTTTGGAGATACAATAAAAGGAAAATTGTTTAGCAGAACCACCTCAAAATCAAGGTTTAAAGTGATACTTGGCCAACATGCCACCAAAAAAGGGAACTTCTACACCAAATAAGCCTCTAGAAAATCCTACTTGGACTCTTGATGAAGGTGAAGAAATACGTAGGGACATAAATGATTTACAAAATAAGGCAGTAACCAAAGATGAACTACAAGAGATGATGGATTCAATGGAAGGTAAGTTGAATACCAAGATGGAAGGTTTAAAAGGGGAGATCATGGAGGGATTGAAAAATTTCCTAATAGAGAGGACACCTGAAAGTGAAAATGTATCCCATGAAATTCATGATGAGGACACAAGGAGGGTGAATCTAGAATGGAGAAATTCCAAATTTGGGTTGAAGACCAACCACGTTCCTAAGATCGATATGAGGAAGTTTGATGGCAAGGACCCAATCACATGGATACTTCAAATGGAGAAATTATTTGATCTACATAATGTGCCACATACACAAAAGGTACGAATTGCTTATTTATATTTAGAACCCAATCAATTTGTATGGTATCGATGGCTTTGTTCTCTCAAATCACTCATCACTTGGACAATTTTCATGGAACAAATGATAGCACACTATGAGGATACAAGGAACAATACCTTCTTTAGCCAATTGATAAATCTCAAGCAAAAGGGTTCAGTTACCGAGCACATTGAGAACTTCCAAAGATTGAATATAAAGGTAATAGATATTCCAGATGAGCACTTGATTGATGTATTCATAGGAACTTTAAAGGATAACATTCAACATGAGGTTCTCCTTTGGGAACCCAAATCATTGGAGAATGCATTTAAGGTGGAAAGAAATGTTGAAAGTGAAAATATGGCTATGGCTACTAGAAGGACCAATCCTAACATCTATAGAGAGAATAATCCTACAAGGTTGACACCTCAACAATTGGAGGAAAGAAAAGAAAAATGTTTATGCTTTAATTGTGACAACAAGTACAGTAAGGGACATAAGTGTGGTGAGAAGAAATTATTCTACATAGATTTTGAAGAGGAAAAAGAACAAGAACAAGAACAAGAACCATCTCAAGATGAAAACATAGAAGCAATTTTGTCTGAAGAGTTGACTCCCACGATATCGTGTAATGCATTGGTTGGAATTAGCACTCCTCAAACCCTCAATATTGAAGGATACATCAAAAAGAAAAAGGTAATAGTCCTAATT
>ML810474.1:64261-114551 GCA_009831015.1 Picea engelmannii | reverse complement strand
TATTCCATATCCAATTGTTTTTCATTTACTCTGTCTATACTTGTTGCACTGGTTTGCATCTCTTCTAGATGTTTTTTCCTTGGATATTGCATATCTTTTCGTATATTAACTTATCTTCATGTCAATTGTATTTTTTGTGTCGCTATATTGAGATAAATAAATTTGTACTCCATCTTTTTCCATGTGTTCCTACGTAGCATCTTGCTTTCATGTCCATTGTATTCTCTGTATTACTGCATTGAAAAAAGAACAGAGTAATTGAACACAAGGATGGAGCCTTATGTGCCATAACTGAGAAAGTTGGAGTACAATCTTCCAAAAGGTATGACTACATTTGTGCCACAACAAATACAATGCATATGCCTAATGCACATTCATATCAAGTATGAACAATATGCACATGTTCATAGCCATCGTCTCAAAAGTGACATGGACATGGGAAGTGAACCATCACAAACATCAGCACATCAACAATGCCAAATGTAAGGATTCATAGATGACGCTCTTGCTATGTTTACGAAAAAAATATACGCAATTATTTATTCTACTATGCCATGGTAAAAATGTTTATGCCATTTACACCACATTTGTTTAGTTCACAAGAACTATCGACAAGTAGATGTGAAACCTCCATCATAGTACAAGTTCTAGAGACTAAGAGGTATGGTTACAAAAACTCTAATCTGCATACGTTATCCAATTTGTGCATATACTAGAGCTTGTCATATTTTAGAATATGCTTGCACGTAACAATGACAAGTCATATATTTTGTTTATTGCTTGTTGAAATAGATATAAACAACATCTCTTTTAAATTGAACCAGGTTCTGTTGAGCTCCAACTATATTCCATGGATGAGAATGTTTTTCCCATAGTTGATGTGTTTCTATCGCTTGATAATTATCAGACTAAGTGTTGTTGTGTGAGGCATACAATTATTTGTTCCCTTTCTTTTTCCTCTTCTATACTTACCCGTTTTCCCTTTTCTTCTTCCCCTCTATTACATGTTTCTGGTTCTATACTTAGTTCCATATCTATGATCATGGGTTCTCAGGATGGAGGAGTGAGAAATTCTATTTCCATCTATATATTTACATCACGAGTTTGATAGAGCATCGTTCATTTTCATACTTAGCCAATTTTATGGCTCTGGGTTCCTGCGTAAGCGCCATTGAACTCTCATGCCCCGTGTTCGGGGTATACATCTTGCACCCAAAACTTCGGTGATATACAATTCGACCCCAGACTCCTCAAAATCCCAAGCCTCACTCTACCTATGATGAATTCATCTGAATGCTTGCATATAAGTGTGCCAAGTCATATATTTTGTCTATTGCTTGTTGATATAGATATAAACAACATCTCTTTTATCTTGAACCAGGGTCTGTTGAGCTCCAACTATATTCCATGGCTGATTTTTTTTTTCCCATAGTTGATGTGTTTCTATCGCTTGATAATTATCAGACTAAGTGTTGTTGTGTGAGGCATACAATTCTTTGATCCCTTTATTTTTCCTCTTCTATACTTACCCATTATTCCCTTTTCTTCTTTCCCTGTATTATCCATTTATGGTTTTATACTTAGTCACATATTTATGCTCGCCAGTTGGTAGAGTGAGAAATTCTATATCTGTCTATATCTTCACATCATACATCTGACCGACCGTCGTTCGTTTCCATACTTAGCCAATTTTATGTCCACGGGTTCCTGCGTAAGCACTATCAAACTCCCATGCCCCGTGTTTGGGTATACATCCTACACCCAAAACTCCGGTGATGTAAAATTTGATCCCGGACTCCTCGAACTCGCAAGCCTCACTCTACCTACGGTAACTTCGTCTGACCACCCCGCCTTTCCATACTTAATTCCAAGTGTTGTTGTGTGATGCATAAATTTATTTTCTCCCTTTCTTTTTCCTCTTCTATACTTTCGAGTCTTTCCCTTTTATTCTTCCCCTCTATTATCCATTTCTGCTTCTATACCTAGTCGCATGTCTATGCTCATAGGTTCTCAGGGTTGCAGACTCATAAATTATATATCCATCTATATCTTCACATCACAAGTCTGACTGACCACTGTTCATTTCCATACTTCACCAATTTTATGCTCGCTGGTTCCTGGCTAGGTCCTATCGAACTCTCATGCCTCGTAGTTGATGTGTTTCTATCGCTTGATAATTATCAGACAAAGTGTTCTTGTGTGAGGCATAAATTTCTTTGCTCCCTTTCTTTTTCCTCTTCTATACTTAGTTTCATTTCTATGCTCGTGGGTTCCCGGACGACGAACTCACAAATTCTATATCCATCTTTATCTTGACATCAGGAGTCCGACCGACCGCCGTTCGTTTCCTTAATTAGCCAATTTTATGGCCGCGAGTACCCTGGTAGGTGTTATCGAACTCTCATGCCCCGTGTTCAGAGTATAGATATTTCACCCAAAACTTGGGTGATATACAATTCGACCACTGACTACTCATATTCACAAGCCTGACTCTACCTACGATGATTCTGTATGACCACCCCGCCTTTCCATACTTAGTCGTTTCTTCAAATTTTCCCATGTTCACAGATTCCCAGGTTCACAAAAGTATCAAAGAATTTTTTTCTCCCCTCCATCCCCTCCACCTTCGCCCCTTAACAATGCACATTAATTATGATTTTACTAGTGACAACTCACCATAGATGTTTGAAAATATTGGCATTAATAAGAGGAAAGCTCGACGACATCTCCCATTAAAATGAATTAATGGGAGAATATTATGGAATTTGATTAGTTTCTTTCTGTCAATCTTGAATTCACAAAACATTGTTGGTTATTTTGGTTTTTTTAAGGCATCATCATAGAAAGAATGAAATATTGTGCTAGCCCACTGCCATCTACAAAGGTGTTGACATGATTTCCCTCTTTACTATTGTGCATATATTACAACTTTGCATATTTGAGAGTATGCTTGCATATGAAAATGTTGATCCATCCTTCAAATTTGAACATGGTTTGAATTTGGGCCACAAAAAATACTAATAAAATAAAATAAAATATTATGAACAATGTTTAAGTAAATATAAACAAATTATCTTCTAACTTGTACCTGATTTTTTTGAGTTCCAGGTATATTACATAGCTGACAATTTTTTTTACCATAGTTAATGTTTCTGACCGCCAGTTCCCGGATTCATGCTATCGAACTCTCATGCCACATGTTCCGTGATATACATCTTGCAACCAAAACTTCCTTTATATACAACTCAACCCTAGACTCCTCGAACTCACAAGCTTCACTCTACCTATGATGAGTCTATTTGCATCTGTCTGACCACCCTACCTTTTCATACTTACTCAATTTCCCTACCATATTCGCACACTTTCCCAATGCAAATTTATTATTCTTTTATTAGCTTTGAAAATATTGGCATTAATGAGTGAAAATATGGACAACATCTCATATTAAAATGAATTAAACAAATATTTACGGGAGATTCTATTACCATCCTCCAATGTTCATTCCAAATACTATCACACAATTACTGCCACATGTAGCAATACAAACAAATCTTCATCAAAACATTAGATTTTCTCACAGACACCCCACGTGCACCCCAGTCGCATGAAGTGAGCCATATTTGGATTCATCACCCTATTATCGAATTGGAAGAGGTCAATATTATGGCATCTGTTTTTTTTGTTTTGTGTGTGGATCTGGAGCTCAATTTTTTTTTTATTTACTTTAACTTTTTGAAGGCATTGTACACTTCCTTTCCACACTTAGTCGATTCTTCATCTCATGTTGTCATAGATTTGCGGGTTCCCAGGCTCCTAGGTTCATAAAAGTTTCGAAGAAGTTTTCGCTCCCATCCATCCCCGCCACCTTTGCATGCTTCCCAATGCACATTAATTATGCCTTTATTAGTGACAACTCACCAGACACATCGAAAATATTGGCATTAATAGGTGAAAAGGTTGAGGACATCTCACATTAAAATGCATTGAACAAATATTTATGGGAGATTATATTATGATGCGCCAAAGTTCATTTTAAATACTATGAGGAGCAAAGGAACGTTCTCATCACCTTATGGCTGCAGATGGACAATATTTCTGTGGAGATACCTTGAATATTTTTGGGCACGAGGACCATAGTTTTCAGTGGTCCAGAGCTTATGACTACTACTCGTCTCCTTTTGGCTAAAAGAAAGTTATCTTGACATCTGGAATTGTAGGAGAAAGTTGTGTCCCCGAATGTTTTTACTTTAAGGAGTTTGTCACGTGTTGCACTGAAATCTATATTCAGGACCAGTGGATTATCCAGTTGTGCAACCATTCCCATGTCTCCCTATCACCTCAAGTATTTCGAAAGATGTTAAGACTTCCTGACCCAATACCTACTTTGAAGGGAGAGAATTGTAGATAGTTCTTAAAGAAGCATGATAATGAATTGGACCTCTTTCCAAATTTCTTATAGAACCCAACGACCGCTCCCTGGGACATAACCAAATTATAGGTTAGTGCATTTAAATACCCTTTCCAGAAAATTGCATGGATTTTCATGAGGATAACAGGACAAGAAAGTACATCCAACATCTCTCGGATGATTCTGTATATTTTATATTTTACGATTATGGAACAAGCTATCTTCCATTGGGGCAAGTTGATTTCCATTGAAATCTCTTCCCAGTTATTGTAATACATAAGGCAAAATAAATTATTTATGTCATCTTATTTAATTTTCGTGGTGTCAAATTGTTATCCATTCCCTGGACTATCTATGTGTAAGAAGATGAAATGTGAATTTGACCCAGTAACCTTCTCCTACCAGATATTATGGAGACAAGACACTTCCCAACATTTTTATGAAGTCATTAATCACTTTGTTTCAGTTTTTAAAGCATTGATATTTGGAAAGTATTTTCCCCGATTGTCTAACTAGGTGACCAAGTTCCTGGATAGGAAGGGAACACTATAAGAAATGGATATCTATAATGTTATAAGGATTTTTGGGTCCAAACAAAATCCTTGCTTCCTTCCATGTCACATATCTGGTACAATGTTTTTGGCTAGAATAGCAAGGTAGTACATCTATTGGTTGCATTTTTCCCATGAAAAAATAAAAAGTGAATTTATCTCTCTTCCTTGGAATGTCAGGGATTTCATGGTCAGGAATATGAACAAGATTGATGGTTTTTCGGGCCACTTCCATAGCTTCAATTTGAAATGTACTGAAAAAGTAAAAGGGTTCGACCCTGATGGTATTTTTTTAGAACACCTATTGGCTGTTGGTTTCAACAATTATTTCACTGACACTATCATGAATGGAGAAAAATATAACGACTCATGAAGTCCTTCTCCTGACACCGACAACCTCAAGACAATACCGAGTACCAATGATTCGTACAAGTATAAATGAAAAGGCCAAGGTGAAGAACGTGCCCAATCCCCGACTGCCACACCCAAGACCACAACTTCTCATAGTAGTACTCCAATGGCCTACCCAAGAAAGAAATTCACACACAGTTCTTTCGGCGAAGGAGGAGATAAGAACCCTCACTCCAAAAAAATTCAAAGTTCTCAAAAACTTCCCATGAGAAAAAAACAGAAAACAATAGTCCAAGAATAGGAGGGACCAAGGGGAGAAATTGATATCCATGATCTCTCCCTCGAAGATATGGAACTAGAGATTGACATTGACAAAATGTTCCCCAACAACGACTAGCTAAAGAGCACTACTCCTCATAATCCTAAGATGGAAATAATTGGCACCGATACATTGGACGAAGAAGAGTTTTTTGTATTTTAGAGCGTTGTTTTTGATAGCGAATCCAAAAAATTGGTTATTGAAAAGAGAGATGTAAAGAATAAGAAATGGAAATCTCATTCCGAGATCAACCTATGCAACATGCTCCCTTTCCATATCTCCCAGATACACCAAGAAACTGGAGATGCTCTACACAACTCTATTAGTGGCCTTGAAATAGAAAATGTCATGTTAAAGGAGCGAATCAAAGAATTGGAGGGAACTATAATTCCTCTTCCAAAGTTTTCTACTCCTTTGGCAATGATCCGACCTGCCACACCTGTGACAAAGTTAATAGGATCAACAAGCCTTCTCACATCAGCCCAAGGTTATGTGGAAAAAAATATAAAGAGAAGAATGGAATTAATAACATAAGCTTGGGAGATGTCAAAGAATATGGTCTCTTTTGGAACAAGAGCGCATTCTTTTCATGAGTATCTGAAAGAACATCTCAAGAAAGAGCAAGGTTTCTACCTCGATGCAGTTTTACCATTTGGTGTTAAAGTTACTGGTATGACAAAATTCAAAAGAATAAAGGAGGATCTCCCTTCCCCGAACCGAATAGACGAAGTAAATGCATGCTGGAAAGAAAAGGTAAAAAAATTGAATGGTATCATTCAAGCATGTAGCCAGGCCATATCTAGAAGAGACAAACTATTCAAGAAGCTAATTGAGATAGATCTAGCTGGCAGCACCAATGAAGTCCAAGACCTAAAATTGATATTCAACTCGTTGTTTTTAACCAAGCAATAATTTGATGATCAAGTTCATATCTATAAAAGACTTCCATTTGAAAATTTCTATGGCATTCTTGAATATGGTGAAGATGACGTGAAAATATGGCTAGTCATTTATTCAATTAAAAACCAAGATATTCAAGAAGCGTTCCACAACCTCTATATTGATCTAAGTGACTTGGAAAGTGAATTCTTCAATATAAAAATCCGGCATGAAATCAGCGTGGCACCCATGAGGAGCTACATCAAAGAGTGGTTCAAAAAGGAAGTCGACCAGATTACCAATGAAGATTAAAGGATGCTTCACATGGTTCCCATAAATGTCGAGGAAAGACATAAAAGGTCATCAATGAGAAAATGACAAGGCATGGGACACCATGATAGTAAGTTGATACTGATCACATTCTTCTGTCTTTGTCAATGTCTTCATCCAGTTACTCTAACGAATCTTTAAACGAGGACTGATAATTTTTCCTTTCTTCTTGGAAAGTCTTGCTGTTTTCCATCGCTGACTTTCTTCTTTCTACAAACTTCATTCCTGTACATATTTTCTTTGTAGTCCGTGACAGTCCCAATCCTAGTCATTATGGAAAACACATTTATATTTCACATAATATGTACTGAACTATATATTTTTTACAAATTCCAAGAAAACTATTTTGGGAAATATTCTCAAATGTATTTTGTAACCCAGTTTATCTGAATATAAATATTCAAGGTTTTTCTATGATGATCTTCAATGTTTGGTGTTGTTATTTGAATTTTGCATTTGTTTTTAAAATTAACTCATTTCCCTGTACATGTTGCGATCATGTTTCTATTTTATATTGTGCATATATTGAAACTTCCTATATTTCAGAATATGCTTCCATATACAAAATGTTAAGTCATATATTTTTTCTCTATTTCTTAAGGGTTTGAGAAAAATTTGCAAGCCCAAAACCATTCAAATTCGAACATGGTTTACATTTGGACCACAAATAATCTATTAAGATACATTAATATGAATACATTTTAAAAAAATATAAACAAAATCCCTTTAAACTTGAACTTGACTTTCTCGAGCTCCTAGATTGGTCGCGGGTTCCTTGGTTAGTGGACTTACATATCCTCATCTCCATATATATCTTCACATCATGATCCTGAACGACCATCGTCCCTTTCAACACTTAGCCAATTATATGACTGCGGGGTCCCGACTTAGCGATATCGAATTCTTATGCCCTATGTTTCGTGATATACATCTTGTACCCAACACTTCCGTGATATACATTTTTCACCCAACACTTCGATGATATACATTTTTCACCTGAAACTTCCATGATTTACAATTCGACCCTGTACTCTTGGACCTCGCAAACTTCACTATACCCGGGTTCACAAAAGTGTCAAAACATTTATTGCTCTCTTCAATCCCCACCACATTCCCACCCTTCTCAATGCACATTCATTATGCTTTTACTAGCGACAACTTAGCACACAGGTTTGATTATTTCCATTAATAATAAAAACAGACATTCAACAGCGATTTACGGGAGTCTGTCCGACCCCAGGTTGATGCTACTATAAATCTTGCACCCAAAAATTTTGTCATCTACAGTTCCGCGATATACATCTTGCACCCAAATCTTACGTGGTCTACAATTCATCCACAAATTCGAACATGGTTTACATTTAGACCACAAATAACCTATTAAGATACATTAATATGAATACATTTTAAATATATATAAACAAAATCTCTTTAAACTTGAACCTCACTTTCGCGAGCTCTTGGATTGGTTGCGAGTTCCCGAGTTATCCAACTGCCAGATCCTCATCTCCATCTATATTGTCACATCATGAGCCCAACCGACCACCGACCCTTTCAACACTTAGCCAATTATCTCACCATGGGGTCCCGACTTAGCGCTATCGAATTATTATGCCCCCTATTCCGTGATATACATATTGCACACAACACTTTCGTGATATACATTTTTCACCCAACACTTTCGTGATATACATTTTGCACCCAACACTTCCGTGATTTACAATTTGATTCCGGACTCCTGGAACTCGAAAGCTTCACTATACCCAGGTTCACAAAATTTTCAAACCATTTATCACTCTCTTTAATCCCCGCCACATTCTCGACCTTCCTAAAGCAAATTCATTATGATTTTACTAGTGACAACTCAACACATAGTTTCGCTTATTGGTATTAATAAACAAAAAACACATTCAATTGTGATTTACAGGATTTCGAGCGACCATCGTTTCTTTTCATACCTAGCCAATTCTATCGTGGCTGGTTCCTGGGTTGGCGCAAATGAAATCTCATTCCTCATCTTCCATGATATACATCTTGCACCCTAAACTTTCATGATCTACAATTCCATACTCAACCAACTTTATGGCTGCAACCTTCACTATACTTGAGTTCATAAAATTTCAAACCATTTATCTCTCTCTTCAACCCCCACCACATTCTCGTCCTTCCCAATGCACATTCATTATGCTTTTACTAGAGAAAAATAAGAACACAGGTTCACTTATTGGCACTAATAAGCAAAACACGCATTCAACAATGATTTATGGGAGTCCAACCGACCCCTGGGTTTGTGCTATTATAAATCTTGCACCCAAAAATTTCGTCATCTACAATTCTGCGATATACATCTTGCACCCAAAAAATCCATGGTCTACAATTCCTCAACAATTTGGAACATGGTTTACATTTGGACCACAGATAATCTATTAAGATACATTAATATAAATACATTTTAAATAAATATAAACAACATCTCTTTAAACTTGAACCCGACTTTCTCGATCTCATGGATTGGTCATGGGTCCCCGGGTTATTCGACTGCTAGATCCTCATCTCCATATATATCATCACATCATGATCCTGACCGACCGTCGTCCCTTTCAACACTTAGCAAATTATCTCACCGCGGGGTCTCAACTTAGGGTTGTCAAATTCTTATGCCCCCTGTTCCGTGATATACATCTTGCATGAAACACTTCCGTGACATACATTTTTCACCCAACACTTCCGTGATTTACAATCCAACCTCAGGCTCCTAAGACTCACAACCTTCAAACCATTTATTAAGGTTTCAAACAAAAGTTTCAAACCATTTATCATTCTCTTCAATCCTCTCCACATTCCCACCCTTCCCAATGCACATTCATTATGCTTTTACTAGCAAAAGCTCAACACATAGGTTCGCTTATTAGCATTAATAAGAAAAAAATGCATTCAACCGCAATTTATGGGAGTCCGACTAATCGTCGTTTCTTTTCATACCTAGACAATTCTATGGCTGCCAGTTCCCGAGTTGGCCCAACCGAACTCTCATTCCCCGTGTTTCATGATATACATCTTGCACCCTAAACTTTCGTGATCTACAATTCCATACTTAGCCAACTTTATGGCCGCAACCTTCAATATACCCGGGTTCACAAAAATTTCAAACAATTTATCACTCTCTTCAACCCCTGCCACATTTTCGTCCTTCCCAATGCACATTCATTATACTTTTACCAGCGACAAATCAGCACACAGGTTTGCTTATTGGAATTAATAAGCAAAAAACACATTCAACCACGATTTATGGGAGTCCAACCGACCGCCATTTCTTTTCATACCTAGCCAATTCTATGAACACCAGTTCTTGAGTTGGTGTAACCGAAATTTCCTTCCCCATTTTCCATGATATACATCTTGCACCCAAAACTTTAGTGATCTACAATTCCATACTAAGCCAACTTTATGGCCGTCGATCCCCAGGTTGGCGCTATTATAAATCTTTCAACCAAAAATTATGCCATCTACAACTCATGATGTACATCTTGCACCAAAAATTTTTGTGGTCTACAATTCCTCCAGCTTACAAGCTTCACTCTACCCGGATTCACAAATGTTTCAAAGAATTTATCACTGCCTTCCATTTCCTCTACCTTCACACCCTTCCCAATGCACTTTGATTATGCTTTTACTAGTGAGAAATCAACACACATGTTTGAAACAAATTGGCACTAATAAGCGAAAACCTCGGTGACATCTCCCATTAACATGCATTAAACCACGATTTAGGGGATCCCGACGGACCACCCTTCCTTTCCATAATTAGCCAATTTTATGGCCCTGGGTTCCCGGCTTGGCACTATCGAAATCTCATTCCTCGTGTTCCGTCATATACATCTTGCACCCAAAAATTCCCTTCTCTACAATTCCACCCCACACTCGAACTCGCAAGCTTCACTCTACCCGAGTTCACAAAACGTTTCAAAGCATTTATCACTCCCTTCCATCCCTGCCACCTTCACATCCTTCCCAATGCATATTAATTATTCTTTGCTTAGTGACAACTCACCACACAAGTTCGAAAGGATTGGCTATACAGATTAATTATGCTTTGATTACTAATTAATAAGCAAATACCTCGAGAAAATCTCCCATTAAAACACATTAAACCACGATTTAAGTCAGATTATATTATCATATATCTTCTTCATATGTTACATTTCATATTACTTTATGGGAAGATTCCATTTCATATTAATTACTTTCTTCTTTCCATCTATTCCTAGGTAGATTCTTTTTCAATAACTGTACAATAAGATATAAGTTATATCTTAAATTACTATTCAATGTAATTTCAATATACCTTTTAATATTTACAATTTTCTTTATCATTTCATTTCTAAAAAAAAATTGAAAATAGCTTTTTAATATTTTTTAAACATCTATTCTAACTACCATTTACTTACCATACTGTTAATTTCTGTTTTTTTAACAATATTCCTTGACTCTCCCCATTTTCCAAAAATCATCACCATGAATAATTATAAGCTCCCAACTATCATCTCCATAACCAAATCTACTTGGCAAGGACTAAGATGCCACACAACACTTGTTTATTTTGAAGCCTCCCAAGAAAACAAGAAAAAACACTAAATCTTTAATGTTTCCTTTAATGTCCTTGTAACTTAAATTGACAATATTATGAATAATAACAACTATAAGGTAAATAAGGAAACGATAATGAAGAAGTGGGTGACTACACCCTCTACGTATATTGCATGTATACATCTAAATAAGGAGGGAAGCATTCTCTTAAATTGTTCTAAAAAATTGTAACATTATTTTTCATTATTTTTTATTGAATATTAAATTGATTGATTACCACTGAGGGGGAGATCCCATGTATACAAAATTTTGATGAAAACCTTAACTTGTAATTCAAGTTTTATTTAGTTGATTAATCTTAATCATATTAATTATTCATTTAATTTTTTTTTTTTCATTTTTTCAAAGAAATAACTTGCTAGAGAACCTCCCCCAATTTTCCTTGGAATTTATGGAGGGATGGAGGATCAACCACCATCCATAGAGGCGATTAACAACCTCAAAGGAACCAATGATAATAGATGTTGAAACCTTTCTGGACTTCATATAAATGTGTATTACTAATCAAGATAACCCTTGGCCTTGATTTAGGGATTTATGTAATGTAAGTAATTGTTGGCCCTCGACCAAGTTTTCAGGAATACTTGGTCATAGTTGACCGTTTGGTACTTCGACTGCCTGTCGAAGATGGAGCACATGGCGAAGCAAATATCACAGGATCTCGCCACCTTTTGTGGAACCATTTTGGGTTTTTTTGGGAATATTGTAACAGGAAAGGGATTTCGACCCTTGTTTAGGCCTTTTTCTATGTATAAATAGAGGTCTAGGCCATGTAAGAAAAGAGGCCCTGTCTAGTCGATGTCTTAGTGCATAAGTTGGATCTATGTGATCAAAAGTCTGTGTGACTATAAGAGCTCTGTGCATGCTGTAATAAGTGTTGAGTGCACAGAGTGTGAGAAGGCTTAGTGCTTGGATCTACCCAGGGAAAGAGGATCTAGCGAGTTGCGCAGATCTCTTGTCCTATGCGGAGTAAGGGTCACTGAAGCTCCATGTTGTAACTGCTTGACCAAGATAATATAAAGAATAATTTGTGGATGTAGCCCTAGGGTGGGGGTGAACCACGGTAACTCTGTGTATTGTGATGATGTGTTTGTCTCTCTCTTGCTAAGTGCTCTGATATGTTTAGATAGATTTATTGATGCTTTTTTCTTATGAGATATGAATACATACTAGATATGATACATAAGTTGCTAAGTGCTTAATCTATTGAGTATAACCTGTTTATCATTGCTAAGTGCTAGATCTGACTAATTATTGCAGTGCTCTTTGCTTTCTGTGAAGTGTATTAATGAATGTATGTTAGGAAATAACTGATGCTAAGTGCACTGTAAGCAAGATAATCACAAATCTGTGTCCCAGCTAAGGTTGCAGACACCTGAGTCCTACAACCACCCCTTCCTCTACCTCGGGTGAGACTTCATATGCTTCGCAGGTGTTGCTGAAAGGGATAGTAGTTAGGGATTTGTTGGTGTGCTCTTGAGCATTGAACCCTGGGTCTGCCCCTGCGTGCCAACAAATGGTTCCATTGCTGGGACCGAAACTGTGATTGTTGGGAACAAAAGAATAAAAATATTTGTGTGAAATAAGCTCTGTGAGTAGATCTGTTTCCCTAATGCGCAGTGTTCTGTTTGACCTGTGAAGCTTTGTGCCAAGAAAAAAAGGTCAGATCTGAAGAAAAATAAGTCAGATCTGCGAAGAAAGAGGTCAGATCTGCAAGAAAAAGGTAAGATCTGTAAGCTCTATGCTTTGATAAAGGTAAGAATAGTTAAAAGTCTTAGATCTGGAAGCTTTGTGCTGTGTAGAAGTAAGATAAGTGATTTTTTTTTTGTTTGTTTCTAAAGCATGGATCTAGGTATGTTTGATAGATTTTTTCCTAGCTTCAAAACTAGGGCATTAATAGATGAAATAAAGTTTAATATGAATAGATCTGATAAGTATAGTGATAGATATGTTATACCTATGCATAGAAAGAATTTTGGGACTAACCAATTGATGCAGGATCCTAGAAATAAATTTTTGCAGGCTAACCGTTATGATCCTAGCACATAGTACATGAAAAGTTGGGGATCATTGAAGAGAAAGAGAGGATTAACTCTTTGTTACAATTACAGAAGGCCCCAACATCTTGCTAAGGAATGCCCTGGGCGAAGACCCAATTGTCTTTGTTGTAAGTCTATGGACCATGAAGTACTGGATTGTCCTAGAATGATTGCTAGACTTGAAAAACTAAATATAGAGAAAATAGGAGATCAAGAGGCTCAGATTATAGAGGAACCCCCAAAAAAATCAGAGAAAGTATTGATGAAAATGCAAGAAACCCTTAATGATCATAGAGATCTCATCTTATTAGAAATCTTCAATAAGAAAGAACAGATTGAAGTGAGAATATGAGACTTCGACATTGACTGTGTTTTGGATGAAGAAACACAGGTGAACATTAAGAAAAAAGGAACCTGGAAAGCTATAGGAAGACCTGACATGACCCCTTCATTAGGAGGAATAGGGTTATTTAGAGGAAAGTTGGTAAACCTATGTGGAAAGATCGCTCATATATATGTGAATGCTCACAGAGCTTTGACAAAAGAAGATTTGAGATTGTTAAGTTCGTGGAGGAAAGCACCCCGTTTACTATGTTACTTGGTAAACCTTGGATTGAGAAAGATCAAGCTAGAAAACAAGAAGCAGAAAAGGACCTAGAACAACAGAGACAAGAGTTAAGAGACTTCATGACTAGAAATATCGTGCACTTGATTAAAGAATGGGAAAATAGATCAAGGGTTCTTGAACCCAGGAACTTGGATGACGAAGTTGACATAATGCTAGAAGAACCACAGAGGACTGAAAAATATGTTGGACAAGTAATACCCGTGGATCTGAAGAAAGAATCTCAACACTACGAAGTTACCATGCCAAGAGAAGAAAAGAATCATAATAAAAAATGGATGATTGAGAAGAAGCTCACTAGGAATAAGGCTAGAAAACTCATGAAGAAGAAAGCGAAGTTGGAGAAATTATAGAACATTCCAGAAGAAACCCTGCAGAAGGAAAACATGCAGAATTTGAGCTTCGCCGAGATAGCAGAAAAATGACATATGGAACTTCTCCATGTCGAAGTAATATAGCCATTAGAAGATGATATACCCGTTCCGCTGATGGCCCGAACAAATCAAAATTAAGTTATGACTTGTTACATGACCATTAGACTACACCATAATGGACAGATCAAGAGTTAATGGACCCTCCTATCCATTGCAAGAAGTCCGTTACAACTTTACTTAATTATTTCGTCGCGCCATGCTTGGAAGACACTTTTGCCAATTGAGAACTTGATCTCATAGAATACCCATATTGTGGAATAATGACTACCTCACCTTGCTCTCTACTCAATTACGGTACCTTCCTCCCATTGACAACCTGAGAAAGTGATCCTGAGTGTTAGTCTCCAATTTTGATGATATTTTTTCCTATGTTATGCTAGATATACCCCCATTCCATATCTAGTATCATTCCTTTATGGCCTTAACTTGATACATTTCACATCATTTTTCCCTAAATGGAGATATTCAAGGTATTCATATGATTTAAGTTATTTTTAATGGATTTTAATACTTTAAACTAATATTGATACTAACATTGCATGAGTTAGATACTTGTTTCCTTGAAGCATATTTATCAGTACCAAGTATTGGCTTGCACTTAATGAAGATGTCAAATATTTTCACGATATTGCCAGATTGGAATGCCAGTTCTGATTCATATGATTGATCAAGTTATAGTTCAGATTTCAAATCTCGAATTAATCTCGAGAGAACAGAATTTGATGACTCAAAGAGGAATTATAGAACTGGTTTTTACTATGTTTATCTCTATTTCATAGTTCAGGCTTCTTGACACTTTATGTCATGAAGCTGTGAACTTAATTTTAACAAACTTTGAGTTATTTTTGGATCTAATATTCGCTCAATTAATGTACCTATGTCTAAGTCTATTTTTTGATTCACGATTGTAGATGTAGGGAGGATCTATATAAACTTGGTTGCTTTCTATGCCAGGGGAAACTGTGAAGAAACCATGTTATGTGATATTGTTGATAATACAATTCCTGAACTGTGCGTTATATTATCTTTTCTGTCAATGAATTGAGTTAATTTTTGAATTATGGAGCATGAGGAATGATATAGTTATGCATGAAGTGATTTGGTTTAGTTCTGGTTTTGTTTTAAAGCAATTGCACCTTTTGGTTGGGCCCGCCAACAGGTTCAATTCGCTTTCCCTTTCTCTATATTGTAGTTAGTTCGTTTCTAGTTTTAAAATATGTGTGTTAGTTTATTTTTAATTTGAAATTGTTTTGTTAATTTTTGACTTGAATCGTTTTCGTTTAGTTCGTTTTTAGCTTAGAATTATTTCGTAGATCATTGAATATTGGAATTAGTTGTTTTCCATTCGTAGAATTTGATGAACAATCCAATTACTGATTTAACTCTTTTAATTTAGTTTAGATTTACTCTGTTTTCAAGTTTTAGTTTAATTATGACTTGAAGTTAGTTTAAACTCAAATTTACTCTGTTTTTAGGGTAGTTCAATTGTGGTTTGGTTTGAGGAAGCTTCTGATATATGTAGGGTAAAGAAGGGCATTGATTAGTTTCAATTTTATTAGATTTATTTTGATTTAGAAAAGAGATAGAGAAAGATTGGCTTAGAAGCAACGATTTAATTTGATTAAGTACTTAGAATAGATCATTAAAGATTTCTCTTCATAGGTTTCTATTGAGGATAATTTCCATTGATAGAATAGATTATTGTAGAGAATAGATTTGCACATACATTGATAGAACATTTTCATTTTTTTCAAAATTTAGATGGAATTTAAATTGCAAGATTAGACATAGCATAGTGATCTTAGTCGAAGAGGATTTTTTGTTTACACTGTTTTAGTTTCCTTTCTCAGAAAGATTTAGATTCATATTTTTAGGACAAGTTTAGACTTTGTTTGTTGAGATTTCATTTGATTAGAATTAGGATAAACTCTAGAATGATTCAATGTTAGTTTCTATCCAGTAAAACTTTTAGCATGTGACAGATTTTAGTTGTTGAATTAGTTTTTGTAGACTCTTTTTACATAGGTTGTTCCATTCAATAGACTTAATTTGGAATTTGATTAAAGTAGAAGACAATAGAAAAATGATCATTACATTTATCGTAGGATTAATGACTTCTTAAATTTGATTTATTTCTTGGTGTTCATTTCGAGGTAATATAGAAAGTTTTTTTTCAGCCATAGAAGTAATCGTTTTGATTTAATTTCAAATTCTTAGATCCATTGTGTTTCTTAGAGTAAATGAATGTAATTTTGAATTTAGTTTAGTTTTTGATTTTTGGTTTGATTTTAGAATAGATTAATTGTGAATTTCCCAGTATTTAAAAATTGACTTTATTCTTGATGTTGCGCCTCTTTTGCCACATAGATGAGAAAAACATAGGTTATTACAAGATTAGTTGGGTTAGCTAAGCAGGATAGTTGTAAGGGGAAATGTTAGAGAAAGAAATACAAAAGAACAACTAAGAAATAAAATAACATCTAAACTAGTGAGCATAGGGACATAAGAACAAAAAAAACAATAAGACTCATGTCACCAATGGTAAGGTTTATATCAGTGAAAGAAAACACCCAGAAGAAAGAGGACTATGAGTCCCTTCTTCCTCCAAGGGAGGGCTCTTGGAACCCCACACATAAGCTCTTCTTACAACTTTGAATGAAAATGGTGAAAGAATTCCAAGCTAATCCACTCAAGGGGTTAAATGGATTGCCCAATCTAATGGTGCTAGTATACTCTTGATGAGAATAGAGAATTCCTCAAGAGAATAGTAGCAACATAACTTTGCTATTGAAATTCCTTAAAAATGAAGTGCACCCATGGCCTTGTTTTATAGCACCTCTTTGAGGTATTGTGCAACCAACTTGTAGTGTGAAAAGAGGCTAATTAGGGCATTTTTAGGTCTTTGACCAGCCACCCAGTCAGATCCAGTTGAGATTTGAGTGTCAAATCAACTTGGAAGCTGAACCAAAAGTGGTTGGGAGGCTGATAAATCTCATAAATGCATCGTTCTCTGATGTACGCAACTTTTAGCGACCACAGTCGTGCATCGGACGCATGTGCGCTTTTCCTGGGTTTCTATTTTGCGCATGTGCGCGTGCACCCTGTGTAGTCATAACGCTCTTTAATTTTATCACTGGTTGTATAGTTTTGGACCTTTTTCAAATGATTTTGTGGTAATTTTGGTCCATGGGTGATCCCATAACTATTTGACGATGTTTGATTCTTGTAACCATTTGCGGACAAAATTTCAGTGATAACAGATGCCCCATGATGGATGAGGTTAGGTGCATATGTATAGCCAAAATTCATCAATGTTTCTTCTATTGAGAGTGTTTTTGTAAGAGAGAGTGATAGTGAGTGTGTCAAGAGTTACTCGTTGGAGGGAGAAGGGAACCTGTAGAACCCAAACTTCCATAAGGTGTGTAAAAAATAAACTATGTACAAACGAGGTGGGAATGCCCCATGCTCATGTCATGTAACTCAAAAAGGAATGGTGTGTTGATGTAGACAACTGAAGCGCCCTCAGGGGAGGTTATGATAAAGGCAGAAGACAAATAATCTCTTCTTACAACTTTGAATGAAAATGGTGAAAGAATTCCAAGATAATCCACTCAAGGGGTGAGATGGATTGCCCAATGTAATGGTGCTAGTATACTCTTGATGAGAATAGAGGATTCCTCAAGAGAATAGTAGCAGCATAACTTTGCTATTGAAATTCCTTAAAAATGAAGTTCACCCATGGCCTTGTTTTATAGCACCTCTTTGAGGTAATGTGCAACCAACTTGTAGTGTGAAAAGAGGCTAATTAGGGAATTTTTAGGTCTTTGACCAGCCACCCAGTCAGATCCAGTCGATATTTGAGTGTCAAATCAACTTGGAAGCTGAACCAGAAGTGGGTGGGAGGCTGACCAATCTCATAAATGTGCCATTCTCAGATGTGCATGGATTTTAGTGACCATAGTCGCTCATCAGATGCATGTTCGTTTTTCCTGAGTTTTTGTTTTGCGCATGTGTGCACGCGCCCTGTGTAGTCATAGCGCACTTTAATTTTATCACTGTTTGTATAGTTTTGGACCTTTTGGTAATGATTTTGTGGTAATTTTGATCCATGGGTGACCTCATAACTATTTGATGATGTTGGATTCTTGTAACCATTTGCGAATGAAATTTTAGTGATAACAGATGCCCCCTAATGGATGAGGTTAGGAGCATACATATAGCTAAAATTCATCAATGTTTCTTCTACTGAGAGTGTCGTTGTAAGAGAGAGAGATAGTGGGATTATCAAGAGTTACCCATTGGAGGGATAAGGGAACCTGTAGAACCCAACCTTCCATAAGGTGTGTAAAAATAAACTGTGTACAAATGAGGCAGGCATGCCCCATGCTTGTGTCATGTAACTCAAAAAGGAATGGTGTGTTGATGTAGACAACTACAGTGCCCTCGGGGGAAGTCGAGATAAAGGCAGAAGACAATTCTATGAAGGAACATACTTTGAACAATAGGCAGTGACATCTGTAATAAATATCACAGATTCTGTAGGCATTGATAGCCCAGCCAAGTTCAGAGGTCTTCAAAAAATATAAGAAATAACTACAATAGTCGCAAAGTAAGACCCACCATAACATGAGAAAGTGTTGAAGTTGAATGTTACAAGGGTCAACAACAATAGGGAGAAATTGTGGTTCTCCCTATGCCGTCTGAGACCTCTCATTGGAAAGGTAATGAGAGTCAAGATACTATTGCCCTTTTGGAAACTGTGTTGATGTCGAAAAAAAGGGGGACACAACTCCAAGAAGAAAAGGGCTTCGTGAAATCTACTAGGTGAGTTTAGGAATTGAGGAGGTACATGGACGAAATCAAGATGTATGGAGACTCAAGACTACCCTTGGTTGGGGGTATGTGTGAAGTATAAGTGGTCGCAACCATTCAACTAGGTCGAGTGTCAGGGGGACAACAAGACATGGGATAAGTTGCGCCAAAGGCGGGACAAAGTGAACAAACTTAGAGGGTAGAGGTAAGTGACCTGTGGGATACTCAGAGTATATGGGCGATGTCAACAAGGGTAGATTATAGGGAGTGCCCCAACCAAGGGAGACATGGTTTGCATTTGCAAAAAAGGGCAGAAGGTCGTCAAAGGTGACAACAAAAATATATGTAAATGATGGAAACAAAGGCTTTTTACAATGTACCAAATAAATAAAGAATAAATTGGGATGAGTGTACAAATACAGAAACGGGTGCCCCAATGCAATATGGTTGGGATGGTTAGGGCACAATTTTCTCAGAGAATTGGTGGAGGGTGGGGGCCCCATGGGTGGGTTTATGTATGAGGTAGATGAAATGGAGGGAAATTTGCAGATGGGCAAACTTATTGTGGATGAAATGGAGGTTCATGATACTGTGGAGGTGCAGTCAAAATAGAACCTTGAAGAGATAATCTTGGAGTCCATTGGGAAAGCTAGAAAAAAATGAGAAGAAGGAGTATGTGGCTGATTCACGACATGAGGTAAGACTATCGAGACTCCCATCCCTAAAGGGTTGATAAACAACAAGAGTGTCAAAGTGTCAAAGGGTGCTATGAATGGGACAACTCATGTGGAGGAGAGTGTTACCGGGTGATAGTACCTAAAATGCAATGGAGGTGTCGGTACTGCAGAGCTGGAGATGGGGATCCTAGAGGCAAATGTCAAAGGGTGTGACTGGAGATGCAATTGAGATTCAGAGGGAATGATTACATACTAGTGTTGATTATATACCTGAAGGGGTTGCGTTGATGTATGATGACCAAGTACCTGCACACATGAAAACCAAATACCCGACATGAACAATATCTGAAGAGAATCGAACATACAAGCATTGATTTGATAATTTTGAACATGAGCATGCATACCTGGACGGGGTATGACAAAATGGTGCCCCGAGGGCTAAGGATAAAAACTAGCCGAGGGACTATTTTGATGTAGATGATAGGATGTTGATCCTGTGGCTGAAGATGGATTGAAAAAAGGACACCTGGAGCTCCCGGAATGTTGTTTGGAAGTTTGGCGAAAAGGCCTATATATAGTTGTAGGGCCCACATTGCCACCTCATTTGTACTTGCTGCCAGAGTTACTAGATGAGAGGTATTCAGAGGAGATTTGGAGATTCTGGGAGAATGAGGCAGCTGATTTAGGACCAACAAGCTTTAGGTTAGTAGTCTTATCGTACTGCATAGAAGCGGGTTTCTATTTATGGGCAGGGTCTGTATGGAGGGCCATATAGGGGGTTTTATGGGTGTGGGCCCCCCAATGCATGGGCGATCCGAAAATATGCGTGCACGGGTGCACGCCTGTTATCCGGATAGCCATGCATGGGCGTGCCCTTAGGGGGGACAAAGACACTCATGATATGCGCACCTGTTTTCTACACAACTGCGCATGGGTGCACGACTGTGTAGTGGACAGACGCACTGTGATGCACACCTGTGTTCATGATAGGGGTGAATGGATGTGCCCCTGTAGGGTGGGAAGGCACACACGCATGCGTGTTTGTGGGATGGATAGGAACGCTTGCGTGTGTGCCTGTGGGGTGAATAGGAGCTCATATGTGCGTGCATGTGGGTTAAACAGCCGTGCCTTGGGGGCAAGGATGATGGGTGAAAAACTTGTAGTTTTTAATTCTTTTTATGGTCAATATGGCTGACCTAGGACTGTATTATGTGGTTGCAGGTGATCATTTTGCATGATGTCGGTTGGCTGGCGAGAGCGGGATTGGTCCCAGATGAAGGATTCCATGGCTATTGAGGAGTCAGGGGTTCGTGCCATTTTGGCAGCCTGTGGGCTGCTGAAGTTCTTCGAGTGCCCATTGATACGGGTGCATGAGTATATCCTATAGTTTCTGATCTGGATGTGGAGTCTGGATCTGCATTGCTTTATGGTGTGGGGAGAGCAGATTGCCTTCACTACAATGGAGGACATATACTTTCTGAATGGGCTCCATTTTCGGGGAACGCCCCTACCGACGGAGCCGGTGTTACCTGTGGACGAAGGTATTTTTTGAGGGAGAATTACATGTCAGGCTTCGTCGTGAGTATCAGGGTGATGAATGCTCTAGCTCATCACTATGTAGTAGCGATGATTGTGAGGGTGTATGGGTCCCTCGCGACTCAACATATCAGTGGTGGTCAACTGAGGGTTATGGGGAGGGCACTGGCTAGGGAGCGCTTTTCCTAGGGGTTGACGCTGCATGTCAGGATGGTAGGGCAGCTGGACATATGTCGGTCTATAGACTCAGGGGACTTTGCCTTTGGGTCCATCTTGGTGGATTGGTTTCTAGAGAGGGTGCCTATGTTGCGCCCTAGGATTTTATTGGGCGCTCCTGGTGCATGAGAGTCGTGACTGAGGTGGTGGTCAATAATTTTGGTTCACCACAATGGTGGCAAGGGTGGCCATTTTTTCATGGCTGAGACGACATAGGTGTGGCAGCAGAAGCCGCAGGTTATAGTGCAGTATCCATATCCTGGTGTTGATTTCTGGGGTGATCCAGACATGGTGTTACCTCCAGCGAAGGTGGTTAATCACCAAGGTATGTGTATGAGTTTGATATGTTGATTTTTGAGATAGCATGACATGTGTATTTTGTATAGATGTTGATACTATCGTTTGGTTGTTTGTATGTGCAGATGTGGTACCTTGTGGGCACGAGGTTGAGCTGACGAGAGCACCAGATCTCTAGGAGCTAGGGAGACCGCCACGAGGAGGGTCGCAGGCAGGAGAGAAACGTCGGTGTGAGGATGTTGAGGTGAGACCAGCTGATGATGAGAGAGCAGTGAGGAGACACCATTTTGATGAACCAGGTGCCAGGCCATTGCATGCTCCTTCGGTGGAGGCCGGGGGAGATTTTGAGGATAATCGTCGCTGCCTGGAGGTGGTGCTATAGGGAGTGCCTGAGGGCATGTGGTCGCGCATCCAGGATGAGGGCATCCTGGAGCAGTGTGTGGGAGTTCCACCGATGTGGCGGGTCGTGGTGCAGCGAGCAGTAGTAGTAGGTATTGCGATGACCGAATGATTACCTCCTAGTCCAGAGGGACCAGTAGTGGGTGGGGGACCACCGCCCGAGGGAGGGCAGGAGGTGGTGCTCTAGAGAAACCTTGAGTGTCTCTCTATGTATTTTGGTATTTTGTATATAGGCTGGTGATCCCATTTTGGTGTAGTGGCACCAATTTTGTACCAAGGTGCTTCACTGGCCTGCGGATGTTTGTATGTTTGTATATTTGTTCGTAAACATTTTGATGCCACTGTGGACTGACTGATATATATATATATATATATATATATATATATATATATATATATATGAGTATACATTTTGGGGTCTATGTGATGTTTACATGTGGTTTTTAATGTGTTGATGATGTCTAATCTATATATGTTACAGGTTTTTGATAGTTTTATGTGTGTGTAGAGGTATCTTGATGTGATATATGCCAATCTAACACAATGTTAGCTAAGTTATCTGTAATTTGATTAAATTGTCTTGGAATATGTGTAAATGTAATGAAATAAAAATGTCGAGATAAAAGTCTAACTTGCAGGTATTTGCGAAAGAGGTAAGGATCACGGACGCGGTACACATTGTTGAGCTAGAGGATGACTAGTTGAGAGTCGAGAAAGATGATAAGGTGACAAATACGATGATGTTGGGCATTGGCGAGGAGGCCAATGAAGGCAGTGTATTCATCTTGGTTGTTGGTTGATGAACCCAAACATATGCCGCTAGAGTGGAGCATTTCATGTGAGGTGGTATAGACGGCCCAAGCTGTCGAAGTGAGATGTTGTGTCCAATGGCTGGCGTTGTCGGCGTAATCGATGTGGTAGGCCGATGGAGGAGGCATCTTTCAATAGCACAAATGATAGTTTAGACGTGAAGGATGGAAAAAAGATTAAAAACACTATAAAATGAAATAACCTAATGTAGAATGGCTATGCTTAGGCGTAAAATTTCTTTAAATATAGCCCGTTGATGGGTTCTTTGAGAGAGAGGCCTTCGGGAGTGGCCAAGATGTATGCGCCTTTGGTGAGGCAATGTTCGATAATGTAGCAGCCATGCCATAGTGACTCAAATTTGCCATGATCGAGGGTATCGTGAACGATATCATAAGCAAGGACGAGGTTTCCTTCGTGAAACAAGCGAAGGTTGACATGGCGATCAAAGGTGTCCTTTGACCATTTTTTAGCTTCCTTGTTGTATTGTAATGAAGATTGATGATCTTCATCCAGGGACTCTAAGTTCAGCAAGCACTGCTCCATTGGAGCAGTGTCGAGTAATAGCTCAATTGCGGTGCGTAAGGTGGGAATTTTGAACTTGATGGGAAGAGTGTCCTCAACCCCATGGACTATATGAAATGGTGTGAAACCAGTGGTTTTTTTCACGGCCATTCTGTAATCCCATAGCGTGTAAAATAACATATGATGCCAATTAGTCTTATGTTTATTAACTATGCACTGTAACATGGTCTTGAGGACCTTGTTAACTACTTCGACCTGTCTATTAGACTGAGGGTAATATGGTGAGGAAAATTCGTGGGAGAATCCTAACCGAGATGATAGTTTGACAAAAATCTCATTCTCGAAGTGTTTCCCATTATCGGAAAGTAGTTGGAGTGGTACTCCAAAGCAGGATATGACGTGATTAAAGAAAAAATGCGTTGCAGTGTCAGTGGTGTTGTTGAAGGTGGGAATAGCTTCAACCCATTTTTTGAAGTAATTGACTGTGACAACAATGTATTTGTGTCCATTGCTGGATGGGGGATTACAAGTCATGAAGTCGATGCCCCATTTACAAAAGGGGCCGACAGTAATGACTGGGTGAAGAAGAGAAGGTGGTGCTTGTGCTTTGTTTGCGTAAAGCTGACATTTCTCGCGTCGCTTCATGGCATGAATGCAATTGTGAAACAATGTAGGCCAAAAATAACCTACTCAGATGATTTTATGAGCAATGGACATTCCCGAACGATGGCCCCCACATGCGCCGCTATGGCAGTCGTTCAAGACTCTACCGGCCTCGTCAATAGTCAAGCATTGACGAACTATGGTGTCGACCCCTCGTCGATATAAGGTATCTTCGATGAGGAGATAGCGGGGGACCTAGTGGAGAATACGATGACGATCTTATCATGAGAGGTGGTTACTGAACATTTGGGTTCAGAGGTAGACGAGGAGGTCACCGTACTAAGGATCATCCGAAGTGATGTAAAAGAGATGTTCGTCAGGAAAGTCGGTATTGATAGGGGCACTATTAGTATCAGAGGGGAAGGTCGTGACAAGTTCAGTGAGGACGAGAGATTTCTTTCTCTTGGGTGTTGAAAATTCAAGATCGTACTCCTGAAGGATAATGATCCATCGGGAAAATTTTCCATTAATTTACCGATGGCTGAGCAAGTATTGCATAGGGTTGGAATCTACTACGACCTTAGTCATGTGAAGCAGAATGTAATGATGCAGTTTCTGGACTGTGAGGACAACTGCAAGGGCTAGTTTATCTTCTTTTTTATACTTCAAGGTTGGCCCTGAGAGATTTTTACTAACGTAGTAAATGACATGCTCATGATCGTCATTGCTGATTTGAATGAGAACTCCTGCTACTGAGACAACTGAGGCTGATATGTAGAGGATATAGTCACGATTATAGTCAAGTGAACTAATTAAAGGGGCATTAGACAACACCATTTTAAGATCGTCAAATGCTTGTGGGGCATGTTCATCCCAGTGAAATGGGATGTCGTGGCATAGTAAGCGAAGGAAACTGTGTGCTCGAGTGGCATAGTTTGGGAGAAATCGCCGTAGAAAGTTATCTTTTCCTTGTAGGCTATGGATTTGATGTAAATTTTTTTTTTTGGGGGGGGGGTGAAATTTCTATGATGGCTTGGAATTTAAGGAGGTCCACTGTAATATCGCTTTGGGAAATGATGAATCCGAGGAGGCGCCTCGCAATGACACAGAACATGCACTTGAGGGGGTTCAAGCGAATGTTGTACTGATGACACCATTAGAAGATGATCCGTAAATCATTAATATGTTGGGTACGTTTCCTGGATTGAGATGTGAGATCATCCAAGTATGCGAGGATGATATGAGCCAGATTGTGAAAAATGTATATCATAGCCCATTGGAAAGTTGCGCCAGCATTCTTTAAGCCAAAAGGAATGACATGATATGCAAAAGTACCCCAAGGGGTAGTGAATGCAGTTTTGTATTGATCGACTGGGTGGATTTGGATTTGATTATAACCAGAGAAACTGTCCATGAAGGATAGAGCCCCGTGGCCTATGTAGTCGTCGATAATTTGATCGATGAAAGGTGTTGGAAAGTTGTCTTTGGGACATGTGTGATTGAGATCACGAATGTCCGTGTAGATGCGGATAGTGGCCTATTTTTTGTTAATGGTTACAAGTTTGGAAACCCAAGATGTATAGGCGATGGGGTAGATGAACCCAGTCGCGCGTAATTTTTCAATCTCGGCTTTGATGGGCGCTGCTTTGGATGGGTGTAGTGGTCATTGTTTTTGACAAATTGGTGTAATGTCAGGCCAGGTGTTGATGCAATGTTCGACGATAGAGGGATCAAGGCCAGGCATTTATGTGTATGACCAGGCAAAAATATCCCGATATTCTTGGAAGAGGGCTTTGTAGGCAGTGATTTCTTGAAGAGTGCATGTGGCGCCAATGGTGATTTCCTCAACGACTCCATCTTTGATGGAAATATTGATTTTGATGGTTGGGGAAATGTTGGCCATGTTGCCTTATTCAAAAGCATCAAGGGTAGGAATGGGGTTGTTGAACCAGTCGATATGCCCTGATGGGATAAAATCATTGGTTTCGACCATGTATATGTGGTGTTGGTTAGGAGGCGTGGAGGATTCATGTGGAAAGAAGAGCGCTCTATGGTGTAGCGCATCCCATGGGTAGTCAGGGGTGTTTAACTCTTTGAGTATGTCCTCGTCACAATGGAATTGGTGGGAATACAAGGAATCGTAAAGAGTGATATTGGTGACTGTTTCCATGTGGCTGTCCTTGAGTGATGAAGAAGTAGGGGGAATGATGCAATGATATTGCAATGGTTCACTTAATATCAACCAAATATTGAAGTACCGAGGAGTACCAGTGGTAGTTGGGTGTAAATTTTCCGTAGGGAAATGAATGGGAAAATTAGGGGGATTTGGGGGTGAATCCTCGGATACGTCATCCAAGAACCATGGAGGAGTCGGGAGTGCCTCGGGTTTAGGAGAAATGATATGAAGAATCTCTAGTGATGAGGTAAGGTCAACCATCGATTTTGTAGGGGTTCGAATTAAGGTCAATTGGCGTTGCCTGTATGCAATGATCATATGACATTGGTATGTAAAATGATGTAAGGATTCACAGAGAGAGAAAGGGCATCACATGCATTCATTGACTGAAGTTGTGACATAATGGATGTCATTGATTTTGGGTAGGGATGATGTAGCTAGATGGGGCTCATTCTGGAAGATTTGGCATACTGCGAGTAATGTCTACTGGAAGCACGGTAGTGCTGGGAAATGGTGTGTATAATGTCCATATTCTGAACATATAGCGCAAGTGAATATGGTTCGTAGCCCTTTACTACTTGTGTTCATGGAGATAGTAGTGGTACTTGTTACGGTGGTGAGTGGTGATGGTATTTGACCTGGTTGAATGAGGTTACATAGCTCAGGTAAATATGAGCATTTGTTGGTTGGGTTTCCATATTTCTCACATAGTACGCAAGGGGGTTGGACGCGCGGGGGAAGTTGAGCTGTGGGCTCCTTCTTCTTTCGCCTGCCCCCAGCTGTGGCAGGGAGGTTAGTGAGTGGGGGTGTAGGGGGTATAGTGGGAGTGAGTATGGGAATCGTCATTGGGATTCCTTCCATTTGGGGGGGAAAGGATGGTTGAGGGACCATCTCTGGTGGATGTAAATACCAAATTGGAATTTCCAACAACATATTAGGGAGGGTAAGCGTTGCAGCTACTTGGAAATATTATACGCCTAGTGGAGGGTAAAAGAAGGGGATTTGAGTAATGGCTTGGGGAACTCTCTCCCAAACTAGGATATAGCCTTGGGGAGAGGTGAAATCGTGGACTGGTGGAGTCGACGAGTTTGCAGGAGGCTCGTGAGGGGAGAGCTCTGCAACTAGTGGGACATCAGATATGATAGAAGCCTCCCTAGGAGGAAGGGTATCCTCTATGTCAGTTTCATTGGATGATATGACCCATACATGATTGGAAGGATGAAGGAGCGGTGGTGCACCATGGTAAGTTCCTAACAATGATGGGTCTTTGAAAATTTTGGGACCCATTTCGATGAGTGGGTATGTGTCATGACTCGTGTGGATGAGAGGGAGAATGTTATCGATGTTGGCAGAAGGGTTAGGCTCATAATGTGAGACTTGGTCACTGGTAATGATCTTCCTGTTATGGGGGAACATCATCGTTCGAAAGACAGAAGAAGCAAATGCCTTCATAGCATACAAGTAGCTATGACCAAACAGGATATTATAATCGAGTGGAGCATCGATAACTTCAATGTCTATGAGAATGGTCTTGCCCCCGAGTTCTACGGGGACATTTTGGAAGAGCCCTTCAGGAGACAATGGTTGTCTGTCATAAGCTCTTAAGGTAATGGCATATGGTATGAGTTCGGGGGAACCAAGTTTCTGCCATATAGATTTGGACATAATGCATGTGGATGCACCTTCATCGATGATGCATTGATGAACTGTAATTTTATGAATTTTTACTAGGATTTGAAAAGCGATCAAAGAAGGAAGGTGAGGTTCTTCGCTGTTGAGATCAAATGTGATGAGTTGAGTATCCACGGGGTCAACTACCCCCAAGGTGGAAAGTAATGATTTCCGCTGGGTGGGACAAGTTTGAAGGACTTCTAAAACTAACATGGCCATCGGGGATTGTGCTAATTCATCGACCAAACTGTAATTATGAGCTTCCCTAGCCTGGGGGTTGTGGGCATTCCTATGCAATGGGATGCGAGGAATGCGAAGAGGTGTTTCAGTGTTAGGGAGAGGAATCACCAACGATGGTCTCGTTGGTGCGGGGATTGTTTATGGGGGAATGGTAAGAGACTTAGCGGGTGCACGATATTGATGACTACGTGTTTGCAGAAGGATTTCTTCTTCACTGGTGAGGAGGATAGTACGATTTACATGATTGTTTGTATTGAGGTACTGTCCCAAATGTGGTGGGGTAGGTTGCATGTCCTATTGGGTGTTCATCACATCTTGGTGTGGAATGGTATTCTGCAGCACGATTGGGCGGGGTTGTTGCATGTATTGTTGTGGGGCCTGCTGAGGGGCAAGTGGTGTTGGAGGATGTGGTAGACTACCTGAGTCTTTCAGCCGTTTAAAATCAACGATTTGGGGGAAATGATGAGTATAATGACCGAAATCACCATAAATGGCACAAGGGAAGGTGGTTTTAATAGTATTGTTATTTCTCCCTTGACGCCTGTTGTTATTTCCCCCCTGGGGGTTCTGATTCCCTTAGTTTTAATTGCCCCCAGTAGGTTGGTTGTGTTGGGGTTGATTCTCGTCTTGACCTAGGTTGTTATTGTTCCTATTTCTTCCTTTATTTTTGGTATTATTCGATGGATGGGTCAGATTTTCCATATTCAGCTGTTCAAAATTTTGATATTGCTGAACGGGAGAGGGTTGAACAAAATTCACCCCAGCGTGAGGGTGTGAGGGTGCCAAGGGCTTTGGAGGACCAGGGAATGGAAATTATGGATTATGTGGGAGTTGTGATCTGTAAGGTACGTAGGAAGGCATGGCGCTTTCGCTAGTACTTAGAGTATAAGCTGAGGTAGAGGGGGTAACAGAATTTGTTTGGATAGGTGGGTGTATTGGGGGTGACGATGGTGGCCCACTAATGGGTGGAGGAATAGCAACAGGGTATGGATGTTGATAAGGGGGTGGGGGGTAATAAGAGGTTCCCCCATATGCCGACGGATATTGAGGTGTCCCGTACATTGTTGGTGGTGGGGGTTGAGGACTATGGTGTGTGGTATTACCAATCAATCTGTCTGTTGAGTGAGAAATTTCGGGTTTGTCTTGACCGAATGGCATGGGTTTTGGGAGATCAGGAAGTACTGTGTATAAGTACCCTGATTGTGAATAGATGAGGTCATATTGTTGAGCCTTACTGATGGCTTCTTCTTCTGATTGGGGGAAGGTTGAAGCTACATATTTACCAAGGAGAGAGATAAGTGATTTGAGAAACCAGTCAAGACACTGTTGTTTGGTGGTTTCAGCTTTGCACAAACTACGTCATCTATTCCACTCATGAATGTGATCAATGATATGTGTGGTTGAGGTTTGCTTGAAATTAGAAAGTAGTTCAAGACCATTGTCATGGCGGATTGGTAATTGGAAGAAGGTAAAATATGATTTGGCTAAGGACTCGAAAGTGAGTGGGCCCCCGATTTTTATGGGACCCCGATTTTTTGTCTACATACCATTTGGCTAATGGGCTAGTGAGTGTGCGTTGAAATAATCGTAGTCTGATGGAATCATCCATAATGCTGTTAGAAGAGCACCATAGGTGGAAAGTCATGACATGGTTGGCAGGGTCATCTCTTGCCTTTCCTTCAAACTTGGGGATGTATGAAGGTAGTTTGGTAGGCATCGCAGGCAATGTGGGGTCATGCAATATAGGATTATTTTTTAGTTTTCTTATATCTGGTATGTTAAGAGAGGCCAAATATGGCATCTATAGTGGGGGTGGAGGATTAGTTCCAGCCATGGTGTGAGTGTTATGTGAACCTGACACTTGAGGGGGGCTAGGTGGGTTGGTACTTCCTCCTTGAGAGGAAGTTGGCCCCCCGCTTCCATGTAAAGGAGAGAAAGTGGACGAAGGGACTTGGGAAGTGGACCCAAGTAATGTGGAACCAAGCAAAGCTAATCCTAAGATAGTGGCACTCACTGAAGTGTGTGAAGGTGGTGTCGATGAGTTGGTAAGACTAGGAAATCCCCCTAAAATAGGAGGGAGGTTTAGCAAGCATCTGGAATGACAGGGGTTCTGAGGGTCCCCTATGAAGTCCGACTAGCTGAGTGGATGTGTGAAAATTGTAATGAGAGAAAATAAACAAGAGGCTTTGTTGCAAATTTTGAACTTTACACAATATATATATCTAAATCAAAATGTAATTAGAAGTGCATCATACATAAAGTGTTTTGAAAAAGAAGCATATATGTGGATAAGTGGGTTTCGTCCATGTGGGGAATCAAAGAAAACAAATGCTCGTGTCCTAAAAGATGTAACGTCCTTCCTCTCAAATAGCACTGGACCTTCCAATAGTACTCAACAGTGGGGTATGAAGTCACTGGAAGAGAAACTAGTGAAGGATAAAATAATCAATTATAATGAGGGGTAAAAGGAGCATATCCTGAAAGAGCTGGCGATATTTCCCAATAGCCACACAAAATCTAATCAAGGTGCAATTGCAGCCCACAATTGCCACCTGGGTAGATGTCCTAAAATTCGGTCACTAGGTACCCTGGTCAAAGTGAAACATTTAGATTTTCGGCCTAAGAAATGGGTCATGGGTTGGATCCCATCCAAGAGGTGGGTTCCTCAAGGGGGGACGTACACAATGACTGGACCTCGGCCTTCAACCCTTCACGGGTATCTCCCTACCTTATGGTGTTAGGAACACTTGACTTGGAGGATTTTCAGTTCCCTATTTGACAACGTCTATTGTTTTGACAATGTAAAAACCAGATAACGGGGAGTTATTTGTATTCCTATTCCTGAAATCCTACCTAGACTAAAAAATTTCTTTTGGCACCTCCTGTGGAGGAAAACTTAGTGAGTTTTTAGAAAATTTTTAGATGTGGTTTGTTTGAGAGATTGGGGGTGTGAACCAACCTCATTGAAATTAAATGGGAGTGGATAGTTTCATCAAGGAAAGGTTGGGGTGATTCGGAATCCCCTTGGAGGAAACTTACTTTGACCTCCACATTTCGAGAAAAAGAAAACTATGTGGGTGATAAGTAACTTTTGTGTGTGAATGAGTGAAAGTGTGCCAATATTTTAATGAATTAGATGTCACCTTGGTGCATGTGGACTTTGCTTGGTCCTCACAAGTGTTGATTACCTAATTAACTAAATGCCTTTGGTACAACCTTGCATAATTCAAAAGTCCCTAGGAAACTAGCATGTGGACATGTGGGTCCTTTACTATTCTTTTAACTCCCTATTGTGATTTAATCTAAGAAAATCTTTGAAACTCTCCTAGATTGTGATCATGTGGGCATGTATGGGCTCGTTACAAAACCTTTAAACTTCCCTAGTGATTTAATCTAAGAAAGTAAATTTCAACACTATCCTATCTTTGTAGCATGTGGGCATGTATGGGCCCGTTACAATCTTAAGATGTGTTTGAAAAATAAACTAAGAGGAGTCCCGAGAGGGGTTGTTGTCCTCTCCTAAAGGTTTTATTATTTTTAAGGGATATGAAATCATCCTACAATCTTTTTCTGATTCTCAAGGTCGCTTGGAAGCATGAGAGAAGAGCATACTAAGCGATTTTTATCCAACTTCTAGTCCCAATGCAAGTTTTATGTGATTACAAACTTATACTTTTAGTCAAAGCAAGCCATCCCTGTCGCAAAATGAAATCAAAAGAGAAAATAATGATTTTAAACCCCCTAAGTGCCTATGTTGACTAATCCCTCTATATGAAGAGGGAACTAAGTGTGGTGCAACTTACAACATGCATGAAATCACTTTTAAGAAGGCTAGGGGCCTTCCCCAAATCATAAAAACCTTACAATGTGTATTTTTCTGCATAGGTGCACGGGTCTTAGTGTAGACAGAGGCGCACTGAGTGCCTGTGCATAGACCAAAATGAGATTTTGGGCACAGGTGCATGGAAAAACACTGTGGCTTAGGTGCATGTGTGCTTGATGCGCGTCAGTGGGCCAATAAACCCGCACACAACAGACACACGACCGTGAAGAAAATTCTAGATGGAATTCTCTCAATTCAACTTGGAACTGGATGTTTTGCAGGTCGGATTGGGCCGGTTAATGCACCTGTAAGTTAAATAAACCAAAAGAAGAGATATAAAAACCCAAATGGGGTTGGAAATTGATACCTTTCCCCGGTGGAGTTGCCAATCCGTTGTGCCTCTTTTGCCACCTAGATGAGAAAAATAGAGGTGCTTAGAAGCTTAGTTGGGTTAGCTAAGAAGGACAGATGTAAGGGAAAGGTTAGAGAAAGAAATATAAAAGAACAACTAAGAAATAAAATAACAACTAAACTAGTGAGCATAGGGACATAAGAAAAAAAAAAAACAATAAGACTCATGTCACCAATGGTAAGGTTTATATTAGTGAAAGAAAACACCCAGAAGAAAGAGGACTATGAGTCCCTTCTTCCTCCAAGGGAGGGCTCTTGGAACCCCACAAATAATCTCTTCTTACAACTTTGAATGAAAATGGTGAAAGAATTCCAAGCTAATCCACTCAAGGGGTTAAATGGATTGCCCAATCTAATGGTGCTAGTATACTCTTGATGAGAATAGAGAATTCCTCAAGAGAATAGTAGCAACATAACTTTGCTATTGAAATTCCTTAAAAATGAAGTGCACCCATGGCCTTGTTTTATAGAACCTCTTTGAGGTATTGTGCAACCAACTTGTAGTATGAAAAGAGGCTAATTAGGACATTTTTAGGTCTTTCACCAGCGACCTAGTCAGATCCAGTCGATATTTTAGTGTCAAATCAACTTGTAAGCTGAACCAAAAGTGGGTGGGAGGCCGACCAATCTCATAAATGCACCTTTCTCAGATGTGCATGGCTTTTAGTGACCACAGTTGTGCATCGGGAGCATGTGCGCTTTTCTTGCATTTCTATTTTGCGCATGTGAGTGCGTGCCGTGTGTAGTCATAGCGCTCTTTAATTTTATCACCGATTGTATAGTTTTGGACCTTTTGGAAATGATTTTATGGTAATTTTGGTCCATGGGTGATCTCATAACTGTTTGATGATGCTGGATTCTTGTAACCATTTGCGGACGAAATTTCAGTGATAACACTTGAAATTTAGCTAGTCATCGATAGAATTAGAATAAGTTTTTAGTTTCTTGAAGTTCTGATAAATAGTTAGTTTTGCAATAGGAAAAGAATAGTCATGTGTTTGTAATTTTGATTAGAAGTTTTCATTTTATAAGAAATTAGTTTAATTTGAAAGTTAGGATACTTTTATGATTTTCAGATAATTAAAATAGTGTGGAAATTGCAGGTTGAATAGATTGATAAAGTAGGTGTAGGTTAATATCTATGAATATAAAGTAGTACCAGTAGGTGAAAGTTGTTGGTAAATTATAATTTCTTGGTGTTTAGACTAAATAGAAGATTTTTAAATGTTCTTTCTTTTATATTCAAGGTAGATGTTTTGATGATTAGGTGTTTAGTTAATGGTAGAATTGAAATAAATAACATTGGATGATTTCTTTGAATTAGGAATAGAAGTACATTTAAATTTAATTAACTTAGAATTATTTCCATTTCCTAGATCAATCAAACAAGATATGATCAGTTTTAAGATACTCATTAGAATTCAATTTATGAGAGTAAGTTTATGTTTTATTTTTAGAATAACATTTTGGTAGAAATTAGAATCTTACCCGCACATATAGTGTAGCATCTCTAAGTTTACTTGCCCTGGTCTGACAATTTAGTGTTTTCAGGTAATTAAAATCATTAATATAAAAAGCCTCAGGTTTTTGGCGCCGTTTCCGGGGAGCTATTTAGAAGGTAAGTTAGATAATTGATTTGGTTATTTTTAAATGCATTTGGTTTGGTGTGGTATGCTTAATAGGTTGACAAAGGAGGAGCTGTAAGATGATAGGTAAGAACCTGCACATATGTTATCACAGGTTCCTCTAAAACTCAATCTTAGTCTTTATTTTATTAGTTTCTTTTTATAGTATGTTTTCATGAGAAATAGAGATAATAGAGGTAGATTTAGGGGAAACTCAAAACAAGAAAAACTTCGAAAAAATATTTTTGGTGGGCGACAGGGTTCTGTCACCACATATGTAGATAGGTATTCTGAGAAAAAACAACAAAAAGGAGAAACCTCCACCCAAAAAGAAATAGAAACTAAGACTGGAACTCTGGCTGAGGAAACCATAGAGCCAAATATAGAATCAGGAATAGAACAAACTGAAATTGGATTAGAAGGGGATAATACAATACGAGAATAACTTAAACCATTTATCATTTCCCCTCCAAAACCAGGAAACACTACATACCAACAAATTCAAATTCCCGGTGATCCAAATTGGGTTGACATAGTTAGTCCGGAAAAAGTGCAAGCTATTTTTGGGAACCTCGATACTATAGTTTCACAAGTAACAACTACAATTATTGAATCAGAGGTAGTAGGATCCTCAAAAGGGCCAATAGGATATAGTTATTCTGTCAAAAGGAATCCAACAGCAAAAGAAGAGAGGTCGGATTTCACACCTTCTCCAAAGAAAGATCGGATTGCATATACAATTTTTGGTAATCTTTTTAACATGAAAGAAAGGGAAAGAGAGAGAGAATTGGAGAGAAGAGAAAGAGAAATGGATAGAAGAGAGAGGGAATAAATTCATGTTGAACAAGTAGAGAATGAGACAAGACCAAAACACACTTTTGGGTTCCAATTTTGGATTTGGTCCAAAATGTCAATATAAAAAATATCCCACCCTCGGCACTACCAACCTTTTATGGGAGAAGTAGTGAAGATCCAGATGTCTTTCTTTTCAAATTTTATATCCTGTGTAGGAGTTATAATTATCTCCAGGATGCACATAAGCTGAAGTTGTTTCCTACTACCCTAAAAGATTTTGCATTACGCTGGTTCATGAGTTTAGGGGAATATAGCATTAGATCTTGGGAAGATATGAAGGAAACATTTTTAAAGAAGTACCAAGACTATTGTAGACCCAAGGATTCTTCAAATGAGATTTTTAAGATGAAACAACATGATGATGAGAGCCTTGAGGATTTCTTAGAAAGGTTTACATATACTCTTTAAAAATCTGAATATAATGGTCTCCAAGATGAAGCAATCAAAACTCTTTTCTTAAAATGGGTTTTAGATGAATACATTGACACTCTCAACTTAATGGCTTCAGGAGACATTTATCAGAAAAAATTTGAAGCACTCAGTGAACTATGTAGAACTTATTCGAGAAGTAGGGGGAAAATGGTAAAAAGTGTGAGAGAACCTGTCAACAGAAACACTAGAGTATCCACATCTGGTGGAGTTACTAGAATGGAACTGGGAAACCTTTTGGAAAATTTCAAAACATATATTTTAGAAACAATTAGTTCTCAGTTAGACACTCTGAAGATTAAGAAAAAGAAGGAAGAGGAAAACCTTGTATTAAGCACATTCTGCTCGAAATGTAGAAAAAGGCATCCTTTACAGGAATGTCCTTTGGACAGTATTTATGTATGTGGAATTTGTACTGAAAATCATGCAATAGAAGAATGTCCATCCTTACTAGGACTGTAAGATATATACAAGGGAGGGGAAGCTCCAGGAACTTCATCTGCACCTAGGAGGCCATGGCAACCTAGGAACCCGAATATGTATCAAGAACCATCCCCACAACCTTCTGGATATTATCCATTTTTTTCTCAACAACAACAACAAAAGAAACACCCATGGAACTGGCCAAATTGGCCACCGTAAAATGTTCCTGCTCAACCTTGGTATCAGGGATGGAGAGAACATAATTATGGAAATAACCAACAACAACCTGCGGTACCAATGCCCCAGAATCCATGTACTAAATACCCTCCAAACATGCATCAGTTATGGCCTGGATTTACTCCACCTTCTATACCACCTACTCAACAAACTCCTCAGCAGTTTCATAATCCACCTTGACCCACCATATTACCCGCTCAACCCATTCCAAATCCTAATAACATACCGCCTCTGCCACTCCATAATGCTGATTTTCAAAATTTCCCAGCTTACACCATAAACCCCATTTTCGTACAAGAAATAAAGTTGAGATTTGGGAAAACTTTAAATAAAACTCAACCTGTAAAAAAGACAACACTGACAGTAATTATCCAAGAACATGAAGAAGAACTTGTAGATGATTTATCAAATGGAGTATGTTTAAAATATTTCATCATTCTAAAAGCTAAAGTATCTGAATCACAGCAAAACATACAAACTTAGGTTCCGCGGACACCTCTTTTTCCTGAGAGCTTACTTATTGAAAAACCAATTGCTCAACTTGAGTTTGACATCATGAATGAACTAAAAAATGTCTGCGTTAAGATTTCATTGTTACAAGCAATCAGAGATGTTCTGATCTACGCCAAGACCATTAGAGAACTTTTCATTAAGAAACCGGGTCAGAAATAGAAAGATCCACCCACGAGACACCTAGTAGGCCAATTATCGAATTATATCTCTGAAGCTCCTAAGATTGTGAAGTATGCCAATCCCGGGGACCCAATAGTATCGGTTACTATCAATATGTTTCTATTGGTAATACTTTAGTCGACTTGGGTGCAACCATTAATATAATGACCGTCAATACCGTTGAGTTATTACAACTAAGTCAATTCCTTCACCCTATCCCTACAGTTCTTGAACTTGCTGATAGAACAACTGTAAAACCTGTTGGGGTCCTTGATGACATTCTTGTTACACTATCTTCGTGGGAATAACCTATCGACTTCATGGTTATTCACTCAAAATATCCCACGAAAGGTCATCCAATAATTTTAGGAAGACCTTGGTGGCTATGGCCAATGCTTTCATAAGATGTAGTGGTGGGGATATGTTCATTTCAAATGGCATTTCTTCGCAGAAGCTTACTCTTTTTTCGCCTGCTCAACTGGTTACAGAAGAATTTTGCTGGCTAGGATGTCCATGTCACGAGAATGATGAGGAAGAACCTTTATTCTCTATTGATGAATTTCATGCATTACAAGAACCGACAGAGGATGATACTTTGAGCCAATTTCTTTCCGTGACAGAAAATGTTGAATTTCCACAAACATATTTTCAATACAATCAAATTTTTAATGAGGAATTTCAAGAACGAAGTGAGTCATTCATCTTGTCTCTACCATCTATGGTTTTCACCATTGATGAGCATCCAGGATCATATACCATTCCAATAGAAATTAGTCCAGGAAAATGTCTATACATCAATTCTGGATTAAGTCTCAACCAACAGGAGCAGTTAACAAATGTTTTGAAAGAACAATCAGGATCATTTGCATGGGAGTACACCAATATGAGAGGAGTGCATCCCGATACTTGTATTCACCACATATATATCCAACCATATATAACACCTATAAGACAACCACAAAGGTGTATGAATCCAATACTGAAATATTTTGTGAAAGAAGAGTTACAAAAATTATTAAACGCGAGATTCATTTATCCAATTTCTGATAGCAAGTGGGTTTCACCCCTTGTTGTGGTACCTAAGAAAGCGATAGGGAAATGGTGAATGTGTGTATACTTTAAGGAGTTGAATAAGGAAACCCTGAAGGACTACTTTCCCTTCCCTTTTATAGATTAGGTCTTGGATACCTTGGCCGGGAAAAAGTACTTCTCTTTTCTCGATGGGTATAGTGGATACAATCAGATACAAATTTCTCCTAAAGACTAGGACAAAACCACATTTACATTTCCTTGGGGCACTTATGCTTATAAAGTGCTACCTTTTGGATTATGAAATGCTCCTGCTACATTTCAAAGAGCAGTCCTTGGGATTTTTGCTGACTTAATTTACGATTGTGTGGAAGTGTATATGGATGATTTCACTGTTTATGGAAATACTTTAGAAGAAGCTTTAAATAATCTTGAGAGAGTCTTGATTCATTGTCGGGAATCAAATTTATCCATTAGTCATGAAAAATGTAAAATGCTATTAACTGAGGGAATAGTGTTGGGTCATCATTTGTCTGCGGAAGGAATTAAAGTCGATCCATCTAAAATTGAAGTAATAGTTAAGTTTTCCTCTCCAAAAACCCAAAAGGAGGTGCGAAGTTTTCTGGGACATGCTGGATATTATCGTCAGTTTATTGAAAAATATACAAAGATAGCTGGCCCCATGTTTAAATTGTTAGCAAAGGATGTAGAATTTTGTTGGGATAACAATTGTCAAATTGCTTTTGAAACTTTGAAAGAAAAATTGTAAATGGCACCAATTTTACAAGGACCAAATTTGTCTCTTCCCTTCCATATTTCAAATGATGCCTCAGACACTCCTCTTGGAGGAGTGCTCGGACAAAAAGAAAACCCACAAAATTATGCTATTTACTTTACTAGCAAAAACCTTACTCCTATTGAATTGAACTAAACTGTGACAGAGAAGGAATTTTTGGCTGTTGTTCATTCCATCAATAAGTTTCGGCATTACATCACTGGGTATGAAGATTTTGTACATACCGACCATTATTCTATTAGATTTTTGATGAAAAAAGAAGTTACTACTGGAAGGATCACACGATGGATTTTGTTACTTCAAGAATTTAACATCACTATAGTTGATCGACCAGGAAAAGAAAATTTAGTTGCAGATTTTCTTTCTCAAATTCCTCAAGTCAGTAATGACATTCCAGTGAATGATAATTTCCCTGATGAACATATATTTGCAGTAGCTACTAATACCCCATGGTTTTCAGATAAAACAAACTATTTATCTACAGGGAGATTGCCATCTCATTTGTCATCACCACAGAAGAGAAGAATTTTCCATCAGAGTGCTTATTACTCTTGGGTAGGCAGTGATCGTTTTTATACAAGTCCTGATATGATCATTAGGAGATGTGTTCAAGAAGATGAGATTCCTGATATCCTTCAAGACTGTCATGACGGGCCATGTGGAGGACACTTCTCTAATAAGAGAATGACATATAAAGTCTTATAATCAGGATATTACTGGCCGACACTATTTAAGGATGCAACAAAATATGTAAGAAGTTGCGATAGTTGTCAGAGGATGGGGAAGCCTACCGTAGAAAATGAGATGCCTTTACAACCTCAAGTTGTGATTGAACCATTTGATAAATGGGCACTTGATTTTGTAGGACCGATTTCCCCAATGTCTAGAAAGAAGAAGTACATATTGGTTTGAACAGATTTTGTGACCAAGTGGGTAGAGGAAAAATCCTTATATCGAGCAACTGAGAAATCGATAGTCAAAATTATTTATGAAGATATCTTTACCCACTTTGGTGTTCCATGAGTTATTTTTATTGATCAAGGTGCTCAATTCACCTCTAAACTGATGAAGGAGCTCACAGATAAATATGGCATAAAACACTGTAAGTCTTCCCCATACCATCTGCAAGCCAATGGGCAAGTGGAATCCATGAATAAATTTTTAGAATCTATTCTGACCAAGACAATACATTTACACCATAAATATTGGGTGGATAGACTTCCAGAGGCTTTGTGGGCATACAAGACTGTGTGGCGAAATACCACTAGTCATACCCCTTATGAATTGGTATATGGCAAGAAAATTCTCCTTCCCATAGAATTTCAGATTCATACATTCCGCATAGCAGTAGAATTGGGTTTAAATTTGGATGAGGCACAGAAACAAAGAGTTATGCAATTAAATGAATTGGGAGAAATTAGGCAAGATTCTCTTCAAAGAACTATCCTCATACAAAATCAACGTAGCAAATGGCATGATAAATACATTAAGAAGAAATACTTTCAACCAGGGGATTGAGAATTGCTATTTGATTCCAAATATAAAACTTTTAAATGAAAACTTACGACACAATGGCTAGGACCTTATGAAGTGGAAACTATTTTTGATAACGGATCTGTTAGAATCAAGACCATAGATGATTCTCAAAATTCCTTTGTAGTAAATGGACATCGATTAAAAGTATATCACAAACCCTTGTCTAGAGATGATTTTCTATGGGAAATTTCTAAACAACCAGAAATAAAGATAGTAGGAGAATAGTCTTCTCCTCCTGCTAATCCTTGATCATTTTTTTTTGTTCCAGAATTTTGTAAATAAAAAAAAATAAAAATAAAAATTTGAAAGAATTTGAATATATATATATATATATATATATATATATATATATATATATATATATATATATTATGAGTTTTTGGATATGTTGATATGTTGTTTTCAGTTTTACAGGATTTTTGAAGCAAGTACAGAATTGAATTTCATCACTTTTCGCAACAGGTAAGAAGGTAAGATTACTTTACTTTGCGAAAAATTTTCATCAGTATATACTGTCTTGTTTTAAAATTAATAAATTTGAGCTTGTTTGCTCCCTTTAAATTGCTCACTAAAGTATGAAAGGGGAATTTATCAGGTATAGGATTATTCTTTACCAGGCCTGATAGATTATGATGGGAAAGAAACCCCCCTAGAGTTTTCTTTTAGCATTTTCTCAGACTCTCAAAACATGAGAAAGAAATGAGCACATACTAACTTGGGCTCATAAAATCCACAAGTAAGTAATTATTGTTTCACCAAATCATTTTCTGCAAATTTTATATTTGCACTCACGTTGGATGATGTGGGATACATTAAGGTCCACCTTCCAACAAGTCTCACTCCATCGACATCAACACCTTATCTGGAGTTGAGATTAGAGACTATTTAGTACCCTAGAATCTGCATGCCTTAATGGCAGATTTCCTTGCTAACAACCATGGGGATACATTAATGTCTCTTGGTTGATAGATCTTACAGGTGACTCAACATCAAGACCTTTATTCATACCTGTTGAGATGTACTGCAGGTACCTTGAGGCCCATTGACATCAATGGTGGGTTCTCTTGCATTGGTTAATGACATACCTTAATGGCCGGTAATCCAATGATTTCTTTTTGTGTTCGACTTTAGAACATTTATTCACACAAATAAGAATTGTACCATGGGTTAAAGCTTTGAAGATGTTGTAGAAGACATGATTTTGGTTGATTCCTTTTAGGAATAAAAAGGAGACAGGTTCAGGGATAGCCAACAGTTAGTTTGCTTCAAAAACATGAATAGTTTTTTGTATCTCAACAAGGTTCTATTGCACTTGCCCAGCTACAGTATTTTCCAAGTACAGAGCTTGAAGCTCGACAGATGGCTTGTTTTGTACCTTGTTCAGGATGTCTTCACTGCAGTTATTTTCAGTTCATATTTCTTTGTAGATTTTTATTTATTCTCTCATTACCAGTTAGTACCAGTCGGAATTAATCAGTCCTAGGAAATGCAAATCAGTCACAGTGGATATCAGCAGCACAGATTCCAGTTACATCTTTGGCATTCTCCAGATTCAGAATTGGTTTCAACAATATCTGTAGTAAAAAAACATAGCATAATAAGGAGTAAGTAATCAAGCTCAAGTAAGTATAGTTTCATGTTAGTTTAATTTATTAAAATACATATCAATAACTTGAATTATGACTGCCTCGATACTCCATGTCATTTTTTTCCCGTGTGTTAATTCATCATTTCCCTTTCTTATAATGAGTATACTCTGTACTTAAATGCTAAGTTCAATTCTTCTTGACACTTTGAGTCATGAAGAATGAACTACATTATATAATGCCTGAATTTCATACCGACTCATTTGAAATGATGTTTTAATGAAGAAGTATGACCGTTATCATTCCTTCACATGCGCCTGATCCTCACAACATTCAAAACGTCTTTCCATAATACCTTACACGACCTATTTGATAAATAATGGTCTGCTCATATTTCGATGTTATCTCCTTACATTTTAATGGTATGCTCTTATGTTCATATCATCTACTTCCTTTGCCTACCTTTGAACCTTTCCTATTATACTGAGTAGCATCATGGTGGTGAATCATCACGAACCCAAGAATTATGCAAATTTGGAGGCTCTTCCTGAGTATGTAGTCACTAAGCACATATTTTAGAAGACTGGTTGGGAGCCGTTCTTCAAGAAATTTGATGGGTATGATGATAATATTACACTTTAATTCTCTTTGAACTTTCATGGACGACTAGCTAAAGTAGCTAAATTGGAATTTGAAGTCACAGAGCAATTCATTTCTGAAGCAATATAGTTACCTAGTACTGGTGAGAGATGGACAAAGGGACAACCAATAGACAAAAAGCTCTGCACACAGCTCCTGCAACCCCAGTATCAAAAATTGCAATGGTCAGAAGCCACCTCAAGGTCATGGTTGGAATTGAAATGGTCTTAGCTGCTATCCATACTTCAATGCTACCTCACCTGTGAAGGTCGGTACACAATTGTGTTCCCTTTTCATGCTCGACTCTTACTGCATTTTAAAGGTAACCATCTTTTGAACATCCCTTATTTTCTGTTGAAAAGTTTGAAGAGGATGTCAAAAAAAAGTTCGCAAAGAAAAGGATTTTAGGGGTAGTCTGTTTCATTTTGGTCTTGTAAAAATTTTGGTTAAGACTGCATTATCCCACAAACAGGAATCCTGGGATATGTTTGTTATAAAAAATCTAGCTTCTGAAAATTCTAAGGATAAAACCCCTGAGTCAATTTCTAAACAAAGGAAGTTGAGTTCTAAGAAGAAAGTTGTTAAAACCCTAGCCAAAGTATATCATGATCCTGAGCATACACCATATTGTAATATTGAGGTTGATGATGGTAATCCTGTCTTCGAGCAGTCGTTTGATGCCCATAGTTCTGAGGGTTTGGAAACTAGCCGTGAAAAAGTAGAAAATGTTGTCCATACAAATGTAAATAATGAAGCTCAGATTTCTTCTCCGATTGATAAAAATGTTATTGATGTGGAAGAGCTCAAGCAATTCATCATTAGACCTAAAAGGAACCCTAAACTTAAATGCACATTTTCAGATATGGATAACTCTGTTCCTAGTTATCCATTATAGGAAAGAATGAAGAGTATGAATGATCATGAGGATGCTCCAGAATGTTCTGAGATGACATGGACTCTCTCTCAATTGATTGGAAAGGTTCGTAAAATCAACCAACAGGAAAATGTGCCAGAAGAAATTGTGCAGGACAATCCAGTTGAAATACCAGTTGATACCCCTATTTAAGAATCTGATGAGTTCACTCACGAATCCAACCATCAAACACAACAAGGTCGTTGTGAGACATTCAAATATTATTGTGAAATCTCTTCCAGTAGATCTTTGCGACCAATGGTTGTTTGATTGAAAAACATGAATAACAGGTTAAAAGAAAAGTTACAAGAATATGACATACTGGATCGGCATATAAAAACATAAAATGAACTTATGAAGCTCAGACAAGCTCACTTCTTGCCAAAGATAGAGCGATTAAAACAGAGAAATAGATCTCTTTTGCAGAAGAATAAGAGATTGCAGAGGATTTCCAGGAAGCACATTATCATTAATCGGGTTCTCAAAAAGGAAATCAGAAACATAAAGAAGCAGAAACATGAGGGATTGCAAATGTTGGTTGCAGCTGCTGCAACACTCTGATGAATCCTAGTTTTTTTCCTTTTTGTTGCCTAAGGACAGGCAAAGTCTTTAGCTTGGGGGAATGTTAGTCTCCAATTTTGACCATATTTTTTCCTAAGTTATGCTAGATATACCCCCATTCCATATCTAGTATCATTCATTTCTGGCCTTACCTTGATACATTTCACATCATTTTGCCCTAAATGGAGCTATTCAAGGTATTCATATGATTTAAGTTATTTTTAATGTATTTTAATACTTTAAACTAATATTGATACTAACATTGCATGAGTTAGGTACTTGTTTCCTTGAAGAAGATTTATCAGTAGCAAGTACTGGTTTGCACTTAATGGAGATGTCAAACATTTGCATGAAATTGCCAAATTGGAATGCCAGTTCCGATTCATATGATTGATCAAGTTATAGTTCAGATTTCAAATCTCAAATTAATCTTGAGAGAACAGAATGTGATGACTCAAAATAGAATTATAGAGCCGGTTTTTACTATGTTTATCTCTATTTGATAGTTCACGCTTCTTAACACTTTGTGTCATGAAGCTGTGAACTTAATTTTAACAAACTTTGAGTTATTTTTGGATCTAAGATTCACTCAATTAATGTACCTATGTCTAAGTCTATTTTTGGATTCACGATTGTAGATGTAGGGAGGATCTATATAAACTTGAATGCTCTCTATGCTAGGGGAATCTCTGAAGAAACCATGTTATGTGATATTGTTGATAATACAATTCCTGAACTGTGCGTTATATTATCTTTTCTGTCAATGAATTGAGTTAATTTTCGAATTATTGAGCATGAGGAATGATATAGTTATGCATGAAGTGATTTGATTTAGTTCTGGTTTTTTTTTAAAGCGATTGCACATTTTGGTTGGGCCTGCCAATAGGTTCAATTCACTTTCCCTTTCTCTATATTGTAGTTAGTTCATTTCTAGTTTTAAAATATGTGTGTTAGTTTATTTTTAATTTGAAATTGTTTTGTTAATTTCTGACTTGAATCATTTTCATTTAATTCATTTTTAGTTTGGAATTATTCCGTAGATCATTGAATATTGGAATTAGTTGTTTTCCATTCGTAGAATTTGATGAACAACCCAATTACTGATTTAACTCTTTTAATTTAGGTTAGATTTACTCTGTTTTCAAGTTTTAGTTTAATTATGGTTTGAAGTTCGTTTAAACTCAGATTTACTCTGTTTTTAGGGTAGTTCAATTGTGGTTTGGTTTGAGGAAGCTTCCTATATCTATAGGGTAAAGAAGGACACTGATTAGTTTCAATTTTATTAGATTTATTTTGATTTAGAACAGAGATAGAGAAAGATTGGCTTAGAAGCAACGATTTAATTTGATTAAGTACTTAGAATAGATCATTGAAGATTGCTCTTCATAGGTTTCTATTGAGGATAATTTATATTGATAGAATAGATTACTGTAGAGAATAGATTTGCACATGCATTGATAGAACATTTTCATTTTTTTCAAAATTTAGATAGAATTTAAATTGCAAGATTAGACATAGCATAGTGATCTTAGTTGAAGAGGATTTTCTATTTACATTGTTTCAGTTTCCTTTCTCAGAAAGATTTAGATTCAGATTTTTAGGATAAATTTAGACTATGTTTGTTGAGATTTCGCTTGATTATAATTAGGATAAACTCTAGAATGATTCAATGTTAGTTTCTATCCAGTAAAACTTTTAGCATGTGACAGATTTTAGTTGTTGAATTAGTTTCTGTAGACTCTTTTTACACAGGTTGTTCCATTCAATAGACTTAATTTGGAATTTGATTAACGTAGAAGACAATAGAAAAGTAATCATTACATTTATCATAGGATTAATGAGTTCTTAAATTCGATTTATTTCTTGGTGTTCATTTCGAGGTAATATAGAAAGTTACTTTTCATCCATAGATGTAATCATTTTGATTTAGTTTCAAATTCTTAGATCCATTGTGTTTCTTAGAGTAAATGAATGTAATTTTGAATTTAGTTTAGTTTTTATTTTTGGTTTGATTTTAGAATAGATTAATTGTGAATTTTCCAGTATTTAAAAATTGACTTTATTCTTGAAATTTAGCTAGTCATCGATAGAATTAGAATAAGTTTTCAGTTTCTTGAAGTTTTGATAAATAGTTAGTTTTGCAATAGGAAAAGAATAGTCATGTGTTTGCAATTTTGATTGGAAGTTTTCATTTTATAAGAAATTAGTTTAATTTGAAAGTTAGGATACTTTTATGATTTTCAAATAATTAAAATAGTGTGGAAATTGCAGATTCAATAGATTGATAAAGTAGGTGTCTAGGTTAATATCTGTGAATATAAAGTAGTACAAGGTGAAAGTTGTTGGTAAATTATAATTTCTTGGTGTTTAGACTAAATAGAAGATTTTTAAATGTTCTTTCTTTTATAGTCAAGGTAGATGTTTTGATGATTAGGTGTTTAGTTAATGGTAGAATTGAAATAAATAGCATTGGATGAATTCTTTGAATTAGGAATAGAAGTACATTTAAATTTAATTAACTTAGAATTATTTCCATTTCCTAGATTAATTAGACAAGATATGATCAGTTTTAAGATACTCATTAGAATTCAATTTATGAGAGTAAGTTTATGTTTTCTTTCTAGAATAACATTTAGGTAGAAATTAAAATCTTACCTGCACATATAGTGTAGTAGCTCTAAGTTTACTTTCCCTGGTCTGACAATTTAGTGTTTTCAGGTAATTAAAATCATTAATATAAAAATATTGACACTGAGCTTACATGTCCGACAAGCTTAGCGCACCAGAAGAATTGGTGAGAGAAGTACTCGCTAGCTTAAGAACCGAAAGAGTTATTTCATAAAGAGGAATGTCCACCAGAGTCCAAGCCTCATCGTCAAGAGGAGTAGCATCTTCTCCATCCACTGCTTGAGCTGAACCATCCTGACATACCACCAAGAAACATACTAAAAATAGAGATGACATTGCGAACGCAAAACTAATCCCGAGCATGTTTCCCTCTTACATACCTCCTCTGAAAGGTGAAATCAATCATGATAGTGTGCCCCAAGATTAGGACTATCCTATGATCATTGCGTATCTACCAAAGGGGGTGCGCGCATTTCACACTAAGCATACCAAGCTCGTAGAATTGAAGTTTTGTAAATTCAACCTTGGTGACGGGAAAGCCTATAGTATGCTTGCCCCGCACAAGTATCTAATGATGACAAAGGGGAAGAATTCCAAGATCATCCCTCAGCAATGGATGATGAACCTTGCGAAGTTCACCTTACTTAATGTAATGAAGATTCCACACTTTGGCAGGCACCAGGAGGTGAACTCTTGCGTAAAATTGCTGCTCGCGAGCTACCATGGAGGATATCTCTGGTTGAACCAATGTATAATGATTGATCTGACACTGATCAATCAGATGAATGGGCTGAGCATTCAGGGCCCTAACTCGTAGGATCTTTTAATGACTTATGGTTGAGTTTTAATTTTGCATGCGTTAATTAACCATTTGAGAAACTTAGCGAAAGAATGAGGAAAGAAGAGGAATTATGAAAACCATATACACATATGAAGATCTGAAATGAAATAATAGACAACAAACCATAACACGCAGATTGATAACGGAGTTCGACACAACTTTGCCTACGTCTCCGGGCCTTTTCTCTGTGGGGGAGGCTTCTTTATTTCTGTTCAAAAGCTAAAAATTACCTCACTGCAATGCCAAATGGCTACAAGACTGATCTGGTCATGTTGTTCCAGATCTCTAGAACCATGTAAAGAAAACAACACGCAAAATGGATGTCCGGAGCTCCTAGAAATGGTCCGACAACGTCTCCTCCTCAAAAGCTTCTCTGCCTCAAAATGGCTTTGGCTTGGCTTCTCCTCAGCATAACTCTGCTCTGAATGCCCCCCATGGCCTCAAACAGGCCTAGGTTATATAGCTTGGAAGTTGGTTTCTCACCTCCAACTTCCTCCTAAAATTTAGGCTCCATAAATGCCCAATAACTCCCAAAAATGGAGAAAATACATTAAAAATAGGCTTAACAATAATTAAAACCCAAAAAATTAGTTATAAAACCCACTTTATAACTATAATTTGGTGCTATCCCCCTTCTTCCAGCGTGCGCCCCCTTGGCAGGGTCACATGGCATAATATGGCCAAGCGTTGGCCCCCTGTTGGCACTAACTCCCGGTTCTCGGTGCAACCATAGGACCTAATGGCTAACAATTTTATCCTTGCGCGCTATGCGCCCACGCCCTCTTTGAGTGGTTGGTCATATAGACCACAGGTTGAACCATGGGCTTGGGCTAAGCCCAAGCTCCTTTCCACCCTCCATACAATACTTTGCAATATATTTCATATTATAGGTTTTATATCATAAGCAATAATTTGGTGTATTGGCAAAAGACCATTTCTTAAGGTGTTGGGCTTGGTGGTGGTCATGGGTTCAAATCCCATGGACCCCAAAAAAAAAATTTGAAACATGCCACTTCAACTGATGACTGGGTGCCACGTGGTTGCCCATGACTGGGCCACGTGGCATCTCCCCATTTGACAGATTAATTCCATTTGTCAGTTATTGACTGGTCCAGTTGCCTACCACATGTCTGCCTTGTCAGTGAACCTGCCCAATCACCATCAGCCAGAGAGTTCCACGTCATCTCCTGCACAGTCAGCATGCTGACATCAACATTGACTTTTTGAACAGTTGACCTTTGACTTTTTACTTGTTTGGGTTTCCGATCAGAACATGATAACTTTAGCATATGAAGCCCATTTGACAAAGTAAATATACCACCGGAATCGGGAAGACGAGACAGATGCAATGACATTGGTTTTGTCGGATTCTGAGCACTTTCATTTTTGAGCATTTTTCAAGCCCTGTCAGGCTTCTGGATCCGATTTCGGATCACACCTCCCCACAATAAGACCTTTTGGTCCCCAAAAGGTTACTGACTAGTCAACAAGATCGGGATAGGCCACCCAGCTTGCTCTCTGTCTCTGAACTCTGTCCTATGCACCTGTCTCATCAAGATCAACTGTAACACAATTATGACAACTGACAGTATATTGTTAGTCATTTGAACCCTGTTACATCTTACTGAATCCACTATCATCCATGTAGAAAACATTGCTAATGACAACATCAAAAAGACGACTACAAATGAACTGATATACTTTAGATATATGCACGACATGAGCTTATCTTGAAGCAACTTATGATTGATTTTCCATTCAACAACCATATTTTGTCCTTGCTTAAGATCAATTACTTCATTTGAAACAATTATTGGTTTGTTGCATCCTTGCACTGCATTCGTTAATTGTTCCCTTGTTTGAAGTGTTTTATTTGCTTTAACTCAATGAGCATGAACCGCATAATGATGACATGCTTTAGTGAATTGATATTGATTCTTTGTCCTGTAGAAGATTGCCTTACGATCAAATAAGTATGGACTAACTAAGATCATTCCACATTCTCTTAATGACACAACATCACAAGTTAATTTGTCCACATACTTAGATGAAATTGCAAATTTGATTGTGCACTGTTTAGTTATGTGCATTTGATGATGATTGCTTATCCATTTAAGTGTGTAAGGCGTATGATGAGTTTGTGTTTTTAATCCCAATTTCTTAACCAATTCTTCTGAGATTAGATTAGATTGAGATCCACTATCGATTAATGTGTCTATCTTAGTGTGTCGCATGATTACCCTTATATGAAACAACTTGCTTCTACAATCAATATCTTCACCATTTTTACCTGTCATACCAACCAATGAAATATTTGACTCATCACTTGAATCCAATCCCAAGTCTGTGGGTTTTGATGTTGTTGCCACTGTTTTCATTCCCTTCTTTTCTTTGAACCACTTTGGCCTCTTCTCGGGATGCAACTGCCAACATCTATCCTCATCATGTCCCTCTTTCTTTCAATGCTTGCAAGAGGGATTTCCTTCCTTCTTTGCCACTGCATTTGCATTCTTTCCATTGCCATGCCTTTTCCTCTTGTCCTCTTTCCTTGAAGATGACGATTCCCCTGACACACCTGCTTTCCTTGCTTCAATATACGTGGCTTGAACAGAAACCTCATCAAGGTTAGTGGGTCCAAACATGAAAACAATGTTTCTAATATGCACAGGCAAACCTCCTATATACTTCATAAGGGTTTCTTGTGCTTGCAAAGGAATGTCTAACATTAATGCCATTTTTCGAAA
>ML810474.1:51544-62260 GCA_009831015.1 Picea engelmannii | reverse complement strand
CATTTATAGTTGGAATATGAAGGATTAATAAGATTCGCCAATATTTCTACATTTTAAAACAAATTTCCATCCTTAAAATCATCCCTAGATATGAGTTCCACTTCAGCTGGCTTCTCATCCTGATCGCCTTCATAGCATGGGAGATGTCGGAGGGTGTCTTTTTTCCTGAAACCCTACTATTTGAACCATTGGCTGTGAAGTTTAGTACATTATGGTACATGACAGATATGAACAGGCAATGGTAGTTGAATAACCTCTTTCACATATACTACATCCAGTTGAATACCGCAATACAAGTCACACCTCACATTACTCTGAACACACTCCACAGATTCATACCCTTAATGAAGTTCAGCGTAGACCGCCACTTCATGTACCTAACTCCACGTGTTGACGAGCACCAGGAACAACTGCAGTCCTATTATAAAATGACAGAAGAATACCTTGAAGAGATCACCAAGGAATGGTCGGTGGACCTCCTCATTGTAGTAGATCCAGCAGATATTTCAGAGATCAATAACATAGAAGCTGTGCATGACACACCTGGGCCTAGTAAGATGTAGAAGATGTAAAAGACAAAGAAGACAAAGGAGTCGAAGAAAACTGAAGAGGTTCAAGACGTGGATAGTTGCTCTATAAGGACAACTTTTTTCACACCAGATGAAGAAGGTAACGATGAAGACCTAGAAGAAGTTGAACAACAACTAGAAGATGAATTCGAAGTTCTAAAGAAAATAAAAGGGTCACCTTCAAAGTCTTTCGTTAAGAAGAAATCCAAAGCGACAGTGACCAATATGAAGACCAGACTCAATCCCGATGACTTTAGCTTTCTCCTCACGACTTTGAATGAAACTATAGAAGAGATCATAGAAAAGTAGGAGGCCAAGCAAGAAACAATGTACAACAGAATTGAAACTAAGCTCCGAGGAGTGCAACGATCACTTTAGTCTAGCCACACAACACCTAGGCGCCTCTACTAGGAGGAACAATAGAAGAGGGAGATGAATCAGTTCAACTCCGTAAGATCGCCAACATAGTTGAAGTTCATATTTGGAATGTTGAAGAAGAAACAACGCAGGTTACACAGGCCCTACAAAAATCACAGGAGGAAATCATAGAGTAGCGTCGAGCTGCGCAGCAAGAGAAGGATGCCATCCTAGAGAAATTTGAAGAATATAGAGCGAAAATCCAAAAATAAAAGGAGCAGTTGCTCATGAAGTAGATCAGGATCAAAGAAGCAGTCAATAGAGAATTTTTCTCTATGACTGGCTTACAACAGAAGGAAAAAGACCCCATAGAACGCCAAGTAATGAATCTTGTTGAAGTCATTCAACAACTGCAACAAAGAGTAGTATAAATAGAGCTCCAAGCTATACTAATTACTCCACAAGAAGAATGTGACAAAAAAGAAGTGAATGGCCAAAGTACAGTAGAAAGGATTAAAGAACTCACTGAAGAATGTAATCAATTAAGTAGTAGAAGTGTGCAGATACATGAGAACCTATCTAAGAACCATGAACTGCATAAATTGGAGTCACAACTCCAGGAGGTGAAGTACCAAGCCGAGAAGTTACAGGTACAGCTGAAGGCCCTACTGACCATAGAGAAAATGAAGAGGTCCCATGAACAATGCATTTTGCAGCAACAGATTCATATGATCCAGAGCAAGGTCATGGAAATGATGTAGCAACTTCAACCTTTGAAGGATAGGGCATGTCAACTATTTTTGGAGATTTAGAGCCAAGGGATAGACCTGGAACAGGTCATGAACACATCAGAGAAGCTCTTAGAAGGACCAGTTAGTAACACACTCATTTAGGAGTTTGCTGAGCAAGAAGCAGGAGAAAATAAATAGGTTGAAGCAGCTCAAGCGAAGCTAGAGGCCTTCAAGGCAGAGTTACCCAGAGAAGAGTGACTTGGAACGAGTCACAGGTGAGTGTTGGGGGCCTGTTGGCCCTCGACCAAGTTTTGAGGAATAGTTGGTCATAGTTGACCGTTGGGTACTTCGACTTCCTGTCGAAGACGAAGCACATGGCGAAGTAGAGATCACAGGATCTCGCCACCTTTTGTGGAACCTTTTTGGGTTATTTTGGGAATATTGTAATGGGAAAGTGATGTCGGCCCTTGTTTAGGACTTTTTCTATGTATAAATAGAGGTCTAAGCCATGTAGGAAAAGAGACCCTATTTAGTCGATGGCTTAGTGCATAAATTGGATCTATTTGATCAGAAGTTTGTCTGACTGTAAGAGCTCTGTGCATGTTGTAATAAGTGCCGAGTGCACAGAGTGTGAGAAGGATTAGTGCTTGGATCTACCTAGGGAAAGAGGATCCAGTGAGCTGCACAGATATGTTTTCTTATGCGGAGTAAGGGTCATTGAAGCTCCGTGTTGTAACTGCTTGAGCAAGATAATATAAAGAAGACTTTGTGGACGTAGCCCCAGGGTGGGGGTGAACCACGGTAACTCTGTGTATTGTGCTGATGTGTTTGTCTCTCTCTTTCTAAGTGCTCTGATATGTTTAGATAGATATATTGATTCTTTGTGCTTATGAGATATGAATGCATACTAGATATGATACATAAGTTGCTAAGTGCTTAATCTATTGAGTATAACATGTTTATCATTGCTAAGTGTTAGATCTGAGTAATTACTGCGGTGCTCTGTGCTTTCTGCAAAGTGTATTAATGAATGTATGTTAGGAAATAACTGATTCTAAGTGTGTTGTAAGCAACATAATCACAGATATGTGTCCCAGCTAAGGTTGCAGACACCTGAGTCCTGCAACCAACCCTACCTCTACCTCGGGTGAGACTTCATCTTCTTCGCAGTTATTACCTAAAGGGCCAATAGTTAGGGATTTGTTGGTGCGCTCTTGAGTGTTGAACCCTAGGTCTACCCCTGTGTGCCAATAGTAACATTATAAAAAAGGTCAAGGAATTAGATTAATATAAAACTATAAAATTGCATATGAAATCACTTAAAAATTAGATTTACTCGTATACAAAAAAATATGATTTTTAGGTATACAACAATGTAATTTAATCATATATTGGTTCCTTTGTTTTTGGGATAATAGAAGACAGTAGCACTACATCATCATGTGGATAATTAGGGTTTCTCCATCCATTTTGATGAATATGGAATAGTCAACCAAGTCGAGTAAAGTGATAAAAATGGTTGGGGTATAAGGACAAAGAAACGATTTTTTAGAATGTGATCCCCAAATTTTGGAGAAAAATATGCCTAGACAGTTACATGCAAAAGAGATGCACATTTATTCAAACAACCTTGTTAGTTAGCATAGGGTTTTTTGCACGGTCCATATGCTTTTAGGATTCATTGTATAAAGTAAGCTGTAAGGGTTTATTGCTTGGTTTTTGTTTGATTGCTAAATTGTTGGTTATCCATGCAACTATTTAGTTGTTAGGTAGTATGAGAGATTTTTTTATGTATGAGATTTTATAATATGATGTAGAACATATCATGTTCTTTCTGTATTCCATCTTATAGATTACTTCGATGAAGTGCATCTTTTGTTTATTCAATTTTTCTGTTTTGATGGATGAGTCTTATTTATGATTGTGAATATTCTATCTTGTAATTAAAGTTAATAAAAATGATTAAGAGTGTTTAAAATGATTAAAATGAATTATAATAAGTTTTCTCCTCCATTATGTTACCCTCATATTATAAACATCGAGGTAACACAACTTGGGTGAGATATTCCCTATTCCAAGGGTTGAAACTATTGGTGCTAGAATACAATGACCTTTCTTAGACACCCTCATGGACCTTGGTATGAAAACCTAAGACAAAAAATGAATTTGTTTCTTAGACCCGATCATTCTATGTGTGGGGTTTCAATAATATGAAGTAGAGGCCTATGAAGGTACAAGCACAAGTATTGTTTGTTTTTCTAGACAAGAAGCCCCATTATTGGGATGGGGTGTGAAATTTTTAAAATAAAAGATGTTGTATGAACAATTTTATGGACTTTCATGGGTCAAAATTTTGGGGAGTTTGTAGGAGTGGTTCCACACACTAAATGAAGATCCCAAATATTTGTGGAGAGAAGGAAACACAATTAACTAGGATATTCTGACTTTAATAGATATGTAGCATTGTGATCATCCTATTATACAATATGCATATTTAGTGTTAAGGTCATGGCAAAATTCTTGGATTAGAGATGTGCCAATCCTACTGAAGGGTTGATGGAAAATTTATGAAAGGGCCTTAATAAATACTATTTAATGAACTTATTACTTGGGTAAAGATGTTTTTGGTGGAAGAGGAGATATTACCCTTCAATAAACAAAGAATGGAATTTTAATACCCTATGTTGATGGTTGGATTATGGATGGAATTTGTAAGGATAAATATTCAAAGGAGGAGTTTCCATGGAGGACACATAGGAAAAAGAACAACATGAATGAGCCTTTAGAAGAGCTATATTAATCAACTAGTGGTGGTCGAATTACATCCAAGTGGTCATATAAATAATGAAGTGTTAAGAAAAGAGATTAAGGACAATTCAAGTAATGAATTATGGATACAAGAATTGGAGAAGTTTAAGTGTAAGGGTGAGCTGACTAGCCAATGATTGCATGGTAGAGGATTGATGCTGGAAGAAAGTCCAACAAGGAGATGAAGTAGTGGGGAGACTTTAACAACATTTGAATAAAGGAAAATTTTAAGGATCCATACTTATCTTAAAGTGTAGAAACCTTGGAAAATCTTACTAATTCTCAAAATTCCAACCATAAAATGTTTGAAAATATTTTTGTAAACATATTGAAATTTCTATGGATTTGTATAGTTTCTATAAATTTTAGTGAAATTTATGGTAAAATACTTTTATTCTATAAATTTTTGACAAATCGCTTTAGAAAAAAATGGAAAATGACCAATCTATTTTTTGGAGAAAAACATTCAAAATTAGCCCATGGGAAAAATTTAATTCCTAAAATTTTCCATGAAATTTTGAATGATATACTAAGTCTAGTTTGAGAGAATATGCATGTATCTAGGTTGATTCATAAAATGTTTTGTAGAATGAGGTTGTGTTATAGCCTAAATTTTATGTATGAATGGATGAGAGAACTAATGTGGATACAATTGAAAGAGGTGATGATGGATGTGCTTCAACTATTTGATGAAGATGAGATCATAGTAGTGGGCATGTTATATCGAGAAGGTACCTAGCACAATCACCACCCCTTATTCTTTGTGGGATTGATCAAGTAAATCCAACAAATTTTATTATTTTTAATTAGTGTTGATCACTTAGTAGTCAAGAAGCATGCAAAATCCATAAGGAAATAGTATAAGTTAGCCTAACATTAGTGGGAGTTTTCACATTAAAGGTGTTTAGTAAGTAATCCTAGTTTATTTGAAAGTGAAAGTTAAAACTTGATTAGCTATCCAAGTTCACAAGAATTTGTGTTTATACACACACACACCAATCAATAGTATGGTTGGAGTTCAATGTAGTTCCACATTGCATATACCCAAATTCTCAAGGAAGGGTGAAGGGGTCACATAACATCATTGGTTTATGTGCAAACCGATATGAATTGTGAAGGGAAATACCCTTGATTCCTAGTTGGTGAAATTTCAAAAAACCTTGAGAAGTAGGTATTTGTAGTGGTACATGAAGTGTGTACGAAAAATGCCACAAGATGTTGTAAGGAAATTGAATATGTGAATAAGAAATTCATTATGAATTTCTAGAAACCTAACACAGTGAAACAAAGTATTGTGGAACAAGGATATATTAAACAAACTTGTGGGTGAGTCTACTTGAGAGTAAAATCAATAGTTCTAGGATTTGATGAGTCAAATAACATATCAAATCCATGATATGAAACAAAATAAATTGTTCATTGGGGGAATTATCCACTTGACTAGGATCTTAATGATCTCACAGAGGATAACTATCTATAGAAATGATTTACAACATCCCATGGGGACTAAGTCTATTCATGTATATCCAAACACATACTCCCACTACTATGTCCATCTTAACATATGAATTGGTTCATTTCTAGAAGAAAATATTTTCTTTGATTGAGAAGATAAAACAATTAACCAAGGGAAAGAAAAGTAGGGAGTAGGTTTGGTGCATTATATGAAAAACGAAAGGTCCTCATGCTAATGAGCATCCATTGTTGAGATGGGAGATTCATATACTCCCTCAATGGGGCCTTTCCTTGGTATTCCTTGGAGGGAGTATTGTGAGATATGTAAATCATATGGTCACCCTCCATAACATTTTCCTTTGCTACATAAGTACTTCTATTCTATGATGACTATTTATTGTGAGTTTTACAAGTCTAACACACACAATATAAATAATTATAGGGATTTTTAGGCCTTAGTTGAGAAGTTTGATAAGATATCCTCTTGTGTTGAAGAGAGTAGTAACCATAATGCATAAGGGGTTCATGGTCAAGAAGGAGGACATATGGGTTGAAGGACTATAGGAAGAACGATTCATATATGGTGTTATATTTGTGACGAGATGGGTTATATTTCAAGGGGATTTTCCCACCCTCGAATACCATGGTACATCAATTGTAGAATAATTGGAAATACTACCAAATATTACCTTGACCTAATTGAGAAAAGGGAGGTTTGTTCCAGAAAAAGAATTGATAATATGGTAAATTCTAAACTTAGGTTGATGAATGAAACTCTCAAATAGGATTAAATGTGGTAACTTGAGAATGGGTACATATATGGAATATGTAGGGGCTAATGTACCTTATTAGACTAGAAATGTAGCTCCTTCTATTCTAGAATTTGATGCAACCAAGAAGAAAGGATTTTAAATAGAATCTTGAGAACTTATGCATAGCACAATCTCTTCTTCTCATCAATGACACACTATTGTCACTCAAATTCCTATTATGAAGCCTAGAATGGAAGAAACAACTTATAAACATAAACCTATTGTTGTGCTTGTTTTTCCACATGGGTGATCAAAAACAAAGAACTTAACTACCTTGTTAGACCAACAAGATAACACATACGATAATTAGTTGATTAGTGAACCAACCATGAAGTAAACAAGAAAGAAAATAAAAGGAAAATATAGCTAGACTAAGCATGCATGAGACACAAATAAAAAATTCACAATGGAACAAGGAATAACACCAATGGAAAGGATATTTGAATTGATAAAACCTTGAATAAATGAAAGGACTTATGAGTCCCTTATTCCTCCTTGGGAGGGCCCTTGAGGTCCCCAATATAGATATTCTTTCTCTTCTAACAATGGAGTGACAATGGTGAATAATTACTTGCTAAGCTTCTCAAGAGGTGAGAAGGATAAAAATTACTATGAATGCTAGTATGTATTTAGGAGAAATATGGATTCTCAAAGAACAAATCCAACAACATAACAATATAGAAAACCCTTCCTTTGTTTTCATACCTCAAGCTAGTATTTATAAGCTTCATTCTAGATTTTACATAACTAGTTCATAGTGTGAATAAGGGCCCTTTTAGAGATATATCCTAGTCTTTGAATGGCCCCAAAGCTAGATTTCAACCTGATGTGGGCATCTTGTCATAATACAACTTGGAATTGAAGTGGGTGAGGCCCGACCAAAATTATTAATGTGGCATTTTCGCATCCGTTCACGTTTCTATGGAGGCAGTTTCAAAACTCGTGCAATTTGCATAGATTCATCTATGTTGGCCCACACAAATGTGAACAAGAAGAACTTTTGGATTTTGCATGGAAATTTAAGGAACCATTTGTAGAGTTTTTTGACTTTCTGAATGAATCCTGTTAATGATAGAGGTATGTTGATTGGTATGCAGTATTGATACTTTCTTCAACCATTGTCAGTATCGTTGTGAATGATTTTTTGGTGATAACAGATGCCCCCTGATGTGTGAGGTTAGGAGCATACGTATAGCTGAAATACATCATTGTTTATTTTGACTGTGATGTCATTGTGTGGAAGAGTTGAAGACAATATAGATTGGATTGCAAGGAAAATCCATTGGAGGGAGAGAGGAGCATTATTTGAACTAATGTTTCTCCAAAAAAGATAAAAATATTTATGCAAACAAGGTGGGAATTCCCCATGCTCGTTTCATGAAACCTAAAACATGCAACTGTAACTAAAAGTTGTTTATGAAGTGGATATCTGCAACACCCTTAGGGGTGTCAATAATGAAAAATGATGATTTTGATAAGAGAAATGGCTCTAAATTGAGGAATGAACAACTGTGTAATGTGTTGATCACTCGGAGGAATTGATGGCCTATCCAATTCATAGGTCCTCGGCTTCTACGAAAAACTGCAACGGTCAGATAGTGCCCACTAGAACATGAAACTGTGTTGAGGTCAAATGTTATGGGTGTCAATGGAATTAGAAATCAATGAGGAATATTTCTATTTTATCCGAGACTCCTCATTGATAAGATAATGATAATCAATATACTACCACCTTCCTAGAAACATGTGATGTTGTTGATAGGTAGGGAGTCACGAATGCAAGAAGAAAATGGCTCCTTGAAATCAATTGAACAAAATGGTATCAGAAACTAATGTGTAATAATGTGGATAAACTGGTAACATGGATGAAGTTCAGAATATGTGGGACTCAAGAACTTCCCTTGGTTTGTATTTTATTGATGNCAAGAAGAAAATGGCTCCTTGAAATCAATTGAACAAAATGGTATCAGAAACTAATGTGTAATAATGTGGATAAACTGGTAACATGGATGAAGTTCAGAATATGTGGGACTCAAGAACTTCCCTTGGTTTGTATTTTATTGATGAATGAAAACAACCATGAAACATAATATGGTGTCAGGGGGACTACCAGATATTGGGATAAATTGTGTTGAATTGATGATACTACAAAGAGATGTATGATATGTCAAAACACAAATATCTAGGAAAAATGGGTCTAGGATACTCGGGGTTTGGCCACTGGAAGGATATTTTATATATATCGCTATGAAAGTTGGATACCCCAACCAAGGGCCGTTGCAAATATGGCTATAGCAGAGATGACGCAGACTGTCAAGGTTGTCATTGATGGAAATCGGTTGGTTATTGTCATTAATGATGGAAATCGGTTGGTTGGTTATGGAGCACACACAAGAGAACTGGAAGAAGAAGCTAGATGATGACAGAGCAATATCCAAGTGGGGATGTTGAGATTGGGTTCCACTCGGCAGAAGAAGCTAGATGATGTCAGAGCAATATCCAAGTGGGGACGTTGAGATTGGGTTCCTCTTAGTGATTTGTTCTACAAGAAGAGACCCATTGCGTTAGGTTAGTCAAGAAAAAAAAAGGGGGAATAAACCCAAAATGTTTGAAGGGCGTTAGGTTATTCAAAATCGATTCAAGCGCCATAAACCCATTTTGAAATGTTTGAAGAGCGTTAGGTTGTTCAAATTCGATTCAAGATCCCCCATTGAAACAGAAACAGAGGCAATGGAGAAGATAGACGCGACCCATTTGGCATTCCCGTTCAGCCTTCACCCATGGGGATCATTGCTGATAAAAACGTACACCTTAGCCACGGCCATGACTAGCAACAGCAGTTACCAATCCCTCCCTTTAAGAAACACACGAATAAATCCATTCACAACGCCCTTGGGTTACCAATCATTTTTTTAAGAAAAGCACGAATGATGCTATTCACAACGCGATTGGTGTGGCCAACATCAAATGGCTATAATGAAAAATCAATGGAGCTTAACATTGCTAAATCTAGGGTTTTGCAGGGGTCCTTCATCTGCTTTGACAAGCCTCGAAGTTTTTTCCAGTTGGGTTTCTCTAATCACTCTGGACGGTGGAAGGACTTTCAGTCTAAAATTAGACTGGCAGTTAATACAGGAAGAACACAGCGTTGCATGATGTGGCATGCGTAGAGGAAGCATGCAAAGAGCCAGCTCAGAAAATCAGGGAGAATGATGGCATGCAAAAAGCAGAAGAAAGAATGAAAGAAAGGGAAACTGCAGTTGGAGTTGAGAAAAGCAAGGAAAACCTCTGTATGTGGAAAAACAATATAATGCGCTGGAACCAAGATGGAAGGGTTGTTGAAGTGAGAGAGAGAGAGCTCTGATGGTGAGAAAAGGAGGAGGAGAATCTGCGTGACAGGAGAAGAAGCCGAGAATGGGCTGCACAGGATAGTGAAGCATGAGCAGCAGATCAGAGATAGTGAAGAATGCAGAGTAGATCAGCAGAAAGGGTAAGCAAGCTATATCAGAATGAACAAGTTGATTTGAGCAATTTTTTATTTTGGAAAATAAGGGTGGTAGGGTGGTGCTAGGGAGAATTATGTCTCTCTCTTTGCAAGTGGGTGCTTGTAGAATCTGAAGGTTGGTGCCTTCACTCAGTTGGTGCTGAAGTAAAAAGGAAGTCACTGCTTCCACCCAGTGGGTGCTGGGATTCTGTGGGAGTTGGTGCTCTCAGCCAGTTGGTGCTGGCAATCAGAGGTTGTAGCCTCTATGAGTTGGTGTTCATAAAAGATGAGATGTAACGCAGTTGGAGCTTGCTTAACATCTTAAGAAGATGAGGTTTTTTCTCTGGTTGGGTTTCCTCTTGAAAAATCTATGTCTCGTACTTGTGAGTGAATGTTGTGTGTGATTGTTATTCTTTATGTTATCTGCTTTATGTTTATAACTCTGAATTTCATAGTAAAGACTCACTGCCACTAAGATTAATGATTCAAAGTTAAAACAA
>ML810474.1:7056-30990 GCA_009831015.1 Picea engelmannii | reverse complement strand
ACCATTTTTTCAAGAGTAGTAGTAGAAACTTTCAAGGACTTTATTCATAAATTCTTGGAGGTTTACTTGGATGATTGGATAGTGTTCAACTTGCTGAAATATCATGTTGAAGTATTAAGGATGATGTTGGATAGATGCAGACAATGTCAGATCTCATTAAATATTAAGAAGTGTATTTTCAGTGCACCTTTCAGAATTTTATTAGGACACGTGGTGTGTAAACATGATCCATGTGGATATCAGTGGCCACCCACCCTTTCCAACTGGCTCAAAACAATTTTCTAGCAGTTTTGGTAATTTACTATTTTTAGCCGTTTTAACTTCAGGGGCCATCTTGAGGGCCTAAATGAAGGTTTTTTGGGATATAGATTCTCAATGATAGTAGAAGGCTCTAATTATTCCCCCTAAATTAATCACCTCAACAATACCTTTCTAACGAGCTATCGTACGCCCCAAACTAAGATCGTATGCCAAAGTTGCGCCCCTGGGAGGTTGATACACCAAACTACCCAAAATGGGGTCCAAAAAACTATTGGCTTTTCATCTTTCGGGGTTAGGGTTTTGGATTTTATTTATGATAAAAGGGCCTTCAAAGCCTCATTTTAAAATTATCTTCTTGCGAATGCTATTAGCGGACACATCTCTTCTTAGAGATAAGTTGCCACCATTCTGGCGAGTCTTTTACTCTATATTTTTACAGTCTTTGTACATTTTTGCTCATTAATATAAAATTGTGTATTGTTGTATCTCTGTGTTTATGGTTTCATATATGAAACATTTTTTTTATATTATTGGAGATATGAGATATTTGTACATTTATTTATTATATCTCCGCTCTCATTTCGTGCTGAAAATAATCCGGATCAGTGGTATCAGAGCAGGCTGCTCTTGATCGTTTTTTTTCAGTGCATGTCCCCTACGAGGTCTGAGTATAGGAATTTGGGTCTCGAGCTTGTATCTCTTGAAGAAAATTTCTCTCGCACGCCCAAAAAACCCTCCATGGTGGAAGAAAATAAAAATGATGGAGCAGACGATTCTATCAATCTGTTGCTTGAGCAAGCTCTCACACGACAGATGGACGAAATGATGGGCTAATAGAAACTTGCACATATTCATTAAAAAAACACTTTGGAAGCACCTCTCCTTTCAAGGTACATGTTAATTTTGATATTCCCATATTTGAAGGTTAGATATATGCGAATTCCCTAGACAAATGGTTATATATGTTAGAACGTTATTTCTTTGTTCATAATTTTTCCAACAGGGAAAAGATAAACTTCACACTCCTTAAATCTCTCCCACATGTCAAACATTGGTGGGAAACTTATTGGGAGAAAAGTTCCATAGAGGAGTCTGGAATATATGGAGCTGAGCCCACTTGGGATTTTTTGTGGATGCGGTAAAGTAACAATATTGCCCTGTTGGTAACTATGAGGACCAACACATGAGATGGACCACACTGCAGCAAGAGAGGGGCCAAGAAGTTTCAGAGTTCACAAATACCTTTCATACCTTTTTCACCAATATAGGTATCAAAGACTCTGAACAATATTTGGTTCTAAAATACCATGGGGCTCTCAACAGATACATCCAAAATGAAATGGATTTTCTGGACATCTCATCACTCGGTGCTGCTTATTGATATGTTGTTAAAATCGAGAAGAAATTTAAGAACTAGAAAAAATGGGAGTTTGGGTCTACAAATATGCAACAACCAAAGTATGATAAAGACATCCCTAACAAATAGTCTCCTGAAAACCAGTCCAAGCCACAGGAAAAGAAGGGTCATGGGAAGGCAAAGAAGGACACCAAAAAATTGTGTGATTTCCAAAAAATCCCCTGGCACAACACCAAGGAATGCCACTCAAAACAATCATTGGTGGCCGAGATCAAAGACAAGGAGTCCAAATCTAATTCAGAAAATACTGGCAAAAGATAGATCATTGACACAGACCCCACTGCTATTTTCGCGACCGCAACAATTCAACCAGAAGAACTAATAGATCCTGAAGAGGGGGAGTTCCTTTTTCATTCACATATGTGGGTGAAGGGGACCCTGCTACATTTTATTGTTGATATAGGAATCCATAAGAACCTCGTATTAGCAGAGGTCGTCAAACAGTTGGGATTATCGACAACACCACACCTGTAACCATACAAAATTGGGTGGCTTCACCAAGGACAAGATATCTATGTCAGCCAACAGTGTCGATTTTCATACTAAATCCAGCCCTTCAAGAATGAGGTATTATGTGATGTTTCCCCACTAGATGTTTGTGATGTTCTCTTTGGCCAACCATATATGTGGAAGCACCATACTGTTTATGAGTCTCGACCCCGTAGTGTCATTTTTTCTTTGAGGGGTCATCTATACATCATACCAGAGGTAGTTTCGACTACTTTTCCACCTAAACAATGACGCAAGGTAGTATCTCATACTAGAAAATTCAACTTCTTCACAATCTTTTCAAAAGGTGAACAGAAGGATACTACAACCACTACAGCCTTGGCCCAAGCACCTTCTATCGAACAAAAGTAGGTGGACAAGATTGCAACAAAGTGTAAATATTCCTTCTGCACATAGGCATCTCATGTAGATAGACTGGTTAAAAAGGTCCTTCCAACCACATGTTCATGAAAACCTTCAACAAGCTAAGCAATGCAACTTCTCCAACAAGGCAAGCAACTCATCGAGATGCATATTCAACAAATGATTTTCCCTCTCCCCCGAGAACTCAACACAATGGATACCATTTCTTACTAAGAAGGGAGGATTGATCCAAGTGGATATCAGGGGCCACCCACCTTTTCCAACTAGCTCAAAACAAGTTTCTGGCAGTTTTGGTAATTTACTATTTTTAGCAGTTTTTAACTTCGGGGGCCATTTTGAGGGCCTAAATGAAGGTTTTGGTATCTAGCTTCTCAATGATAGTATAAGTCTCTAATTGAATCCCCTAAATGAATATCCTTGATGATACCTTTCCAATGAGCTATCGTACACCCCAAACAAAGATTGTATGCCAAAGTTACGCCTCGGGAAGTTGATACACCAAACTACCCAAAACGGGGTCCACAAAATTGTTGGATTTTCATCTTCCGAGGTTAGGGTTTTGGATTTTATTTATGATAAAAAGGCCTTTGGAGCCTCATTGTAAAATAATTTTGTTACGAATGCGAGTAGCAATCACATCTCTTGTCAAAGATAAGTTGCCACCATTCTAACGAGTCTTTCACTCTGTATTTTACAGTCTTTGTACATTTTTGCTCATTAATAGAAAATTGTGTATTACTGTATCTCCATGTTTATGGTTTTATCTATGATACATTTATGTTATATTATTGGATATCCAAGATATCTCTGTACATTTATTTATTATATCTCCACTCTCATTTCATGCCGAAAATAATCCGGATCAAAATAGGGTATGTTGGTCGATCCTGCCAAAATTGTTGTCATAGTTAACTTACCACCACCAAATTTGGTGCGCCATTTGAAGAGTACATTGGGACATATGGGGTATTATATAAAATTCATTAGAGGATATCCACATATCACTATTCTAATGGAGAATCTACTGAAGAAGGATACAAAGTACCAATGGAATGATGAATGCCAGAAGAGTCTGGATATTTTAAATGAGAAGTTATGGTTACTGCACCAATTTTAGTATTTCCATATTGGGATAAAGAATTTCATGGTCATGTAGATGAATCTAAAATAGCATTAGGATAATTATTAACACAACCAAGAGAAGGTGAATAACATCACCCTATTTCCTTTTCAGGAACAAAGCTGTCAGATTCAGAACAAAACTACAACACTACAAAAAGAGAAGGATTAGCAATGGTGTATGCTTTGCATAAATACAAACATTACTTATTGGGACAACACTTTAAGAATTTTACAGATCATTCAACTCTAAGATACTTAGTTAATAAGCCAGTCTTGGGGGGAATGATATGCATATGGATATTATTATTTCAGGAATTTGACTTTGAAGTTGTGGTGAATCTTGAAAGATTGAATGCAGGACTATATCACTTATCTAGGATAACAAATCAAGAAGAGTCCAATAACTTGGAAGACAACTTTCCAGATGCAAAATTGTTTTCAATACAAATTGTAGATGAATATTTTGCTAACATTATGGAGTTTTTGAGTACATGCTTTTCATTAAGAGAATTTACTACTGTGCAAAAGAAAAATTTGGTGGTCAGAGCTGCAAATTATCAGTTGATTGCAGGTCATTTATACAAACTTGGAGTAGACAACATATTGAGAAGATGTGTGATGGAGCATGAAAGACCCATTATCTTGGCATAATCGCATGAAGGAATTGCATGAGGAAACTATGAAGGAAAAGATACTATACAAAAGTTATTGCGCACATGATTATGGTGGCCAATAGTTCATAAGGATTAAAAATATTACTATTAGAGGTGTGATGTTTTCCAAAGAGTTGGGAAGCCATCCAAGAGGGATGAGATGCAACCGAAACCACATGTTACTCTACAAGTGTTTGATAAATGGGGAATAGATTGTATAGGTCCAATTAATCCACCAACAAGAAGATCTGGAGCTAGATACATTATTATAGTGATATAATACTTAACCATATGGGAAAAGGAAACACCAGTAAAGGATTGCAGTTTATAGACTTCAACACTTTTTTTATTTGAGAATGTAGTGACAAGATTTGGATGTCCAAGGATACTGGTAAATGATCAAGGGACCCATTTCATCAATAGTACAATTGAGGAAATGATTTAAGAGTTTAAGATATACCACAAAAATATTACTCCTTACCACCCTCAAGAAAATGACACAGTGGAAGACTTCAACAAGATTTTGGAGAATGCCTTGACAAAGATTTGTAATGTAAACATAGATGATTGGGATTTGAAGGTACCAGAAATACTTTGGGCTTATAGAACTACCTGGAAGAAATTAACAGGACAAACACCCTTTATATTGGTATGTGGATAGGAGTCAATATTTCCCTTAGATTATTTAATACCAAGTCTACACATTGCAACAATTGCATAGATGACAAAAAATGGCACAACGCAAAAAATATTGGCTCAATTGATGCAATTAGAAGAAGCCAAAATCATGGCAGGTTTCCATCAGGAGGTTTAGAAGGAAAAAGATAAAGCATGGCATGACAAACATGTCAAGAAGAACAAGTTTAAGGAAGTATATCTGGTTCTCCTCTATGACAGTAAGTATTTGCAACACCCACATAAGCTCATAATGAATTGGATAGAGTTGTATCAGATAAAGTATGTTACAAATGGAGGTGTCATACAACTGCAAGAATTAACTGGAAAGGAAGTGCAAGGAATGGTGAATGGTAGTCGACTAAAACTATATAGGGAAAATTGACCTACTAACTCTCAATAATTGCAACACAACAAGTAGACTTGTACATATTGTAAATAGTAGAAGCTGAAAGAAGAAAAAGGAAGATAAAAATAGAAAAATTAAGAAAAGATAAAAAAAAATAAGTAATTAGGAGGAATCAATGATTCAAGAATGACATTGCGCAACAGCTGGTGCGTCAAAATTTGAAATACTACACACAGGAAAAGTTAGACACTTCGCAAATGACCAAAAAAATTGAAAAACAAAACAAAATATTAATGATCAGGTCTATAAAAAGGGAAAAGCACATGAAGGTTTGACGCTAAGCGATTTTCGAGTGAATAGATAGGTGAAGAGTGTAGCCTAGGATAAATCATGCGAGGAATATAAAAACTGACCACTAAGCATACAATATGACACCCCCAAAGGTTGACGGCCCAGGGCGATATGTTAAGGTTCCTCGACGGTCTGAAAGAAGGAAGGAAATAATGACAGAGTCCAAGGATGTTGTACACTTGGAAAACATCAAAACCTCAATGAAAACATCGATCAGCCTGACCAAGGTAGAGGAAGAAACATCGGTGGCTACACAAGTAGAAATGGGTTAGATCTTAGAAAACCTCAATGATAGTGCAAACCCTAACCTGGAAAAACCTGCAGAACCTGAGGGAATAAAGGGACAAAAACAAAGAATTGTTACATAGGAGGTGTTGTTCGAGGATACTACAATCCATTCGGAGACCGAAGGAGAGGAATAAGAAATCATAGAAAATAGATAGAAGGATACCTATCCATCGGCTAGAAAAGGAAGGCACTAGACACATTAGAGATCCACTACCTTACATCCCGGATGTCATGGTCACAGTGGAAGATATGTTGGGGAAGGTTCCGAAGCTAATATATGCCAACCATGATGTTAAAGAAGTGGTAAATTTTACAAACCTTGCACATGAGACTTATTTGGAGGAAAAGGGGGATATAGGACCCCTAGGAAAACCCATCTTGGAGGTCGCAGAGTGGATCACAGGGCTATATAATTTGGGTATCATGAACCTGCTGGATATACCGCATTTTGGGCATGGTAAAAATGTGGGGCTGTGTGTGAAAAACTTATTGGCCAGGGTACATGGAGGTATTCTGTGGATGGATATGAAAATCCCCATTGACGTTGATTTGCTTACTAAAATTATAGGGTTTCCCACTAGCGACGCACAACTGAAAGAGTACTTGGAGAATAAAGCACAAGAAAAGGAAATTGTAGAGGAAGTGAAAGCGTAGTTTGGAAGAAACAGGGGGAACTGAGGTATAGTCATAAAATACACAACAACTTTGCGATAAGGTTCTCCAGCAAGCTAATGGCTTACAAATTGTTGAAGAAGTGTAGAAAGGAAGAGGCCCCAACATGAATCATAGTAGTATATGTGCAGTGCACAAAAGGAGTGGTGTTTACTTGGGAGCCATAAATGTTAAATCAATTTTTGATTGACTGCAGGGATGCGCAGAATAATGGAACTCGGTTCCATTATTTTTGGCTCCTCATACTCATAACTTTGGTAGGTTGGTTGGAACCAAAATTCTCATCTTTTGTAGATAGGCAGGGGAAATGTTATGAAACAAGATATGAAACCCTCTGGAAATATAAGGACAATAAGAATCAACAAAAAAGAAACACCGTGTTTTCCATGTTTATGGAAGAATTTCAACAGAAAAAAAAAAACATGTGGAGGATTGTTATTGAGGTGGTCCAGGAGAACGAAGGGATTGCCAATTTTAAGGAATCCAAACATCAGATATGGATCCAGTCCATAAGGGACCCAAAGAATAAGTGGCTAGAACTGAGATACTACACATCAAGGGAATAGGTAGACTGGATTGTAAAAGACTAGCCTGCATAAGGGAGATGAAAAGAATGGAGAAGCCTCTTGACCCAAGAAGGAGGATGCACAAAAGAATAATACTGAGGCACAAACCTCACAGAAGAAGAGAAATGGAACTGAGGAGGAGGAAACACAAAAGAAAATGAAATATCATAAAAAGCCTCCAGTAATCACAATTATAGAGGACAATGTTGAGTTAGTGGTAGACAAAGTCCAAGATATAGGAGAAGATGTAGTATGCACAACATAGGTGCAAATGGAGGAGATCATGGATAATCTAGTGGAAGTCCATGATACTATACAAAGGATGCAGATTCCTTCAGTGAAGCAATTCACAACGCAATATAAAAAGAAGACACAGCAAGCATATGCACAGAAGGAACATAAAGAAATAGTTCAGAAAACGGTGAAGGGAAACAACACCTTCAATCTCACACAATAAATGATGAGAATTGATGAGGAAACAACACATGAGTCAATTATGGACATAGACCAACTTGATATGGTTTTGGCATAGATACCTACAAAGGAACTATACAAATTACAAGAAAGTGTGATGTAAGAAGTCCAATCCAGAGCCCATGCAAATGATACTAACTTGGAAATTGGAAGGGAGGTTATAGAAGTGTTAAAAATTACTTGTGATCATTTGACCATGGAAAAAGAGGAGGAGAAGAGACGTGCGGAAAAATTAGAAAAGGGGCTGACATAAGTCTATAACAACATACCAGACTGAGTGCAGGAGCCATAAGTCACACAAGAAGGAAAGTTTCAAAGGATTGTGTAGGAGAAATACAACAGGAGATCACCGAGATAATGGAAAAAAGTGACTCCTACTACACCCCTAGAAGTCAGATATCAAGGAGAATAGGAGGCTACTGTGCACATCGAAAGTATTGCATAGGAAGCTAAGAAAGTAGAAGAATTATATGAAAGGAGTACTCAAATGTAGACCAACATGGAAGAAGACATGAAAATACAACAATTGGACCAGAATCAAGAGAAGATAACTACAAGAATTCATAACTTAAAGAAACAACAGAAGGAAATGGCCATTCTGGATAGGATGAGGAGTGCACAGGATATGAAGAACCTGCAGGCATAGATGAAGGCTACACAAAATAACAAGAAAGAAATACAAGCACAATTGGATCCATTACAACAAGAAGTAGAGAGGATGATAGAAACAATGCAAACAAAGAAGGGGGAAATAGAGAAAATACATGAAGAATGCAAATAATTGCTGGTAGAGAAAATTACAGCGCAAAATGTGGAAAAGTTGGCAGAGCAGAGCACACAAGATAAAGACAAAGTCACCCAATTGGAAAAGGTGTTCCATGAGTTGAAACTAGCAATGTATAGTGTAAACTAAGGCTGTGTGGCTCAGGACGAGCCACATATTATTATTGGGGGCCTGTTGGTGCAGGCCTATTTTGGGTAAACAAGTTAATTTTGGGAAAAAAGGTGAATACGACACATGGAATGAGGAAACTTGGACCAAGGGGAAGTGAGTGTTGAGTTTTGAGGAAAGTAGTGTGTGCAACACGATTTGTGGAAATATGTTGCAAAAGTGGACAAACCTATCCTAAGTTAGGGTTAGGGTTTTGGGATGGATTGTAAGGGTTTCTAACCCATTTTTGTAATATAAATAAGGGGTATGAGTTCTATTAGAGGATGATGATCATAACATCAGAGAATTATCTATGGTCGAGTGGTTATAGAGTTAGTGTGACAAGTCTGTTTTGAAGAACCTTTTTTTAGAATTTTTGAGATGAGATGTTTGTTTTGAGAGCTATAGAGCTCGAGTGAAGTTGAAGCAGCTGAGGGTCAAGCCTTAAGATATGGATATTGGTGCGATATTGGTCCACCTCACTACTCACTACTTTGATGTAATGCACACAATGTTTTTTGATGAATAAGAATAAACAAGTAGAATATATTTGTGGACGTAGCCCCAGGGGGGTGAACCACAATAAAACCATGTTTGTAATGATTTTTACTGTGTTTTTCTATTTTTGCATGGTTAGATAAATGTATGGATGATTTATTTAGAGTGTGAACTAGATTAGATATATAATTGAATGAATGAATGGATCTGGTGAATAGTAAAATCGAATGCATGATTAAGTAGAAATTAGAGGAATTAAGAAGAGAAAATTCCCAAAACCCCTTCCATGACTACAAACACATGCATCCTACAGTTCCCCATAAACCATCTCGAGTGAGACTGCACTATGCACTATGTGTGCGGTGTATCCTTCTAGTTTACTAGAAGGGATGATGGTGATAAGGGTTTTGTTGGAGAACTAAGGTATAACCCGGGTCATCCCATAATTCCAGCATGGAGTGATATCTCTTATCCAGTTGTTTTGGTGTCTTTTGGACTACTACATGTATAGGGGTTTCAATAATGCCACACCTCCCTTTGAGGTAGCACTTATTGAATATTTAGGATTAGTTTCCTTTCCCATATGTATGGTCTCGACCAATGACTATTCACCCAATCGTTGTTTGTGAGGTGGTAACCACAAACTCCTTTCCTAGGTATCTAAAGAGGTGACTATAGGGGGAAGTTCTTGTGGTACATAGGGTGATGTCAAAACTCTATTTCAATTCCCTTGGAGGGTTATTTTATTCACAAGGGTACTTTCACTAGTAAGGGCTATTACATGTTGGTTACCATAATTTTCTCTCACACCTTCACTAGAAATATTTTGGGGAATTGACATCCCCTAGAGGGTTGGTTTTTGGAAGGCCCCTTTATCCACTAGTTTTCCTATTGATAACCTAAATTTTATAGGGGTGTTCTTTTTGGTTCTTTGTCTAGTTGGTAGTAGGTTGATTATTTCTTATTTCCATAACACATTTATTCACCATGTCTAACCAATTGCTTCACTGATATCATAGACAATGCAAAATTTCTCCTAGGGAAGAGCAACAACCATTGGAGGTTGGTGTCAACTAAAAATTATGTAGATCATGTAGAGTCATGGAGGGATTTTGAGGAGAGTGAGCGAGTAGAGGTTGAAATGGTTGAAAAAATCCCTCCACCCAATTTTAACCCTCCTTTTATTGGTATTTTTGATCATGAACTCTTTAGGGTAAGGGAACATTTTCATGAGCCTTTTTTAGTTTTCAATGATCCTCCCATAATCTCAGGCACAAGTGTTTCATACAGTATGGTAAATCCTTCAATCTAATAAAAAAGTGTCATATAAGGAACCTTAGTGATGTCCTCCTTTCCATGTAGCAATTCCATAGGTCCTACACCATCCTTTCCTAGTACAACAACTTTCTTCATTTGGGGAATTCCGACAATGATTTATTTTCCTTCCATGAGTGTACCTAGTGTAATCACACCCATCACATTAGTCTCGATGACCACATCCTTATTTTTGTATAGTGGGGGGCTAAGCCTTGGTTCTAACATTGAAAGTGGATTTCCTTCTACTTCTAGTATCGCTTGGTTCTAACATCGGTTTCCCTTTTGGATGGATTTTTCATATCAAGTCTAGGTTTTCTTCTAGTCAAGTTGGTGAAATCAATGTTTCTAGGGGATTTAACATTCCTTGGGGTAGCATGCCTAATCCCGAAAGTGATAATACTTTTGGGTATACCAATTTTCCCGGGGGAGCCACCCTTGGGGGAAGTTTCAATCAGAGCAGTGATAATCCTTTCAATTATCCCTTTGTTCCTAGAGGAACCCCTCCTATGGGTAGTCTCGTGTTAGGAGGTAGTAATCCTCTTAGGTATAACTCTATACCTAGTAAAATCCCTCTTGGGAGCATGTTTGTTCCTAGAAATGATAATGTTCATATTAGTTCCTTTTTTCTTGGAGGAAACCCTCCTAGGGGCATGTTTTTTCCTAGAATTAGTAATGTTTTTGGGAGTGCCTTTGTTCCCAGAGGAAAACCTCTTGAGGGAATGTTTGGTCCAAAAATATGTAATTTATTTGGGAGTAATTTTTACATGGTGTAAATCAACCTGGTATCCATAATCATTTTTGGAATTCGTATACCACCAGGAAATATGATATGAGGGTACCTCAAGGTCCATCTAGTTCATAATATTCTTCATATTTTTACCATAATCATTTTTTCAACATGCAGTTACCTTTCTTGGTAACATCAGACTTGATAGACCTATCATGTTTCACAAATAACCCCATTCTTCACAATCAATTATATCTAAATATTCCTATTAAGCTACCATATAACATTCCTAAGTTTAATGGAAATCCTAAAGAAGGCCCTTTGATGCATATTATGACTTACCATTTGTGGTGCTTATACAACTCATTGATGGATGATATCACTCGACTACGTATTATATATAGAACCCTAACTATAAGTGTCGTGATATGGTACATCGACCTTAAGGGAACTTCATACAATAGATTTAATGACTTGGCCATGGATTTTTTAATGCATTTTCTGTTGTCAACTGGGTACAAGACCAAGATAGATATTTTAATGTATTTTGCACCATGATACCTCCACCCACATTTTTTATTACATTCATTAGTGGAGAAAATTCCATAATTAAATCAAGGCCAGGATTCTTGAACAACTCCTAATAGTTTGGTTCGCTGAGTCTTTTTCACCTCCCATCACCAATGATGTTGTGATGTTAGAGGAAGTGACCAAGAATCAATCCATATTGCATGCCAAACAGTCAGATTTGATATACTCTTTTTATATCACTCTATATGACATTATTCCACATTCTCTAAGGCCATCAAAATATCCTCACAAGTCCAACCCAAGACCACATATCGATGGCATGGTATGTTCCATTTCCAATGCATCTATGGGCTAGTTGGATCAACTGAATATTGTATCAAACACACCAACCATTATTCCCACTATTGAAACTACTTAAGTCCCCATTCAATCCTCCTAGGTGAATTCAATGCAATCGATGCAATGAAATAATCCTCAACAACCTAGAGGGAAGAAGAAAAACAAGAAGAATAATTATTTGAATGAATTAGGGACCCAACAAACCCAAAACAATGCGAGTAGAGGAACTAAGGATAATAAGAAGAACAAGTTCACCTACAAGATTTTGGGGGAGGATCATCCTACTCATTAGTGTCCAAAAATGGATGATATTCATAGGTATTTCTCCTAGCAAAAATATGCCTAGTATCTTGTTGTTGGGATGAGAAAATAAACCTTACAATTATAATTATTTATTCTTTCTTGTCTTCTAAGTTTAGAGTTTTCTGGTCCCATCACAAACATAGTTACTGTTAAAGGAAATAAATGGGTTGTCTCAAGAACCTATTTTATTTCTTCATGCTAAATATTGTCTGGAGTTTAGTTGTGTAACACACTCCCTCTTCATTTAGTTAATTAACAAAATAACATCTGATATTTGATAAATAGGAATAACACCTCTATAAAAATGAAGGATGGTGCTTCTTTATTTTCCCACAAGGATTTCCCTCAACATTGATCTTTTTCCTAACGGAAAAAATGATCAACATGTCCATACATTTCATTCAACTTTGGGACATGTTGGTTACTATAGGATCTTTTTCATTGATTATGCTCCTATCAAAGAACCCATGGAAATCCTACATAAGAAATCTAAATCTTTTAATTGGATAACTAACTGTGATTTCATTTAATGTCAAGAGAAGATGGAAAGGGATTAAAATTTCCCAATAACACTTCATGTACATGTAGATGCTTCAAGCATAAATTTAGGTGTAGTAATAGTGTAAATTATAGAGGGAAAGCTATATCACCCTATATAGCATGCTAGTAGAAAATTATCTTATGCTAAATGCAACTACACCACTATTGGATGAGAGGGGATAACAATATTATATACCATTAAAAATTTTTGACTCTATATATTTGGATTTTATTTCACAATTTTCATTGACCATACTACTATGAAATATTTAGTTAATAAAATGGAGTTGGAAGGTAGAATTTGAAAATGATTGATTTTAATGTAGGAATTTGACTTTGAGGTAATTGTAATGTTGGGTTAAAGATTCATTTCTATTATTCTAGATCTAATTGTTGTTATCATTTTTATATCTCAAAGTTATATTTTGATAGAGAGAGAACATAGTTGAGTGAATTGCAGAGAGATAGTTGAGTGATTATAGGAGTTGATTGTTTCATGTGATAGCTCTTGCACATGTATAAATATTTGTATTGGTAATGAGAATGATTTGAGTTGGTGTGTGGTATTGTTGAATCTTTGTGTTTCTCCATTAATGATGGTCAATATTTTCTTCATTTGGTATCATAGTGGGTTAAATAGTTCATCTCAAGTTGCTTACACATTTATATTCAATGCTGAACATATGGACGTTTCATCCTATAAAAAATTAGGTAAGAAAATAATTTTTTTCATAAATTCTTCCATCTCCCTTTGTCTCAGGGTGATACAGGAAGCCAATGCCCAACATATTGATTCTTATTAATAACTCTATCAATCACACTATATGAAGTTTTTTCTTGTCAAAACTCAGACTAGGATCAATACAACGACTTGGCTTACCTATTCAGAATGGTGGGATCAAAATCATAATCATTTTTTATTGTATCAAGGTGAAAGTCATGTATGCATTGTAGGGTTTGGAATACCAAAATTTCTTAGCCAAATAATGGAGTAGACTCCAAGCGAACGTGACTACAGGTAAGAATCATTTCTAGGAAATCTCAATCTAGAATCAGTAGTGTATTTGAACATCAAGGCAGGTGGCTCTTTGAGGGACATATCATTTCTCAAGGCTCACATAATAGGATTTCACTACAAGCAATTCTTAGATCCACACAACATTGTGTATTGTTTTTTATTTTGATATACTATTTTGTGACCAACACTTCATTATGTGGAATAATCTTCAATGTTTCAACAATGGATGCTAAGAATTAAACAATCAACTTATTACATTTATTTCTTGTATACATATGATTTTGTTTAAATTATTTATTAATAATTATATTAAGAAGGAAACTAAGAGTTGGTGGAATAATTAAAAGTTTCCACTATTGAATTAATTTGGTTGAGAGATGACGAAGAAAAATTGGTAAAAGGGTGTATATAACTCTTTAGTAAAGGGAGATATTGCAGAGATTTGGTTGTATTTGTTTTTGAAAGAATTGTGATTTTTATCTCTCTTTATACCCTCAAAATTAATAATAACAAAAAATGGTGGTGGTTGAGTTCCAATTTTAGGACAATTATTCTTTTCTCGAGTTGAGGTGGGACAACTTGTGTGGACTTGGTATCTTTTCTTGTTTATTTCAATGGAGACACGTAATATTATTCTACCAAAGTGCACTATCATAAACTATTTCTATCTGAGCAAAATAATGAAACCCATATTCATCAGTAAAGATTTATGGGAGGTTGTAATAGATGGATATGAATTCATTTTGATGAAGATTATAAAGAGTTGTATGTTGTAGGAAATAAATATTTAAAGAAACTTATAAAGAAGGATAACAAATCACTTTATTTGATAGGTAGTCTAGTATATGAATCTATATTTCCAATGATCAGTGCATCAGATTCATTTAAACAATCATGAAATCTATTGATTAACACATATGGTGTAGCAATCATGAAATTGAAAATAATAAGAAGCAAATTTGAAAATGCTAAGATGAATGCTAATGAACTAGTGAATGAATATATCAACAAAATACAACATATTGTTAATCAAATGAGGATGTTGGGTGAATACATTCTATAAAGAAGGATACTTGAGAATATTTTAAGAAGTCTCGTGCCTAAATTTGAAATGGTTTCCACCAGTATTATGGCCTCTAAATATCTAAGTACAATGTGAATTGATGAATTGATTGGTTATTTGATAATTGTTCAAGAAATCAATGCAAGTGATAACATGGAAGATACTTTTTCCACTAGGTATAGAGCACGAGGAACAAGTAAAGGACACTATTGTAATCAAATTTCTTAGAATTATAATATATATCAACAAAATTCACATAGTTTCAATTAGGGAAATGAATCCACTTCAAGAGGTAGAGGAATAAGTCTAAGCCAATTTAGAGGAAAAAGTAGAGAAGGATCTGGTGGAAGAGGAAGAGGTAGAGATTTGTTTTGAGAAAGACATGGAGTACAATGTTATTATTGTCACATATTTGGTCATTTAGAGACATATTGCCATGTTAAATTGTGTGATATGAAAAATAAAGGTGTCAATACTAGTGTTGAAGAAACCATAAATTAAAATTTATTTGTAACAATTTTGTGGAAAACAATGAAGAAAGTAAGGCTTGGTATATTGATTTAGGATGGTCAACACAGATTAAATCTCAAGATGAATTGCTCACTAGAATAAATGACAATTTTTCTAGTAAAGTAATATTTGGTGATGATTGTGCATCAAAAGTTAAAGGGAAAGGTACAATGGAAAGCCCAACATTGAAGGGAAAGAAGAATCTTATTGATGACAAATTGTTGACACCATCATTGAAGAAGAACCTATTTTATATAGGATAGATGATGGAGAAAAAATGCATGTTAGTGATTGATAATAAAGAATGTTTAATCATGGATAAGTTAAATAAAAATGTAGGTGTAGAAAGAGGAGAAATGACCGAAGACAATATTTTCAAGCTCACTTTTCCCTTAAGAAACTTACATAGTTTGAAGGATACAAAAGAAGTTCGTAGAAAAATTTGGTATTTGAGAATGGGACACTTGAATTTCCACAAATTGGTGTTTTTAAGTGTAACATCCCCACTATAATCCCTAGTTTAATTAATGCTTATGTAGATATAATGTCTGGCTATGACCAAAGCGATGTAATATGGAAATTGTATTTTTGAATGTTAATAATAAAATGTGATGCTAGTTTCTAAGGAGACATGGATAGAGATGGGGGATGAATTAATCTACAACACAGGGGAGGGTCTAGGAGAATGGCCAAGAGGGTTCCAAGGGGGAATTACCAATGTATATTAATTCAACCCATTTTCCCTAAAATTTCTATTTGTAGTTTAGGAATCGATGACCGAGATCGTGTTTCAACTTGAGATCAATGATCAAGATTTTATTTGACAAATTTAAAATTTCATAATGTTTCGGTCGTTTTGAAGGTTGAGAAAATGAATGGCCATGATTATTTTTGAGGGTTTTTGAAATGGATTAGATAGATTTTCAAGGTTCACCGGTAGAGTTGGGTGAAGTTTGGAAAATAAATGGTTCACATTGTTTCAATTGGGAGATCAACGGTCTAGATCAATCAAAGAAATGCCAAAAAAATTCTAAGTGTTGAATTTCACCAAGATAAATCTTCGACAGTTAATGGTCGGGTCGGACGAATTTCCAAAGGATTTGGTTCGGTCAAAGGAAGTCATTGATTTCCAATGGATCGATGCTTGGGTGTTGATTGATTTAGAGAAACGTTTTGAATCAAGAAATAAAATTCACCAATGGTCGATAAGTCGATGGTCAGGCATCGAGCGAATAAATGAGGTGTCTATTTTTTCTAATGGACCTATGGGACAATGGTTGGGTGTTGGTCGAATTAGTGAGGTGTCCATTTTTACCAATGGTCCAATTTGCAGATGGTTACGAATCCACCTATTTGGTAGGGTGTTCATGTCCTCCAAGAAAAACGATCGATGGTCGATGAAGGGATGAGGGAGATGACATGTCATGCCATGTCAACATCCACATGTCATGCCACGCTAACAAAGTTGACACCTTAGGATGGAATTTCATGCCATATCAACATCCACATGTCATGCCATGTCAACAGATTCCATATCATCTGAGAAGTGGACAATGGTTGATGGTCGAGTTAGTCGAATTGGGGAAGTGTTTTCGATAGTCATTGTGGATCGTCGATCACTGATGGGCTGATGGCTATGTTGGATTACTAAGAGGGGGGTGAATTAGTAATAGAGAAATGTAATCCTTTTTCACCATAAAATGAAAGTGTTATATCAATCAAGCATTATCATCCAATAGTTGCAGAGTAAATAAATAATGAACAAATGAGAAATCACACACATACACAGTACACCATTATTTTACGTTGAAACCCAAAGTGGGAGAAAACTATGAAATGTTTTTTCTTATATGTCTTTAAGAATTACATTCATTGGAAGCACCAACTTCCTTTGTTTTCCAACAACAACTGGAAGGAGGCTCCAACCCCCTAGTTTCTCAGGCTACAACCTAAGGGAAGCTCCAAATGCCCAACTATCTGGCTACAGCTAGAAGGAGGCTATAACCTCCTATGTTCTCTAGCTACAACTAGAAAGTGGATACAACCACCTGTCATTTCCCCATCCAACCTCCTTGACGTATAAGTAGAATGATGAAACCACTATCACACTATCACTGTGAGATATACTACTTTAAACCTGTACCAATCAACTCGCACCAAACAACTTGTACCAATAACCTGAACCATGCATGAACCATACATCAACCTATACCTCAACCTGTAATCAACATGTACCATAAAAAAGTGCATTAACCATGCACCAACCTATACCAAACAAATTTTAATCAACCTGTACCATGATCAAGTGCATCAACCAAGAACCAACCTATACCTCAACCTATACCATGAATAAGTGCATCAACCATGCAGCAAACATGTACGAATAACCTGCCACAACAACCTCTCGAAAAAATCTATCACAAAAGCCTGTTTCATCAATCTTATCAACCAAATCATATCTACTCACCAAGATCAATCACCAAGAAAAATCTCAAAGATTAGCATCAACCAAGCATAACATAACAACTCATAATCATCACCAAGATCAATATGTTCTTCTAATAATATACCAATACAAGTATGCTACACCATACATAAACCATGTGTTAACAATACTATTAAAACGTGCCTCCAACCATGTACCAAGTATGTACCAATCATGTATCAACTACTCGTCAACTATGACTCATCAAGATCTACCAACATCATCAAGTATACACCTCATGTATGTGGCAAATCGTTAACTACTTGTCTCAACCATGTACCCAACATGTACCTCAACCAAAATCCCTCATCAATTTCATCATCCAAATATGGTTTGTATCTTTGTAATAGACCTGGTGTATATCATCACATACCTGCAAACCTTCCTTAATTTTAGCAACAAGAGACTAGCATTTTCATCAAACTTTACTTTAGTCTCACACGACTAGTTTTGGATTAGTCAACAACCCTAACTTGAAATGATCATAACTATGTACCTATAATGAATAAAGAAATGAAAATAGTACACAATATTCTTCAGTGTGTTTTATGCAATTCCTCCAGGTTTCACTACTTGGAACCTCTCAGAAAAGGAGTTATAGAAAAATTGGCATACCTTGTTGAATTCTGGGTTATTCTAGAGAGAAAACTTGTAGAGAATTCCACACATGGAATATTTGTTGTATGGATATGAAAATTTTGCACAGAATACTACATCCTTTACTATAACCAACACACTTGGTCTTACTAAATTTGGATCTGTTATGAATATTTTATGAAATGTTTACCCGGAAGACTTGTTTTAGACTAGTTTCAAGACTAGCCACAAACCCTATTTTCCACTGATTGTAACTCCAAAAATACAATGACCCACAAGATGAAATTTGTACCACAACTACTTGGATATGTTTCCTCAATGGCATCCCAATTTCACGGTCTGAAGCATTCTAGAAAAAATGTTATTGCAAAAATGGTGAGATGACCTATAAATAACATACCTTAGAAAGCATCATCAAAATAATCTATCCTCCCTTGAATTTCGGCCTTCTTTACTTCACCTTCCCTCTGAAATTCAGCTTAGATATCCTTTGGTTACCTCAATCACCTGTATATATTCAATATGCTCAAGTGTGATTGAAATGAGAGAGCCTTGCCTTTTATTTATACTTTCATGTAGCTTCCTTAGAAGAATCTTCTAGACCACTTTGTCCACATAGTCACCTATGTCCAACTTTGCCCAATTTTCCACTTGTCCATATATCCAATAGCCACTTGACTACTTAACCTAGTTTCCTCATTTTAGGGTTAACCTTGTTATAACCACTTTCCATAATGAGAAAGTTCTCCATTTACTTTATTATTTAAATAATCCTCCTTGATTTTGTCACTTCACTTTATTATTTAAATAATCCTCTTCACTTTATTATTTAAATAATCTCTTCTTTGCAAGAACTTTGATTTCTTTGACCTTTTGGGGCTTCAAGCCAACAAATGAGGGTCCTCCAACTTTGTAATGCCACAACTCTCAAAAAGTGAGGACTTATGTGGCATTCCACATACCACCATAAATGGAATGACATGTAATATCCATATAGAATAGTCTTACCTACAAATATACCAAAACTCATACCATATACATCAAACAAACTTGGGTCCATTACCCAAACCTTTGTGCTACCAGAATTCGCTACCGGACTTTCTCCAAGGGTTGACATCAATCACTAAGGGTTGAAATAAATATACAATATCACTATCCAATGGTTGAAATCAATGACAACCAACAATCTATACCAACTATCCATCAACCTAATCCAACTTTCTGATAATCTCCCCCTTTGGCATTGATGGAAACACCAACATTGATGGCAACACTTATTCATGATAACATTCATGCTTATACTCCTCATCAATGTTTCTATCTCTCCCCTTTGACATCAATGGAAAAGGGTATCTCACTTTGGGGTTGCTCCCACTGAATGAAATCTCCTTGGGTTTCTCTCCCTATCTACATGCCTCTTTGCTCTCTCTCCAAGCATTTCTATCCTTCATCTGATAAATCGCCCCCCCTTTGTCATCAATGGAAAAGGTATCTTTCCATCCAGGGATTCTCCCCTTAACTGAACTGTCCTTGGGGATACTCCCCCTGACTGAAATCTTCCTAAAATTGATCTCCCAACCTGAATTGTCCTATTTATGGTGCTTCCTCATGTACATATAAGACATATAAGATAAGCATTAAAAAAAATCATTTTGGATTAGAAATTACTCCTAGTCTCTGGTGAAGATACTCAAAGGCTTCCCGTGGAAGTGGTTTTGTAAATATGTCTGCCACTTGTTCTTTTGTTCCCACATATTCAACTCTGATTTTATTCTCTACAACCTGTTCCCATAGAAAGTGATACCTAATAGGACTGTGATTCGTCTTGGACTACATCACCGGGTTATTTGAGATACTCATGGTGCTTGTATTATCACAATAGATTGGAATGGGCTCATCATACTCAACCTGTATATCTATGTAGAATGCTACTCCACTGGTGCTTCGTCAGTCATCAATGAAACCTTCCCAATCTACATCTAAGTAGGAAATAAGTGATAGATCCTTTCCTTTTGGATACCATAATCCAAACTCTTCTGTTCCTTTGAGATATCTAGAAATCCTCTTTACTGCTAAGACATGTGATTCCTTTGGTGCTACTTGAAATTGTGTCACCTGTCCAACTTCCTGCATTACATCTATTCTATATGTTGTCACATATAGTAAGATACCAATCATTGACCTATATTTCCTCTAGTCTGTATACTTTGAATCATCATCTTTTCTCAACTTGAAACTGGTTTGCATAGGAGTGGTAACTGGTTTGCAATATTCCATTCCAAACCTCTTTAGCATTTCTCTGATATACTTAGTTTGAGAAATAAAAATTCCTTGGTTTCTTTGACATATCTGAAGACCCATAAAGAAGGATAGTTCTCCAAGTAATGGAATTTCAAACTCATTATGCATATCCTTTACAAATTCATGGCTTAACCTGTCATTAGTACTTCCAAAAACAATATTATCAACATAAATTTCAATTAATAAAATACTACCTTGAGTTACCTTGATGTAGAGGTTGTTGTCTGTGCTTACTTTCCATAGTTCGTAGGGAGTTTTGTCATTGTTGTTTCTGAGCATTACTTTGTTTTGAATGTGAATTGTTGTATGCATTGCATGTGTCCAAACAATATCTATCAATTTGGAATCCATTAGCATTGTTCGAGCCATTTCCTATGTAATTATCATCCATTATGATAATGTTCCTTTGTCTTTGAACCACTCTTTGAACCTATCTATGAATCCATGCTATTTTCCAAGACTCTACTTGCACAATTGTCCATAATGCTAACCCATTTATCACTATACTATCATGAAGTCTTGATTAATCCATCAAATTGTACTTCTGCTAACCGATTGCTCTGGATCTGTCTTTTGAAACTCTACAAGCTGCTCGAAGGATGGATCTTTGGTCTGTCACAACTATCGTATAGACTCCCCCAGTCTAATATTCATATTACCTATGAGTATCTAAGCCAGATGGATCAGAACAATTCATGCTCTGATGTGTATTCATCATCATCTTCATTGGTAGATTCATCATCTCTTTGAGCTCTAACTTCTTTCTTTCTCTCTATGGATTCATATTTCACTACAATACCTAAAAGTATAATCTCTTGAACCTATTCCTTATTTACTTGTCCTTCTTTTCTTGTATTTATTTTTCAAACCTTTCTATATCTGACATCCTTCTTTTTCTCTATAGGTTTTTCTTCATGTCATTTTATTACCAATCTTGTGATCTCTGGGACCTGGTATTTGTTCACTTGTTCTTCATATTTTTTTATCCATACTTTCTTATATCTGATAGCAGTGTTCTCTTTCATGGAATTATCAATCATGCTTCTACAATCATGAGCTATGTGTCCATAGTTATGACATTAGTAACATTCAATGTTACATGGGGCCACATAGGCATTTCTTGCTGGAACATTTCTTTTATAATCCTTGCAATCTGCAACCTTATGTCCAAATTTAGTATAATAAAAACAATGACCATAAAATAAATTTGCATACCTGAGAGTGAATGATCTTCTTTTTGGTGTAGTCGTTCTGAATTTCTTCCTTGACTGGTCATGATCATGATTGAAGCTTCTTTGTGGCTTGAACATGGAGGGTCTTCTTGAAGATGTATCTTTATTAGTTTTCTTAGATTTTGGTTGACCATGATTCCTTCCTTTGAGTACTTCTGCATAACTCTTTCTATTTTCTTCATTCTTCCTTTTTAGCAACGTAGAGCGCTTCTCTTCATTCTCTATAACTGATGTGGATGTTTCTGTCTCTTCAATGTTCTTGTTGAGCTTGACAATTTTGACTCTTAGTGTGACAAATTCTTCTTCAATATTCTCAAACTCTTCTTCTTTCTTCATTATCGGAGACTTCATGACCTCTTTTGTTCTCTTTTCTTCTTCAAGTTGGATTTTAAATGTAATTATTTTGTCTTCCATTCTTCTCTCTTCTTGACCAAACTCTTCCTCAAGTTGGTATAAGTCATTAGTTATTTCCTTGAGACGATCCATCAATATATTTTATCTCTTTTTTTCTTCTTCCTTTTGTGCTTCTATGTTGGCTTCTAAACATTTCTTTTGATATTCTAGAGATTCTTCAATTCTTATGGCCTCTTCTAGTTGGGATATTAAATTCTTGATAACCTGCTGATATTTTTTGGAACCTTGAACACTTTCCTTTTGCTTCATCAATTCTTTCTTGGATGACTTATTTTCTTCTCTTTATTTCTTTAGATATTCAATTGCATTGATGAATTTTTCTCTGTAATCAACTTCTACTTCTTCATACTCTTCCTCTTTTGAATCTATTTGACATGATGAGCATCTTTCTTCTTTTTCTGTATCTGCATCTTCTTTGGCATTTTCTAAACTTGTGATGGGTGAAGAATATATGCCATGTAAGCTATCCCAAATTTCTTTGGCTGATGAACATTTACCAATCTTTTCTCTTACCGAATTAGGTAATCCTTCCCAGATGAAATCCATTGCTATTTTTTTATTCTTCTTCAATTCCCTCTTGGCTACAGTCTTTTCCCTTTTTGAACTATCATATCCTGTAACAACTGATAGTCAAATATAATGTCCCTGTTCCTATAAAAATACTTTCGTCCTTTTTCTCCACATATCATACTTAAATCCATTCCGACCATTAAACATTGGTACTCCATTCTCAGAATAATCCATGATCTCCTTCCAGTGGTTAAACTGTTTCCTGAAGGAACCGACTCTGATACCAATTGTTGGATTACTGAGAGGGGGGTGAATCAATAATAGAGAAATGTAATCCTTTTTCACCATAAAATGCAAGTGTTATATCAATGTAGAATTATCATCCAATAGTTTCAGAGTAAATAAACAATGAAAAAATGAGCAATCACACACATACACAGTACACCATTGTTTTACGTGGAAACACAAAGCGGGAGAAAACCACATAATGATTTTTCTTATATCTCTTTAAGAATTACATTCATTGGAAGCACCAACTTCCTTTGTTTTCCAGCTACAACTGGAAGGAGGATCCAACCCCCTAGTTTATCAGGCTACAACCTGAGGGAAGATCCAACTCCCCAATACTCTCGCTACAACCAGAAGGAGGCTACAACCCCCTATGTTATCTGGCTACAACCGGAAGGTGGATACAACCACCTATCCTTACCCCGTCCAACCACCCTGACATATAAATAGAATGATGGAACCACTATCACACTATCACTATGAGATATACTATTGTAAACCTGTACCAATCAACATGCACCAAACAACCTATACCAAACAACCTGTACCAATAACCTTAACCATGCATCAACCATGCTTCAAACTGTACCTCAACCTATAATTACCCTGTCCCATAAACAAGTGCATCA
>ML810473.1:93931-107350 GCA_009831015.1 Picea engelmannii | reverse complement strand
ACTAACCAACAACCCATAACTATTGAACCACTAAATCAAAACCTTACATAAACCTTAAAACATAACGAACTAATCTCCTTATCCCCCACCTCACTTTCCACTAAGATGTAACACCTAAATAGTCACTATCCCACTTACACCAATGTCCCTAACCCAAATTGACCTCTAACCATTTATTAATAAAAAACACCCCAAATCATGACCTAGTGACAACCTTGATAGTATAGTACCCGTATTGGTCAGTAACCTATAACCCACTAAATCGTATCATGTTACCCTTACCCCTCAACTACTACTGACTTTTAGCACAATGCAACTCTTATCTATTAAATCATTAAACCCTAAGCTATATCCCACTAACTCATAACTAGCCATTTGCCCAATAACAAAGGAAGAATGTGAAGAAAATTAAAGGAGGACCATTTTTTTTTACAAGAAAGTTTTCCAAGGACATCACCTTTGGAGACTACCTCATTTCATCATTTAAGATTAAGGATTTTGGCAATGAGCATAAATTGCCACTTATATCTAGAGTTTGAGGGCAATGATTGATACCCACTGCTTATTAATAATGTTGTTTCGACGATGACCTGTACTAGGCCATCATTATTTGATTCGTTAAAATACCATAACCATGATATACTATCACCAACTATTGTAGAATTACTTAGCAATACTTGTGAGCATCGCTTATGTGCATTAGGTGCATCACTTATGTGTGTAGGTTGCAAGTGTGTGGATTATGTCTCTACCATATTTCAATTCAATATTTTTCATGATTTGAATGTATGGAAAATTAGGTGTGTGCATTGGCTATTAGAAATCTAGTGAAATTGTAGGGTGGATGAGCATGAGCCAAAAGCTAGTAAAATCATGAAATGCAGATCCAAAACTGCTCATAATGACCTCAAAATGTATGGTGAAGAAAAATGTTCACATAAGCCCAAATTTCCTTGAAATTTAGACCATCAAAAAAATAATTAGAATCCCTTATGACATAAGGACACACAATCATCAAAATAAGGCTTAGAGGTGCTTCAATAAAGTGTCACAAAAATGACTTTTTCCTCGATATAACTAGAATCATAAGTAGATAGGGCCATTGTTGGAAATTGCACAAACGAGTTCATTTTTTAGGAAACTTGAGATCACATGTCTTAATATACTACTCTTTGATATGTGAGTGTAATAAAACACCAAAATAGCCTCATAATAATGCAATAATGTATGACATGAAATTGAACCACAAGGAGGTGAGAAATGGTCAAAAAGTGGTATGGGGTAAATGTATTACACATGAAGTCATCATGGAATATTATGACTAATCAAACGATATGCCACATATCTCTAATCTTATACTCTCTAATGACTATCACTAAAAATTTGTAACTAAGAAGTGCTCCCATGAACCAATTTGATCACATAACTTGGATGAGTAAAGAGAATAAAAAGAACAATCCACTTCTTGAATTCACTAATACTTTTTGTGACTATTTGGTCTCAACATGTCCTCTATAAATAACTCAAGAAGATCTTTCATTTAAACAACTAGAACAATGTTCTGTTTCACATGATGCTAAAGTGTTATGCTAAAGTGTTGAGAAATTGGTAAATCCGTTGAAATCTAGAAAAAACCTTATTGTCTACTTTCTTTTTGGGAGGTCTAATGAATTTGAGTCCATTTCTAAACATCCTAAAATATGAGTTCCACTTTTAATTTTTAATGTTTAAAATTAAAGTAAATGAAAGTAACATAAGATGTAAGTTAAATATCAATATTAACTTTAAGAAATTATCCATTTCTAAACATCTTAAAATATGAGTTCCACTTTTAATTTTTAATGTTTAAAATTAAAGTAAATGAAAGTAACATAAGATGTAAGTTAAATATCAATATTAACTTTAAGAAATTAGTAATACAAGTAAAATAAAATAAAAAGGAAAACGATTATGTATTAAAGGCTCAAAGGTGATAGTCTATAATTAATATCATCAGATAAAGATATTTAGTGATGGCTTGTGATTATTGCCAAGGAGTTTTTGGCAATGTACATTGGGGACCAATGGCAATTTTAGTTAAAAAATAGGAATTGGTGATATGCTTAGAATAATTATCACTAAATTAGTTACCAAAACCAGAATAGGTGACAGTACTAAAAGGCCCATCACTGTTTCAAACACCAAAGCAACTTATGGAAACTATGTTGTAATTATCGTCATGAAAGACACTTGTTGAGACATGCATTAAATAAACGTCACATTAATTATCTTTGCTTATCATCAAAGGCTCGTCATAGGGTTGCATGTAGCCAATGCCACATTTTAGTGTAGTGAATGGTATGGTTTGACTAGGAAATATATATTGTAAGGATACAATTATGAAGACCAAGGGTACTTACAACCATGTTGGATGATACATGAAATAAATTTATTTGACCGGAAAGTTTTAAGAAGGAATACTAAAATTGTGCTAAATAACTTACCATATGGCTCTTGATTTGTTTGGAAAAGTGTAAGGATGGACATGATCATGGAAAACAAGAATACTTAAAATTTGTGTGATATGACATATTACATGGCTCACTCAGAATAAAGATGAATGTTAATGCCTCATGGATACTAAATCTATATCATGATGCTCAAGTAGAGCCCAAATTGGGAACACCAAAATTGATGGAAATACTCATAGTTGTACATAAATATCAATGGTGCTAGTGTGATCAGATCCAATGCCTAGGGTACCAAGAACAAAGACAAAGACAAGATCAATACTTTGGTCATCGAATAATTATTGATTTAGTGATGAGATGACATCACTTCTAAAAAAAATTCTCGATGAATAACATGACAATATCATTCCCACTGTAATAACCATTAGAAAGTAGCATAAAAACCCAACTATAAAGTTTAAACCAATTTTACCTACACACTCTATAATACCTAACTACAAATCAATATTATCCACACTTCAAAATTCCAACTACACACCAATATCCAATATTGCCCAAACACTTTCAATTCCATGATAAACATTAATATTACTCACACACTTCATAATATTAAACTACCCATTCACTTCATATTACCCAATTACACACAATTCATAATCTTTTTTTCAATTTATTTTATCCAGGACTATAATCCTTTATGCAATTGAACATTCTAATTTCCTATCCAAAAAGATCCAGTAATGGGATTTGGTTGTAAGAATTCATGCATGTCATGCTTTACCATTAGTGTTCCATTATAATTGAACTCTACATTTCCATTTTTATGGCTGACATCTATCAAACTTCGATATTGTGTTGGATTTGACCCTTGTATCACAAAATACACAGGTCCTTACCTTATTATGTATGGTCATGTCATAGTAATATATGGTATCGGTCCTTACCTTATTATGTATGGTCATGTCATAGTAATATATGGTATCCTAATGTCATAGTATAAATACTTACATAATATGCATGGTATCCTCATGTCATGGTATTACATAATTACATAGTATGGTCTTGTTAGGTGTGACATAGTATTAAATAATTAGACGTCCATGGAAGGGTTTAGGGAATACATGCAGTGCCATCCATTGGGTGAATCCAAATTAAATCTATCTAAGATATTAAATAATTCAATGTAATAATTGGCCCATAGTCGATTCAAGTGTTTTGAGCAATCACCTTTCTTTTCATATGATGCCCATTCAAAGTGTTTTGAGAATTCACCTGCCCTTACAATACAAGTTACGTTAATTGCAACAATGTTTAGATCTCCATCACTTATGTTGCATACCAAAATGCACAAGTTATGTTAATTTCAACCATGTTTAAAGCTCTATCATTCATGTTATAACATTAAAAATAAGTATACCTAAAACTATATATTTAACTTGGTAGAGTTTTATCATCTACTTAAAATCCTTATGTGGAGGTCATTCTACCACATTTGATATAATAATAGAGGTTTTCATTGAAGGTGACAAGTTAAAGTTTTTATGATTTTTAATTTTTTTTTATGTGTCACCATTTGCGAAGGTGCATAGATGAAGGTGCATCAATGAACTTACACCATAAGTGTAATGGTGATCAATATCATCATTCATACATTTGCAAGTGTTTTGGAATATAAAAAATGAAATGTTAATGTATTTTAAAAATCTCAATGTTAATGTATTTTAAAAATCTTATTGGTAGGGGTGAAAAGTACATGGGGATTTTTTTTTATGATATTGAAGAAAAAAAGAATTATCCTATCTTTGGAGTCTTGAAATTTTTACTAATAACTAGACATAGGTTGGCTTACACACTTCTGTAAGGTCCGAGACTAGCATCAAATCACTATATAACCTTTATCACTGTGGTAGGAGACTCTAAGGTTTTTATTTAACCAATGCACAAAAATTCTTGGCCTACCAATCACAAAATAACATCAATTTTGACTAAGATCTCGCAAGAGGTAACAAAGCTCCAATTTTATTTTATTTTTTTCCAGTTCCTAAGAGCACATAATTCAAAAGCTGATACACTTGCAAATGAGGCCACAAGGTTAAAACTTGGGGTTGTAAGGTTTAATGGCACATTAGCTTATCAAGCCATACCTTAGGAGATTCATTCATCAATTAACAAGTACCATACATTTATCGAGACACATGTTAGTCACAAGGAAACTCTATTTTCCAAGCTCGACCATAAATGCAACAAGACTCATATTCTCGTTGCACATGTTTAGTTTATTGTGTAATTTTGTGTTTAATTCGATTTGGTTTTAAATATTGGTGGAGGTGGAATAATGGCGAAGTTTTGCAGGGAGTTCATGAGGGATCATAGGATTCTTCCTCTCCTCATTGTTAGGTGTTGGAATTTCTCTATAACTCCTTCAAGGTGAGGCATTGTTTCCAGGTTGGTGAACTCAATCTCCTTCTTTGGTTTGTTTCCTATTTGCATGTTCGAATTCATGTAGGTTATGTGTGTATGGTGCTCGATATATTTTGGCATTGAGTTCCTCTGGGTTCAAGTGTTTTCCTCCCTTTTGAACACTAGGACTCTGTTAGAAGACTTGATTCTCAGTTCTTTGAATTTTGTCATGTGGATTGGGCACCATGGTCTCTGGTCTTGTTACCCTGTCTCATTTTCTATTCTCTTAGAGGACATTTTAGGTATTCAATTTATTCTCATCCCCTTAAGTTGTATCAATCTATCATTCCTCATAACTTATTTGATTTTATTGTTGAAACTATGGATTATCATGAGTAACAAGAAATGAGAAGGATTTTATAGACCCATGAGGAAATGATACAAGGTAATAGATATACTATTTGCACTATTACAACTAAGGTATATGATAATGAACAACAAGTTGTTTCTCATGTTGCTTCTATTATGGGGATTTTAGCCCAATTAAAGCAACATGTTGTTAATATTCAACATAATGTGTTATGTTAAGGAACCTGGTCATCTGGTTGAGCAATAATGCCAATACATGGGCCTCAAATCAAATGGTTTCAGTCAATTCTAGAGAAGGAATGTAATACCCCAAGGCCGAACCCCAATTTTAACGTACATATATGCGGGTGAGACAAGACATTTTGGGCCAGAGTGTATTTGTATATGTATTTTGAGGCCAGAGTGTAACATTCCCAGCCACCCAGGCTGGGCCAAGCCAAACAAAACTCTCCCTTTTTACATCTCTAATACCATAATGTAACGTTCCCCAACCCAACCGAGGGACATTACGGTGCATAATACACATAAAAATGAATTTTTTGCTAACTAATTAATTCTTTTACTGCTAGCCGATTTCCTGTAGCTTACAACTACGAAATTAAAACATATTTAGCTACTGCCTATAACCATAAAATAGATGCATCTAAATCATACCAAATTAACATGAATGCAACTTAATCATTCACACAAAAACATATAAATAATTCTCATTTACATAGAGTTCATGCACAACGATAACACATGTAAATAACTCAACAACAAGATACAACACTTATCTTTAAACAAGGATTGTGCAACCAATTGCTTGGGACAGATGTTCCACCCAACCATAGGATGATTTTTCCAAATATCAACAACCAGTCACCCCCGAGCCGAGGCTAGTAATCCACAAAATAGGGTGGTCTCTCATAGTCCACTCGCAACTCATAAAACTCACAACCCAACTGATATTATCCTACAACTATCCTGATTTTCCACCAACTCTCTTCCTCTTGACTTGTCCAACCCAAGGAATGTACCATTTGTTTATCATGGTTAACCTAAGGGATGTACCCTCCGTTTATTAGGATTATCCAAAATTTAGGTGTCATTTGTTTATCAGGGTTTCTCTGGCACAGGTAACTAGGAATCTCTCAGTTGGGAACTCAATGGAAATTGATGTTAGGAAAACTATCAGCAAAACCAAAACAAACACTTGCTATTTTAGTGAAACTCACACGAGAGTTCACTCTTCAGACTTGACAACTTGGCTCTTCATATTTCTAGCTCCAGTTTGCTCTAATTACGCTCCAACATGCTCTAGAATTCTCCCTTCGTGGCTGCATCAACTTTGAGCTATGTTTCTTGCTCTCTCCTTCCTTCCCATGTACGAACTTGACTAACTAAAACTGTTGTCCCAACCCATACAAATTTCCTCTCTTTGGCTTGCCTTTCTTGACTCACAATATTCCCCAAGCTGATTGTACTCAACCCCCATGTGCCCAATAAATTTGGGATGTGACCACTCACACCCACTCCCTTACATGTATTCAATGATTGGCTTTGGGAACACTCAATCAGAAATTGGAAGGTTCATATACAATTATCAAATTTAGGAAAATGGGTTAAATTAATATACACATGTATTTCCCCCTTGGACCCCTCTTGGCCATTATCCTAGACACTCCCCTCTCTTGTCCATGTCCCCTTAGTATATGACATCACATTTTATTTATTTATTAAATCATTCAAATACAATCTGCATATTACATCGCTTTGGCAATAGCCACACATTATATCTACATAAGCATTACTTAAATTGTGGATTATAGTGGGGATGTTACATTCCCCCTCACCTACAATTGTGCGTCATCCTTGATGCACTCTATGCCGACACACACACACACACACACACACATATTCAAGTTTACATCACAATACTTAGAAATAAATTTTGCAATTTAACAACTCCAACAACAACTCCAACCAAAATCTCATGTTCCTCTCAACTCGACCACCCAAGGAATGCACCATTCGTTTATCAAGAATAAACCAAGGGATATACCATTATTTTATTAGAGCTAACCCAAGGAATGAACCATGCTTTTATCAAGGTCCCCAACGTAGTTGGCTAGGACTCTGAGATGTGGTTTCAAAATTTTAGCTGCTCAAAATGGAGTCTTGCATTATGTTTTCTTCAAAACTGTCAAAACATTATGGGTATTCTGTCGACATGCTTTCTTCATGCTCCCATGTAGAATCTTCAGGACTGTATGAGGTCCATTGAACCGTTACCATCCCTATGGATTTGTTTATGAACACTTTGACTTTCCGGTCTAGGATGCGTACTGGTTCCACTTGGAAATCCCCTTCGTGCTCCACCGAGATCACATTCCAGTCAATTACGTGTTTAGGACCAGGTAAATACTTCTTTAATAATGATACATGAAATACATTATTCACTTTCATGGATGAAAAAAATGATAGCATGTATGAAACTGGACCTATGTTTTCTAATATTTCAAAAGGTCCACAATATCTTGCTTCCAACTTCAGGCAACTTACTAATCTTATCAAACTTCTCTTTGCCTTTACTTTTAAGAACACATGTTCTCCCACTTTAAAATATCTGAAAACTATGTTCTTGTCTGCATAAATTTTCTTCATATCATGGGAAACCTTTAAATTCCACTTTATCCTTGTCATATTCTCTTCCATTTCTATTAGGGACATAACCTCCATAGCTCCTCATGCAGGTAGAATAATATAATTCCATGTAATAAAGGCCAACATTAATAAGGCCTAGCAATAAGGAAGAATAAGTCAAATGTAAGAAGACCTAATAGAAGCTTCCGCTTTTAGAATTATCTTCCTCTAGATCATTCTTTTGAATAGATAGATTTAGTATAAATAGAAGTAGAGGGTAATATGAGAAATCTTGTCTTGGATATTAATGTAATAGAGCTCTGCTCTGCTGGAGGTTTCCCCCTCGAAGAGGCAAGTGAACATTTCTCTCAATAATCAAAGTGCTCTTTCTGGTGTTATTATGGTATTATTGTGGTATTGTTATGGTTATATCATTGTTTCTCTGCCATTTCTAGCTAATTATTTATGTTCTACATACTATTTTATATCTGGAATGCTACAAGTGGTATCAAAGCACCTTCCTCGACAGAAAATTGTGGGTTATTATTATTATTATTTTTCCAGTGTAGAGATATATTCCGACGTCTTAAAGATACATAGATCTGTCGTTATGCACATAAACCCACGATCGGGGATTAATACACATAGGCAATACAAGTGGTACTTAAACGCACATCTGTTGGCCACCCTTGTAACCCATGTTGGTACCCCTTCGAGAGGTAGCGCATTAGAAAACACCTGTATACAGATTGACCTAGATCTCCTGAATCCCTCCATAGATAAACCAATCGGCCGCCTGACTACTATAATACCATCGAGAACAACACTTGGGAAGATACTCTCTAGTACATGGGTAGTCAAGTAGTATGTCTAAGGGCATGGTCTAGCCTCCTTAGTTGGTTCCCTAAGATATTGGGTCGAGTACTACTGTTGGACCCCACACGTATATAAGAGAGCTATAACACAGGGAAAACCCTTGTTTGTAGGACCCTTGAATACCCTAACCCTTGGGACAGAAACAAAAAAAGAACAGACAAGATCTATTTCCACGCAACTGTGTCTTTTGCATTCGAGTTGTGAAATTACTACACATTTCTTCATGTTAAGCATTTGGGCATTTCATCACTACAGTATTCTTCAGGCCGGAGTATAACTCCTTAGAAGTTATTTAAAAAAAAACAAAAAAACCCAGTATAGTGGTGTCGCCAACACACTTGTTTGGGACCTATCCCACTGGGCTCCTCTCTTCGCCCCAATTCCTATCATTTTTAACCCATTTTTTTTTTGTGGACCCAACCCGTCTTCGACACCTTTATTTGGATCCTATCCCTTTGGATCCCCCTTTTCGCCTTGATCACAGTGGTACCTATCATTTGACACCTTTTTTATCCGTGGTCCCACCCACCCCTCCAAACCCCTTTTGTTTCCCCTATACCATTTTCATGCTCCCTTGTCCAAATGACTACCACACGAGCCCAAGAACTCAATACCTTGATTACTGAAAAACTATCAGAACAAGAGCACCATCAAGGAATTCACTTCCAAGATTAGCTCCATCAATTCAACTATTGATATCCTCAAGGATGAATGTTCCCACATCAAAGGCCTCAAGGAACAATGTTCCCACATCAAATACCTCAATTAACAATGTTACTACCTCAAAGACCTCAAAGAACACTTCCTAGGCCATTCCCAGAACCCTTCCTCTTTTGAACAACCATTTTATCAGGATGACCATGAATATCCCATTACGAATGCCCTCATACTACCCACTTTTCCTGAGACCTTCACCCTCCTAGAATTGAGGTGAAAAAATGGAACATTATTTCTCTTTGCATAGCATTACTGATGATTTATCCAAGCTTCATTATGGTTTCCTACATCTGGATCCAGAATGATGGAAATGGTGGCAATGGCCAAAAAAGGCACGCCAAGGGTATCTTGCTTGGAGACAATTCGTGGCTGAACTTTATGGCTGCTTTGACTCCAACACCCACCATTTAGGCTATTTGACCAAGTTAAAGTAGTCTGGGATAGTGGAAGAATTTATTGCTGCATTTGAGCACTTGGCTTTCAGAGCAAAGGGCATGTTAGATGTTTTCTTTAGGGAATGCTTTATCAGTGGCCTCAAAGATGAAATTCATGCCATGGCACACCCCCAGACTTGGTTGGAAGCTACTCCACGTGTTAAGCCCTAAATAATGGAACATTACCCCTTAATTGGGGCATATTACATTAGTAATGTTATTTTATTTATGTCGGCTTGGGTCCATTAGTTGTAATTGTACCTCCTAGTCTCCTATATATACCAAGGAGACATTTTCATTTGGAATCATCTTGTATTTAGACATTTATGTGGTGTATAAGGAGGTTGCTCCCTAGAAGAGGCTTATTATATGAATTTATCTCTTTTTCAAGGCATTGAGTGCTTATTTAGAGGTTTTTCTATGCTATATTGATATTTGTTTCTTAACATATGGTATCAGAGCTCAAGGTCTTGGGGTTTTGCTACTACATCTGAGACACCTTGGAATTTTCACTATAATTTTTTTTTCTGTGACATTACAGAAGGAACCCCTTGGAGGATATTTATGAGATGTATCAAGGTACTTTGGGTTCAAATTTAAGCTACAGAGGCATTATACTTTCAGATATACAACCTGTGTAATATAGGGTTCTGGAATCATCCTGAATTGAGTCATCACATAATTTTCGCTATAAATTTTTTCTGTAATGTTTCAGACTCTAAAATCCGCAATATATTCACAAAAATTATTAAAGTATCTATGATAAGAAAATAATCTTCTAGGTCATCTTACATTTGTAGATACACCACGTGGAAGATAGGTTATATGACTAGTCCTATTGACTAGTCTCAAGCAGGTGTTCTAGGTAAAAAAATCATAAATTATTCCTCGAGTATCCAAATTGAGTGAGACTAGTTGCATTGGATAGTGGATAGTCTATAGTAGTTTCGGTACAATTTTCAGAATTGTATATCAATTATTTTGTGCGGGGAACACTATACAAGTGAGATCTCATGGAAGTGACAAAAATAAGAAAGATGTGAGGAAGTTACCATAAATTCCACTTGGCACATCCAATTTTGATCAGACCCGTGGAATCGTAGAGAAGAAATATCAGAGAACTACAAAAAAAAAAATTCATACCCAAAAGGGCCAAAATTTTGGAGATACAACAGAATAAATATTGTCTAGCAGAACCACCTCAAAATCAAGGTTTAAAAGTGACACTTGGCCAACATGTCACCAAAAAATAGAACTTCTACACCAAATAAGCCTCCAGAAAATACTACTTGGACTCTTGATGAAGGTGAAGAAATGCATAGGGACATAAATGATTTACAAAAGAAGACAGTGACAAAAGATGAACTACAAGGGATGACGAAGATCATGGAAGGATTGAAAATTTTCCTAATAGAGAGGACACCTGAAAGTGAAAATGTATCCCATGAAATTCATGATGAGTACACAAGGAATATGAATCAAGAATGGAGAAACTCCAACTTTGGGTTGAAGACCAACCACGTTCCTAAGATCGATATGAGGAAGTTTGATGGAAAGGACCCAATCACATGGATACTTCATATGGAACAATTCCTTGATCTACATGATGTGCCACATACAGAAAAGGTACGAATTGCTTCTTTATATTTAGAACCCAATCAATTTGTGTGGTATTGATGGATTTGTTCTCACAAATCACTCGTCACTTGGACAATTTTCATAGAATAAATGATAACACACTATGAGGATACAAGGAGCAATACCTTCTTTAACCAATTGATAAATCTCAAGCAAAAGGGTTCACAGAGCACATTGAGAACTTCCAAAGATTGAATATAAATGTAGCAAATATTCCAAGTGATCACTTGATTGATGTATTCACAGGAACTTTAAGGGATAACATTCAACATGAGGTAAACAAGAACATCGGAATTATTGAAGGTAGATGACGAAGACTAAGATCCTGAAAGAGGAGCATATACGACTCTGCATGACCTAGATGCCGCTTTAGGGTTTGAAGCCGAAAACTGAGTGACCACACTCACCGGCCCGTGAGGGCCATGATTCCGCAGGAAGGAGGCCGAGTCGGTGCCTCCTACAGTGAAGCTACAGCAAATGGTAGCGGCGGAGAAAAGTTTAAGCAGTCGTCCTTTGAGCCGCCGCCGGACCTGCGAGCAACCCTCATCATGGAAGGCACCTTCAAAGATCGCGACATGGACATTGATCAGGACCACTCAACAACCCTTGCTACAACATCGCCGCCTTGGCTTCCTGGTAAGTGCATTCCTCAAGCACCGCACGCTCCGAAGTACATAGTTAACTCCCCTAGGATAGAGGAGCAGAAACAGTATATGAGAGACCATGCTCTGGTAGGGAAATTTCTAGGGTTGTGGCCATCAGAAAGAGATTTAATCAAATGGATTCAATACTGGTGGAAACCAAAGGGGCACTACGAATTACAGTTAGGCTCAAAGGGATTTTTTACAATTATTCTGCATAACCTTAAGGACCGCACCCGCATCTTTGATGGGGGACCTTATTTCTTTAACTCGGCCGGGCTATTCCTAAGATTCTGGACAGAGAGATTCAGCCCTGAAAAAGAAGATTTTGCCCATGCTCCAGTCTGGATCCGTCTGTACTCCATCCCACAAGAATTCTGGTTGGAAGAAGTCCTGGCTGATATAGGCAACACTATTGGAGTCTATGTAAAGTCCTCCGAGGCCACAAAGCAGAGGAGATACACCTCGTACGCGTGTATCTGTGTGTATCTAAACATAGCAAAACCACTACCAGGAACCATCACCCTTGAATACCAGGATGAAGACTGGATACAAACTATTGATTATGAACATATTCCTTTTAGATGCCGAAAGTGCCATGAACATGGGCATTTATTTAGAGAATGCCCCCTCAATGAGGCCCCCAAAGAAGGATACACCGAAGATGGAAAAGACAAGGATGGCTTTGCACCACCAGGAGGGAGACGACGAAAAGCTAGCTGACGGCAACAAAACCAGGTAAGTAAATATCCTTCCACACGTAACAAATTTGCTATCCTGCAGGATCAGCCCGAGAACCCTGCAACCAACACCACTCCTAAGGAGACGCTAGTGGACAATACAACCTCCTCCAAGACACAGGAGGAAGATACGCAACCACAAGGAAAGAAAATTGCCCAGGATCCACAATCCATAGAAGAGAACCCAAAAGATGCCCTGCAACTCGAAGATGGGGAGGCAGAGATGGACACTGAAGAGCAAGATCTGGCCGGGGTGGACTTGGAACACCTCGAGCATGCCTACCGGCAGAAAAAACTTTATACCATACCTCGGGATCAACTAAGGAAGGTTCACAAGATCTTTATCAACTCCTCTGCAGGCTCCTCAGCGCGATCCAGCAAAAGCCTAGGCATACAGGGCAGCCAAACGAAGACTCCAGGGAAAAACCCAAAAGATGACAAGAAACGAGGTAGAAAGTCCACAACTACACTCATACAGGAAATAGGGCAGTTTATGGTAAATTCAGGGCAGATGACCTTAATCTCAGAT
>ML810473.1:65214-90004 GCA_009831015.1 Picea engelmannii | reverse complement strand
AGCTCCGTCGACAGACTTCCTCAAACTCAATTTCGACGGAGCCTCCAAAGGCAACCCCGGGGCCGCAGGATACGGAGCAGTCTTTCGCAATCATCATGGACGCATTATTCTTATTAGCACAGGCTCCTTAGGCCATACCACGAACAATGTGGCGGAACTTTGGGCACTCCTACGGCGGCTGCAACTCGCCAAGGATCACAACTTCAATCAGCTCCTGGTAGAAGGCGACTCCCAGATCCTCGTCAACCTTCTTGGCCAGCTCTTAAATGGCGCTGACCCGGACAAAATCTCTCCAAGTTGGCGGCTCTCGCATGGGCTACAACTCATAGCAGAGTTACTGCATCCCAACCAGGTAATCATACCAGCTCATGTCAGACGGAAAGCAAACCAGGTAGCGGACTACTTGGCTAACATAGGAGCGAACTGGGAGGGACCAGAACTCCTCTGCAACACTTCTCTAGATCAGGCGCATCCCATTCTCCACCAGTGCATCAGCAAAGCAGTGGAAATGGACAACCACCCGGATGGGGTGTTAGTGCCCAACACCTGGCGCGTAGAGGCGGAAAGGGGAGGCCAGCGGAGCATGGAGCCATGTGTTCGGCTTGTGCCCACTGCAGCCATCACCCCCGAGCATTAATATGCATTCAACGTCGATGGGAGGGGCATTAAACCATGCTCCCTCGACCACCATTACGAATAGAGCAATGCAGCGTCCCTTTTGTGTTATCGCTCGGATGTTTGGTTTTGATTCTGGTTCTGTGGTTTTCATGGTCCTTCGGTCGTTCCTCACCTTTAACCTTGGCTCTGCAGACTTCTTGCAGACGCCAAGCCTCACTATGCCGCGCCAACGAATGCGTCTGCGTAGGGGCTCTCCCTGGCACCCTCGACGCCCCCACACTTCCTCCTCGCCCTCTGGTTCATCTACCCAAGCTTTTGAATGCCTGGCTATCATTGATACCCTCTGGACCCCGACATGGTGGCCTCCCTCTGTCCAACATTCCTCTCCTCCCCACGGAAGGCCTGGCCATAGTCGACCCCGTAGCAATTTGAAGACGCCCCTCCCCAATCGACCGCGTGAAAGCTCCGTCATCCTGTATGATTTAGTTTTTGAGCTCCGAGATGGAGTGAACGACCTCCAATTCCGCGTTCAACAAATGGAGGGGAGGCTGTCAGTCCTCCTTTAGCTTCTCGCCAATCCCCCTGAGACCTCCCCTGAGGACTCCAGTGACGCACCTCTCACTGCAAGCGACCACGCAAACATCCATGAGCAAGATGCTACAGAGGGGAGCCCGCAGTCTGATGGGAAGGCAGGTAAACCAGTGCCCATGACCGCCCTCGCAAGGAAGCAGACCCTGGCAAGCAATGAACGTGTTGATGAAGATGCAGTTCCGGCAGCAGCAGTGGAGGAGAAAGGCACTAGTCTCCAAGCGCACACCTCGACGGCAAGTGTCAGGCTGGCAGCTTACGAGGACAAGGACAACGATGCCACAGACATGCAGTGGATGACAAGCGGGACACCTGTCATCGAGGAACCCTGGCCAGGCCTCTTGCCAGAGTATGTGCCAGATTATACATAGCTTGTTCCATACTTTAGCTCTAGTGGCTCTCATGGTAGTTAATTTGACTGGTTTTTCTAGTACTGTTAGAAAATTTTGATACTTGCTTTATACGGTTGGCTGAACTGGTTTCTCCTTCTGGAGCAGTTCAGTAATTACAACCGACTGACTCAGTTATGTACTCTTGATCTTGACTCTTAGAAGGTCTTTTATATAATACAAAATACTTACTTACAAAAAAAAAAAACATTCAACATGAGGTTCGCCTTTGGGAACCCAAATCATTGGAGAATGCATTTAGGGTGGAAACAAATGTTGAAAGTAAAAATATGGCTATGGCTACTAGAAGGACCACTCCTAACATATATTGAGAGAATAATGCTCCTTCTTCTAAAACACCTCAACCTACAAAGTTGACACCTCAACAATTGGAGGAAAGAAAAGAAAAAAGTTTATGCTTTAATTGTGACAACAAGTACAATAAGGGACATAAGTGTCGTGAGAAGAAATTATTCTAAATATATTGTGAAGAGGAAGAAGACCAAGACCAAGACCAAGAACAAGAACAAGAACCATCTCAAGATGAAAACGTAGAAGCGATTTATTCTAAAGAGTTTACTCCCACGATATCATGTAATGAATTGGATGGAATTAGGACTCCTCAAACACTCAAGATTGAAGGATATATCAAAAAGAAAAAGGTAATAGTCCTAATTGATTATGGTAGTACTCATAATTTCATTCACTATAAATTAGCCAAAGCTCTTGATTGCTTTGTATATCCAGCGCGAGAGTTTCAAGTAATGATTGTAGATGGAGGAACTATCAATTGCTCAGAAAAATGCAATAAGATCAATCTTACTATGGTGGAATATGCAATGAATAGTCCAATGATTTCTATACCCATGGGTGGTGTTGATGTCGTACTAGGAATCCAATGGTTACAATCATTAGGAATAGTGGCTTTTAATTTTCAAGAACTTTTCATGAAATTTTCATTGGAAGGAAAAGAAATTGAGTTAAGAGGTATCACAGGGAAACCCAGTAAGATGATAAGCTCTAATGGCATGACAAAATTATTGAAAAAGGGGCATCAAGGTGTAATTGCACAACTATTCTCACTAGATGTTCAAACATCTAAGCCATATATTCCCCTAGATCTCCAAGGGATCATTGATAAGCATCCCAAAGTATTTGAAGATATTCCCAAAGGTCTTCCACCCACTCAAAATCATGATCATGCTATTCACCTAATTCCTGAGATTTTTCCTCCTAACATCAGGCCGTACAGATACCCTTATGCCCAGAAGAGTGAAATTGAGCGTATGGTTGACGAAATGTTATAGGCTGGCATTATTAGACCTAGCCAAAGTTCTTACTCTGCACCGATGGTAATGGTACTCAATAAATATGGCACATGGTGTATGTGTCCGGATTTTAGAGAGCTCAACAAGATCATTGTTGGCCCTTGCTTATGGAAGTAAGCAAAGATCAAGGAAGAAAAGGCAAAATGCAAACTGCGCAGAAGACATAGTAACTGTCACTAGGTCGAAGTGAGTAGAAGAACATAAAAGGTGGAGCGAAGTAAGAGAAAGAAAACCATTGGACAAGGAGATCAAGGGTCACATATCAACAAGGAAGACAGATCTTGGACAACTCAAAAAGCGGAAAAAACTATCGTTGGATGCTTTGGAGCACCGCGCGAGAAGGAAGGAAATACAGGCTGGCGAAGCCCTGGAAATGTAGGTCAAGTTGACCTATGGTTTTAGACACCTAGGGTTTTGGTATCTAGGGTTTTGACACTTAGGTCTCAACCTAAGGCTGTCAGTGAGTGATTGTAATGTATTTATAGAGGTCCAAAGGACCAGGGACAGGTTGTTGGTATTGTTGTTCTATTTTTCATATTTGCATGGGTGATTATTGTTGTGAGAGAGAGAAGTGATAAGTGTAAGAGCCTTCTGGTATTGTAAGATCTTTAGCTGGGTGTGAATATCAAACCTGCAGCTGGGTGCATAGGGGGGGGAGAGAAAGAGAGAAGAAGAAGAAGATCTGCTAGCTAAGAGCACAGACAAGAACTGCATGCTTCATCTTAATATATTATAAAGCACAGTTCTGTTGACCTAGACCTAGAGAGAGGGTGAACCACGTACATCTTGTGTTGTGTGTGATTGATTCTCTATTCTTTGTCCTTTGATATACTGTTATTTCATTACGGTGTTAGATCTGATAGATAGTTGTGTGGAGTAGAGCTAAGATGGTAAACGATATATAAATGCCGTGTTTTTATTGTATCTAATCCACTTGACATTCCCCTTGGTTGTAGACACCTTTGTCTTGCAACCCCCCCATAGCTTCTTCAGGTGAGACTGCATCTGCCTCACAGGTGTTGCCAAAAGGGCCAGTAGTTAGGGCTTGTTGGTTTGCTCTTGGAGATGAACCCTGGGTATGCTCCTGTGCCAACAAATGGTTTCGTCGCTGGGACGTGAATCTTCTTGAGGGAATGTCAAGGTGGTTTCCATTGAAGATAGAGATTCAGAATTGGATAGAATACCAAGAAAAGGACTTCACTGAAGCCCAGAACAAGAACCCTAATATTAGTACAGAGGATTGGTTAGTGAGATATATCTTTACTGATATACACAAAATTTTCTTTGGAGGAATCCATCAGGAGCTATATGAGTGGCTAGCTAGGTTAGTAGATACTCAACTTGAGATCAGATCTAGGCCACCTATGGTTTGGACGTTGGTGTTAATCAAGAAGGTCAAGAGAGTTGATAATGTTGTGTCAAGAGCAGTATATCACTGGTTTGATAGTACCATTGGAGGGTACATCACCGAGTTTGATGTTGACAGAGTAGAGTCATATAGCCAAGCTGAGAGGTATTTCTTTAAGGGATCCCGAGGAAAATTTTTACACTTTCTAAAGTTGAGAATCAAGATGCTATTGCATGAGAAGAACATCTTGAAGATATAGTAGTTGGTCAGATTTAGAAAGGCTAATGTTCAAGAACTCGGACAACGACAGCGATAGAGAGATTGGACATACGCGTAGTGGAAGGATATTCATAGAAGTTCCTTTGGCGAACTTGTTTGAGCGAGATCAAGAACCTCTTCTACAAGAAGAAGGATTCTATAGTGGGGAAGAGGAATAGCTACTGAGCAAAGAACATGCAGGATCCGTTGGACCAAGAGAAGGAAAGACTGAAGAACCTCGCCAGGAAGAACCAAAAACTTTAGGGACTGCGCAGACTATTGAAGTAAGTACTATTACTCCTCCTTTTGTTTCAACAACACTAAGAAATCAGAATAGCCAGAGTCACCATAGTCCTTAGAGTACTATTTCTAGTAGTTCAGCATATAATCAGACAAAAAAACTAGGAAGCTCTATGGAAAATGAGATGAGGCTCCCTATCTTTAGGGGAGATGGATCTGAAGATCTTGATCAACATTGGTTCCTATGTGAAGCCATATGGAATATTAAGAATGTCACCAATGAAGCTGTTAAAAGAGATCAGTTCAATACTACCCTAAGAGATCACACACTGAGCTGGTACATGAAGCTTGTCCAAGGACTTGCACAGACTAAGCTGCTGAATGAGATCAAGAATGCATTGATTGTAGAGTTCAAGAAACCCAAATTGGAGTCACAATGTATTACAGTGCTGAAAGAGATCAAGCAGAAGGTAGCTAAACCTGTTTGGGAGTTTGATCAGAGGTTCAAGACCTTAACAGGTCGATTGACCTTTCAGAACCCAGATGAGTAGAACAAGGAATGGTTCATCGTTGCTCTCTTACAACACATCAACGTTCCTTTGATGCAGCAGAATATTTCTTCACAGGCTGAGGTGTTGGAGATCGCCATGAAGCTAGAATCAACCCCTATGGGAGAATCTAGCTTAGGTATGAGTCAAATCTTGAGTCGACTAACTAGTTTGTCTCTGCAGGTCAAAGATATGAAGAAAGACAAGGGAAAAGATAAAATATAAGACATATGGTGTGTCAGATGCATATCAAAATGCCATGACAAGGAACACTGTCCCCTATTCCATGAATACTTGGCCTCTGGAACTCTAAGCCCCTTTAAACAAGTTACCCTACCCTGGTGCGAGGTATGCAGAAATAGACATCGCCCTGGTGAGTGCTACTACATGCAAAAATATGTTCAGACACCCAAAAATTTGTATTACACGTTTTGTAAGTCCATGGGACATGATGATAGGGATTATAGGGCTTACGATCTCATGCATGAAATGTTGAGGGATATATACAAGATTCAAGGTGACGTACAACAAGAAGGAAACACTACGTAGTATAATTCACCAGGAAGAGGGAACTTCAACCCTCACGGTGGATTTAGAGGAAGAGGACGAGGAGGAGGTATGGGTCGAGGTCGAGGATAGATAATTTTTTATAACTATGCATAACCAGGAAACTTGGCAAGGGACTGTCAGAACCCTTTTACCACTTGCAGCTATTGCAACTCTTTCGAGCATGTTATCGAGGAATGTCCAGCATTGTTGGCTAAACTTCAAGAGAAACGGGGGCCTCAACAGAACCCACAAATACAATTGATCAAAGCAGAAGCTCACGGAGCATACCCTAGAGTCATTGTTATCACTAGAGGAGGTGATGTTATAGGAGAAGATAGAATGACCCAAGGAAAGACTACAAAAGAACCATGAATCAGGAAAGCTGCAGAGAAGTCACAAACTTTTGATGCAAAGAAAGAAAAACAAATGTTTGAGGAGGAAAGAAGATAATTCAGGAGAGACCAAGGCTCTTCATCAAAGACTTGACCAGAAGTAAGGGAATATGGAATACCTCTGGAATTCGATCAGTCTGATTTGCCAACAGAAGGAAAAGAGGTAAGAAAGCTCATGGAGTTTTTATACACTTGCATTAAGTTGATTCAAGATGAAGGCATTGTCCAAGAGATACAAAATTTAATTAGACAATATGAGATAGGAAAGATAGACCCCTTACTGAATAGGGAAGTACACCAAGTCTCTAAAAGGAGAAGGACAAATAAGGAATTACACTTGAATGCTCAAATTGGAGAGTATGATATAGACTATGTGGTCCTCGACTTAGGGTCGGAGGTCAATGTCATGACGAAGCATACCTGGGCACTGATGGGAAAACCTAGGTTGATCTATTCCCCTATTAGGCTCATGATGGCTAATCAACAAGTTGTCAGCCCCTTTGGACAATTGGAACATGTCCCTGTGGGCATTGACAAAGTAAGAACGTTTGCAGACTTTGAGGTAATTGAGATAGTTGATGACAATTGTCCTTACCCTACTCTGTTAGGAATTGATTGGGCTTTCAATAATTCCACTGTGGTTGATTTAAAGAAAATAAAAATGACGTTTGAAGGATATGGCCTTGGGGTCATTGCACCTTTAGATCCCGATGAAGGTCGGTGATACACTGAGCCCATCAGAGAACAAGACCGTGCATATGAACTGGAAAACATATATAAACTAATAGCCAGACAAAAGGATTACATTAATCCCACGACTGATGGAAACCTAAGCTGGCGAAGTGACAACGCATGTTCATCAGATTCAGAGGATGCACCGAAGAACTGGAAGAACAAAATGTATGAAGTATCTACAAGGTGATGTGCTAGATTAACCAGAGAAGTACACTAGATCGACACAACAATAAGTAACTTACCCACCTCTAATAGTCTGAATCCTTTAGAAACCTTCTTGTCGGAATTTGAAGAAAGTGTACCAACGCAACAATGACTATTGGCAATGGATGAGGCCTTGAAAGCCACACCAACAAGATGGTGGGGGACACACAAAACCAACATTACAGACTGGGTACAATGTCATACTTTGATGACAACGCGGTTCTCATCACAAGTAGAAGGCTGTGAAGTTAGGTATACAGGTCGAAGCTTTCCGAAGGACCATGTGTGAAGTTGCAAGGAAGCCTGGAGAAACATTCCTCAAGCACAGTGGACACACAAATTCATTAACACGTTGGACACCACACCTATCAACTGGTACTTGCAAGAAGAACTGCACCTCATCACTGCAAATTGGGAAGGTATGACTCAAAATTTTGTAACTACCTTCTTATTTGAAAGTCAATATCCTTCAGTAGATCAAGCGTTAGAACTTGTAAGACATAAAGTATTCGAGGAGGCATCTAGTCTCCCCTTAGAACAAGAAGAGGACGAATGGACTTCGCCTCTCCAGAAACTACAAGGCTGTTATAACATCAATGTTGATGAAGACGATGATCCTAGGAAGGTGAACATCGCAGAAATAGAAGGCCAGAGAGATGTGGAAGGACCGAGAGTTGAGCTACGATTTATTGGACAACCGATCAAGATCAAGAAAGTCAATATTGGAACAGAGGAGACACCTAAGCTTGAAAATGTCAGAGATTATTGGGATGCTGCTACTATTGACAAGATTATAGAGTTATTGGATGAATATCAGGACTTGTTTCTGACCAAGTTCACTGATATGAAGGGCATTAAAGGAACTATGGGAGAGATGAGGATCCCTTTGAAACCAGATGCAAGACCATTCAAACAGAGACCCTACAGATTGAACCCTAAATATAAGGAGAAAGTGAAGATTGAGCTCGATAGAATACTGGAAGCAAGAATTATAGAATTTGTCGAAGAATTAGAGTGGATTAGCCCTATGGTGGTACAAGACAAGACGACAAGAGAGATCAGGATATGTGTGGATATCAGGAAGCTAAATGATGCTTGTTTGCATGATCCATTCCCTACCCCATTTACTGACGAAGTGTTGGATAATGTAGGAGGCCAGGAGGTATATTCTTTTACAGATGGATTTTCAGGATACCATCAGATACAGATTGCCAAGGAAGATCACCATAAAACCACATTTGCAACAGAATGGGGATCCTATTAGTATACAATGATGTTGTTTGGATTGAAGAATTCCCCAACCATCTTTTCCAGGGTGGTGGTCTAAGCGTTCAAAGAGTTTTTACATAAATTTCTAGAAGCATACTTTGATGATTGGGTTGTTTTTAGTTTATTGAAGAATCATATCGAATGTCTAAGGCTAATGTTGGAAAAGTGCAGGTAGTGTCAGATTGCTTTAAACTTGAAGAAGTTCATGTTCTTCTCACCCTTTGGAGTGTTTTTAGGTCATACCGTATGCAAGAAGGGATTGTTGGTAGATCCATATAAAATTTCTATTATAGTTTATCTACCCTCTCCTACTTCAGTCAAACAACTGTGCACTGCACTAGGACATACTGGATATTACAGGAAGTTCATTAAAGGCTACGCACAAATTATAGCACCCATGGAGAAATTTCTGAAGAAGGACTGTCAATTTCACTGGACATAAGAATGCCAACAGAGCTTCGACACACTGAAACAGAAAATGGTTACCGCACCTATTCTGGTTTTTCCAGATTGGAGCAAGGAATTCCACGTGCATGTAGATGCATCTTCTATTGCATTAGGAGTTGTGTTAGCACAACTGGGAACATGAGACATCAACCACCCATTAGCCTTTACTAGCAGGAAGCTATTAACAGCTGAGATCAATTACACCACCAGTGAAAGAGAAGGGTTAGCTATGGTGTATGCGCTGCAACATTTTTGCCACTACTTGTTGGGAGGACACTTTAAAATGTTTACCGATCACTCCATGCTAAAATACCTATTCAACAAGCCAGTGTTGGGGGGAAGAATATGCAGATGGATTCTGTTGTTCCAGGAATATGATTTTGAAATCATGGTGAAGCCAGGAAGAATAAAAAAATGTCCTGACCACTTGTCGAGGTTGAAACATGGAGAAGAGCCTACTAGTTTGGAGGATACACTACCGGATGCACAACTGCTAGCCATTAGAAAGAGTGATGATCACTTCGCAGAGATAGTCAAGTTCTTGTCAATAGGAATGGCACCTAGTGAGTATACAATTCCCCAGAAGAAACAACTAGTAGTGCGCACTGCAAACTTCTCACTTATAGTTGGACAGCTATACAAGATGGGACCTGATGAGATATTGAGAAGATGTGTAATGGAAGTAGAGCGACCATTGATCCTCACAGAAGCTCATGAAGGCATCACAGGAGGAAACTACGCAGGGAAAGCAACTATGCAGAAGGTTCTTAGAGCTGGCCTTTGGTGGCCTACCTTACACAGAGATGCTAAGGACTATTACAGAGCCTGTGATGTATGCCAAAGAGTTGGGAAACCGTTCAGAAGAGATGAAATATCGTTAGCACCACAACTGACTCTACAAGCATTTGAGAAATGGGACATTGATTTCGTGGGACCTATAAACCCACCAGGAAAGCACACATGAGAAAGGTACATAATCACTGGACATAGTACTTAACCAGATGGGCCGAAGCAAGAGAATTTATGGACTGTAGTGCAACTACAGCTGCGTGCTTCATATTTGATGACAACATAACCAGGTTTGGATTCCCAAAGATCCTTATGAGTGATCAAGGCACACATTTCATCAATAAGACCATTGAATCCTTGACTGAGGAATTTGTAGTACATCACCAGAAGAGCATGTCGTACCATCCACAAGAGAATGGGACAATTGAAGCATTCAACAAGATCTTGGAGACAAATCTGACGAAGATTTGCAGTGTGAACATGAATGACTATGATTTAAGAGTACCAACAGTACTATGGGCCTATCAAACCACTTGCAAGAAGATAACAATGCAGACCCATTTTAAGTTGGTTTATGGTCTCAAAGCCATTGTCTCAATGGAATATTTGGTACCAAGACTAAGAATCAATGCCTTTACAGGTATGGATGACGCTAGCGTTGTTCAAGAGAGGCTCACACAATTGGTCGAACTAGAAGAAGACAAATTTATTGCAGGCTTCCATCAACAATTACAGAAGAAAAGAGAGAAGGCCTACCATGAAAGACACATTAGGAAGAAGGCATTTAAGCAAGGTGATCTGGTATTCGTATATGACAGTAAATTCATGAAGCATCCAAGAAAGTTCATAACGCATTGGCTTGGGCCATACGAGGTTGCCTATGTTATAGAAGGAGGGGTTGCGCAGTTGAAGACTTTGAATGGAGAATGGAAGGAAGGTTTGGTGAATTTGTATTATGACAACCAGTTGCCTCGCAACTCTCAGTAAAAACAATAAGAAAAGGGTCTAGGTACCAGGTGTAGTTGAAACTGGGTACCAGACATAGAAAAGACAGTCTGCACAAGGGAAGAAGGGAGGACTAGAGTTGGAAGCATAGACTACCCTGTGCAGTCTGAAGACAAATCAGAGTAGAAGGATCACACCTGAAGTGCCTCAGGACGAGTCGCAAGTGAGTGTTGGGGGCCTATTGGCCCTTGGTTATGGAAGTATGCGAAGATCAAGGAAGAAAAGGCAAAATGTGAACTGCGCGGAAGAGACAATAACTATCACTGGTTCGAAGTGAGCAGAAGAGAAGAAAAGGTGGAGCGAAGTAAGAGAAAGAAAACAGTTGGATGAGAAGATCAAGGATGACAAATCAACAAGGAAGACGGATTGTGGACAACTCAACAAGCGAAAAAATCCATCATTGGATGCTTTGGAGCACCACGCAAGAAGGAAGGAAAGACAAGTTGGTGAATCCCTTACAACACGGGTCAAGTTGACTTAGGGTTTTAGACACCCAGGTTTTTGGTAGCTAGGGTTTTGACACTTAGGTATCGACCTAAGGCTTTCGGTGAGTGATTGTAATGTATTTATAGAGGTCCAAAGCACTAGGGACAGGTTATTGGTATTGTCGTTATAGTTTTGGTATTTGCATGGGTGATTATTGTTGTGAGAGAGAGAAGTGCTAAGTGTAAGAGCCTTCTGGTATTGTAACATCTTCAGTTGGGTGTGAAGATCAACCCTGCAGCTGGGTGCACAGGGAGGGGAGAGAAAGAGAGAAGAAGAAGAAGATCTGCTAGCTAAGAGAGCAGACAAGAATTGTGTGCTTCATCTTAATATATTGTAAATCACAGTTCTATGGGTGTAGCCTTGGAGAGATAAAACCATGTACATCTTGTGTTGTGTGTGGTTGATGCTCTGTTCTTTGTCTTTTGATATATTGTTATTGCATTACTATGTTAGATCTGATAGATAGTTGTGCGGAGTAGAGCTAAGCTGGTAAACGATATATAAATGTCATGTTGTTCTTGTATCCGATCCAATTGACATTTCCCTTGGTTGTAGACACCTTTGTCCCGTAACCCCCCCATAGTTGCTTCGGGTGAGACTGCATATGCCTCGTAGGTGTTGCCGAAAGGGCCAATAGTTAGGGATTGTTGGTGTGCTCTTGGAGTTGAACCCTAGGTCTGTCCCTGTGTGAACAATCACTATTAAAGATAAGTTTCTCATTCCTGTCATTGATGAATTGTTAGATGAACTACATGGATAAATCTATTTCACAAAGTTGGATCTCTGTTCACAGTATCATCAGATTAGAAATAAGGAAGAAGATATCCCAAAAACATCATTCCGAACTCATGAAGCCCATTATGAATTTTTGGTCATGCCTTTTGGCCTTACAAATGCACCTTCCACATTCCAAGGGTTGATGTTCCATTTTCAAACCCTTCCTTCGAAAATTTTTGTTAGTATTTTTTGATGATATACTAATCTATAACAAGTGTTGGGAGGATCATGTGCGACATGTTGACAAGGTGCTACAACTACTAAAGGAGCAACAACTATATGCCAAACCATCCAAATTTTTCTTTGGGGTGAAGGAGGTAGAGTATTTGGTTCATATTGTATCTCATGAAGGTGTCAAGGTGGACCCTAACAAGATTAAGGCCATGATGGATTGGTTGATTCCCAAAACATTGAAGAATATTAGAGGATTTTTGGGTTTGATAGGTTACTACTGCAAATTTGTTCGACACTATGGAAGAATAACAACACCTTTAAAGACACTAACTAAGAAGGATGCATTTTCATGGACTCTAGAGGCAACTAAAGCTTTTGAACAACTTAAAGAGGTGATGTGAAAAGCTCCTATATTAACCACTCCATACTTCACAAAAACTTTTATTGTGGAATGTGATGCCTCGGGAATTGGAATTGGTGTTGTCCTAATGCAAGAAGGAAGGCCCCTGGCTTTTGAAAGTCGGCCACTCAAGGGAAAGGACTTACACAAACCCATTTATGAGAAGGAAATGATGGAAATACTACATGCATTGAAGACATGGCGCCCTTACCTAATAGGTAGGCACTTCAAGGTCAAAATATATCATGATAGTCTTAAATACTTCTTGGAACAAAGACTATCTTCATAAGAACAACAAAAATGGGTGACCAAGATATTGGGTTATGATTTTGAAATCATCTGTAAAAAAGGGAAGCAAAATTTTGTGGTAGATGCACTCTCTAGAAAGGATGAAGATGTTGAGGCCTTTCTCTGTGATATGTCGATCATCCAACCCAATTGGATAATAGAAGCAAGGGATGAATGGAAGAATGACGAAAACATGTGGACTCTCATTCAAAGGTTGTAGAAGGATTCCAGTGCATCAGATACATTTACATGGAAAAATGATTCACTATGGTACAAAGATCACTTATATTTATGTAAGAAATCCCAACTCAAACAAAAGGTACTATTGGAATTGTACACCTCTCTGGTAGGAGGGCACTCAGGATTTTTGAAAACCTACCATAGGGTCAAGAAGGATTTTTTTTGGGATGGACTTAAAACTGATGTTCAAAGGTTTGTGGCAGAATGTTTGGTTTGCCAACAAAATAAGGTGGAAACAATTAAGACCCCGGGTCTTTTACAACCATTATCCATCCCAAGTCAGTGATGGGAGGAGGTTTCCATGGATTTCATCACAGGGATACCGAAGTTTAAAGGAAAGATTTTCATCATGGTGATTTTTGATAGATTGACCAAGTACACACACTTTTGTGCACTCTCTCATGCCTTCAAAGCCAGTACAGTTGCCACCGCATTCACGGAGACAGTACAAAATCTACATGGAAGCTCAAAGATTATTGTAAGTGACAGAGATCCCATCTTCATTGGACATTTTGGACAGAAATATTTTCTTGTTTGGGTACTCAATTGGATCATAGCTCATCCTATCATCCTCAATCTGATGGACAAACCGAGATAGTGAACAAATGTTTGGAATACTACCTTTGTTGCTTTGTCTCTGATAAACAAACACAATGGTTCAAATGGTTACCCTTGGCAGAATGGTCGTATAACACTTCCTTTCATACTACAACAAAAATGATGCCATTTATGGAACTCTATGGATACCACCCTCCTTCCATCACTTCTTCTCTAAAATAAAAATCTAAGGTTCAATCAGTGGAATATCACAATGAGTATCAACAACAAGTTCTCCAAATCTTAAAGGACAACCTGACCATGGCATAGAATCACATGAAACAACAAGCATATCAACATCATAGTGAAAGAAGTTTTGAAGAAGGGGATTGGGTGTTTTTAAGACTATAACCATACAAACATATGTCCCTCAAGCAAGCCAATAAGGATAATAAATTATCACCGAATTACTATTTCCCTTAATATAATTTGTTGCAAAAGATTGGTACTATGACATACAAATTGGAGTTGCCTGCATCTTCACGAGTACACCCAGTTTTCTATGTTTCATGATTAAAGAAGGTTATAGGTGACAAGATCCCAGTTCAACTATATTCCCAGAACTTGAAGAGGAAGTAAAAGTCATATTGGAGCCTGAAGCCATCACTGACACAAGAATTCACCAACTGAGGAGTAGATCCATTTCAGAGTATCTCATTAAATGGAGGAAACTACTAGCTAAAGATTCCACTTGGGAAGATGAATCTTTTACACAAAAGCATCCAAATTTATTCAGGCATTGTAGACAACACTTGTCTCAAGGGGAGGGGCATGTTAATCCCTAAATAGTAGCACATTACCCCTTAATTGGGGCATATTACATTAGTAATGTTATTTTATTAATGTTGGATTGGGTCCATTAGTTGTAATTGTACCTCCTAGTCTCCTATATATATACCAAGGAGACATTTTCGTTTGGAATCATCTTGTATTTGGAAATTTATGTAGTGTATAAGGAGGTTGCCCCCTCGAAGAGGCTTATTATCTGAATTTCTCTTTTTTTCAAGGCATTGAATGCTTATTCTGAGGTTTTTCTATGCTATATTGATATTTGGTTCTTAACACAATGAGCCAAGGAAGCCAAACATGTTGTGTCCTCCAGACCCACAAACCCTCCTTTCTTCACCCTAAACCCACCCATTTTTCCCCTTTTGCAACTCCCCTCAAGATCCAAAAATTAGCTAGGGATGAAATGGCTGAACGTCAACTCAAGGGTCTTTGTTATAATTGTGATGAAAAATATTTTCCCAGGAACAAGTGTAAGGAAAAAAATCTTTTTATGGCCATGTTTGAGGATATTTCTGAATAATATGTTGTTGTTCCACCTATGGATGAACTACCACCACCATATGACCTCACCCCACTCTCTGAACCACGCGAAGTTGAACCGGTTATTTCACTTAATGCCCTCACTGGCTTCTCTACTCCCCAGACTCTCAAATTAATTGGTTACATCAAAAATAGAAAAGTCATCATCCTTGTGGTCAGTGGTATCACCCATAAATTTATTCATCAACGCATTTCCCAAGAAGTCAATTGTTACATCTGTGCAATCAATAATTTTCAAATCATGATTGCCAATGGTGGTTCCATAAAATGTGGGGGACGATGTGAAAATGTGTGACTCCAAATTGGTCAGTATCACCGGAAATCCCATATTTTTTCTATATACATGGGTGGTTGTGACATTGTTCTTGGTGCCCAATGGTTACATACTCTCGGCCCCATTCTCATGGATTTTAAAGAATTAACCATGCAATTCCAACAGGAGGGACATCGATATAAGTTCCAAGGCATCATAGCAGGCTCACTTGAGATCATCAGTTCCCATCACATGGAAAAGCTACTCAAAAAAGGTCATTCAGGAATTATCGCCCAACTCCACTCCATTCATGCTGTTGAGACACCTTCTGTGCATCTTGACCTCCTATCTATCCTCTCCCACCACCAAGTTGTTTTTACCACCCCCAAAGAACTTCCCCCTTCCCATAGCATCCGTGATCATTCCATCCCTCTCATCCTAGGTAATATTCCTCCCAGTGTTCAACCTTATCATCATCCCTTTTCCTAGAAGAATGAAATTGATAAAAAAAATCATGAATTACTCGAAGTCGGTGTTATCCGTCCTAGTACTAGCCCCTATTCTTCCCCAGTGGTCATGGTACTCAAGAAAGAAGGTACTTGGTGAATGTGTCCTGATTTCTAAGCCCCCAACAAACTCACAATCAAAGACAAATTACCCATTCCTGTCATTGATGACCTCTTGGATGAATTGAGTCTTTCTAAGTACTTCACCAAATTGGATCTACGTTCTGGCTACCACCAGATCCACATGAAAGACTAAGACATTCCAAAGACGATATTCTGCACTCATGAGGGCCATTATGAATTCTTGGTAATGCCCTTTGGATTGTGTAATGCTCCTTCTAATTTCCAAGGTCTTATGAATCATGTCTTCCATCCTTTTCTCCATGATTTTGTCTTGGTTTTCTTTGATGATATTCTCATCTATATTAAAACTTGGTCCTCTCATCTCTCCCATGTGAATCAAGTTCTCCATCTCCTCTCTAAGTACCAAATTTTCCTCAAACAATCTAAATGTGCCTTTGGTGCCTCAAAAGTGGAATACCTGGGTCATATTGTTGGAAAGGATGGTGTCCAAGTGGATCCTAAGAAAATTAAAGCTATGCAAGATTGTCCTCACCCTAAAAATCTTAAGAGATTGCGTGGTTTTCTGGGTTTAACGGGCTATTAAAGGAAGTTTGTTCGGAATTATGGAAAGGTTGCAACTCCTCTCACTTCCCTCCTTAAAAAGAATGGTTTCACTTGGAATTCAGCTACATATCATGCCTTCCAAGCCTTAAAAGATTTTGTGTGCTTGACCTCTATCTTAGAACTCCCAAACTTCACAAAGACATTGATATTGGAATGTGATGCTTCTGGGAAAGGAATTGGAGCCGTCCTCATGCAAGATGGTAGGCCCTTGGCCTTCACTAGCAAACACCTTTCAAAGCGACATTTGGGCCAATCCATTTATGAAAAGGAAATTTTAGCTATTCTGCATGATCTCTGGTGCCCTTACTTATTGGTTCAATGATTCCAAATCAAAACTAATCATTATAGTCTCAAGTATTTCTTGTAGCAATGAATTTCATCCCCGACGCAACAAAAATGGGTGACCAAGCTATTTGGATATGATTATGATATCATTTACAAGAACAGAAAGGAAAATGTAGTGGTTGTTGCTCTTTCTCATAAATATGAAGAAGATGGGTCCATTTTCTCCCTCTCCTTCATTGTACCATATTGGCTCCAAGTTGTTCATCAAGAATGGTTGCAAGACCCCAAAATTTCTAGCTTGCTCCACCAATTGCAACACAATTCTTCAGTTTCTCCAGGGTGATCTTGGCATAATGAAGAGCTTCACTACAAAGGCCGTTTGTATTTATGCAAGTAATCCCAACTTAAATCCACAGTGCTTTCTGAACTTCATGCCTCATCCACAGTGGGGCATTCCAGATTTACCAAAACCTATGAAAGGGTCAAACGTTCTTTTTTCTGGGAGGGTATGAAACATGACATCCACACCTTTGTGGATGAATGTGAGGTATGTCAATGCAACAAGGGAGAAGTTTTCAAAGCTCCGGGCACACTCCAACCACTTATGATTCCCCCTGCTATTTGGCGATATATTTCTATAGACTTCATTGTAGGATTACCTAAATCAGACAATAAGTCAGTCATGATGGTTGTCGTTGATCGTCTCTCTAAATATGCTCATTTTTTGTGCTCTTCAACACCCATCCATAGCCGTCACAATGGCTCAACTCTTCATCGATAATATCTTCAAGCTTCATGGCATGCCTAATTCTATTGTCTCTGACAGAGACCCCACTTTCACCAACAATTTTTGGCAAGATTTGTTCAAGCTACATGGCACCCAATTGCATCTCAACACTACCTATCACCCCCAAACAGATGGCCAGACGAAAGTTGTCAACAAGTGTTTGAAAACATATTTGAGGTGTTTTGCATCTGAGTGGAAAAATCGGTGCGCTCAATGGTTACCCCTAGCTGAACGAAGGTATAACACATCTTACCATACAACTACTTACATGACTCCTTTTGAAGCAGTCTATGGCCAAAATCCCCCATCAACTCTCTCCTATATGCCAGGGGTCTCGAAGGTTCAGGAGGTTGACAAAAATATTACAGGCTGGTAGGCTATTCTTCATTCCCTCAAAGACAATTTGGTTATGGATCATAATCACATGAAGCAACAAGCAGATCAAGGTCATTCCAAATGCCATTTTGTTGAAGGGGACCATGTATTTCTTCGACTACAACCTTATAAGCAAACTTCCCTCAAAGCTCACCACTGTCAGAAACTTGCGCCCAAATTTTATGGTCCTTATCAAGTTCTCAAGCATGTGGGATCGATGGCCTATCAGTTAGCTCTACCCATTCAGTTGAAGATCCATCTTGCTTTTCATGTTTCCTTCTTAAAGAAGGTGATTGGAAATAAGTGCCAAACTCAAACTAGTCTTCCTGAGTTGGATGAAGAAGGTTCCATATGGTTGCAACCACAAGCAATATTGGCCCAACGAGAGAGTCGTCTTTGTCAACGCACCATCTAGGAAGTGTTAGTTAAATGGAAAGACATGCCTTCAGAAGATGCCACCTGGGAGTCGACCACCATTCTACAACAATTCCCTCATCTGAAGCCTTGAGGACAAGGTTGGTCTTCAAGGGGGAGGGCATGTTAGGGACCTAACCTCCCTAACCCCTCACGTAGGTAGAATAATATAATTCCATGTAAGAAAGGCCAATATTAATAAGGCCTAGCAATAAGGAAGTATAAGTCAAATTTAAGAAGACCTAATAAAAGATTCCACTTCTAGAAGGATCTTCCTCTAGATTGTTCTTTTGGATATATAGATTTAGTATAAATAGAAGTAGAGGGTATGAGAAATCGTGTCTTGGATATTATTGTAATAGAGCCCTACTCTATTGGAGGTTTCCCCCTCGAAGAGGCAAGTGAACATTGCTCTAAGTAATCAAAGTGCTCTTTCTGGTGTTATTCTGGTATTATTCTTATATTGTTCTAGTTATATCATTGTTTCTCTGCCATTTCTAGCTAATTATTTATGTTCTGCATACTATTTTATATCTGGAATACTACAATTTCCTTCAACAAATCTGGCCTAACAACTATTTTTTCTGCTGGATTATCCCAACTCACAAAAGTGTTACATTTTCTGCCATATATTGATTCAAATGGACTCATTTTCAATGAGGCCTGATACCCATTATTGAAGGCAAATTCAACTAAATGAATATAATATTCCCACTTTGATGGCTGATCCATTACATACATTCTAAGCATGTCCTCAATTATCATGTTATTCCTTTCTGTTTTCCCATCTGAATCTGGATGATACATTGTACCGAGATTCAAATTTGTTCCAAAACCCTTCCAAAAATAGGATGTGAACTTTGGATCTCTATCTGAAACTATTTCCTTAGGTGCTCCATGTAGCCCAACAACTTCTTTCATGTAGATATCTGCAATATTTTGTGCCTTGTATGTAGTCTTTACTAGAATAAAATTTGTTTCTTTAGTCAATTTATCCACCACCACCATGATGGAATCATGTTGCTTCACTGTTCTGGGAAGCTTAGTAATAAAATCTACCGTGAAAACTTCCCATTTCCATTTTGGAATGGGCAATGGATGTAGCAAACTTGCTGGGTTTATATACTCTATCTTCACTTTTTGGCATTCTATACATCTGGATATGTAATTAGCCACTTCCTTCTTCATTCCTAGACAAAAGTATGGCTTCTCACAACTGCAATTGTCTTCTGATATCCTGGGTGTCCGACATATGGCACATTATGCATCTCCTTCAACACTACATTTTTCAGCTCACTGGAATTTGACACATAATTTATACCTTTGTACATGAGAATTTTGTCTTCTTTCAACTCATAAAAAATAAATTAATGCTGAAAATTACCTTGTTGTAATGTTTCTTTTATTTTCACATATTGTTGATCTGAATTTGCTGTTGCAATAATTTTGTACTTCAAATTTGTCTTGTACGTGTTGATGGCTGCAATATGCACTTCATGAGCTCTCTTTTTGATTGCATCAACCACTTGATTTTCCTTTCCCTTTATATGCTTATTTTCGAAGTCATATTCACTCAGAAATTCTAGCCATCTAGTTTGACTAGAATTTAGTGTTGGTTGTCCAAACAAATGCTTCAGACCACAATGGTCTTTCCTTAGCTCGAGTTTCTTACCCATAAGGTAATTCCTCCACATTTTCAATGCATGTGCAATCGTTGTTAACTCCAAGTCATATGTAGCATAATTACTCTCATGATCTTTTAATTTTATGGACTCATACCATACCACATGGTTCCTTTGACTAAGAACTCCACCGAGTCCTTCCTTGCATGCATCAATGCACACGCCGAAACCTTCGTTTGGATCTGCAATATTCAATATCGGTGCACTTGTCAATATTTCCTTCAATTGTTGAAAACTCTCTTCACACTTGGAAGTCCATTCAAATTTCACTCCCTTCTTTGGCAAGGAAGTGATTGGACTTGTAATCCTTGAGAACCCTTTTATGAATCTTCGGTAATAACCAAAAAGACCCATGAATTATCTAAAATCTATGACATTCTTTAGTACTGACCATCTTCTAATTGTCTCTATCTTCTAAGGATCAACTTCTATCCCTACTACTGATATTATATGCCCCAAGTAGTGAATCTTATTTTGATAAAGGATGCACTTACTTAGCTTAGCATACAATCTATGCTCTCTTAAAACTTGCAACACCATTTATAAATGTTTCTCATGTTCCTCTTTTGATTTAGAGTGGATGAGGATATTATCTAGAAACACAATCACAAAATTGTCCAAGTACTCCCTGAACACTCCTTTCATCAAACACATAAAAACTGTTGGGGAATTTGTTATCCCAAATGGCACTACTGTGAATTCACAATGCCCTTATCTTGTTTTGAATGTTGTCTTGCTAATGTCTTCTTTCTTTATCCTTACTTCATGATAGCCTGATCTCAAGTCAATCTTCGAAAATATTCTTGCACCTTTTAGTTGGTCAAACAAATCATCAATTCTTGGCAAAGGATACTTATTCTTTATGGTAACTTTATTAAGCTACCTAAAATCAATACACAACCTTAAGGTTCCATCCTTCTTCTTCACAAAAAGAACTAGGGCTCCCCAAGGCGACACACCTGGGCATATACACCCCTTCTTCAAAATTTCTTCAAGCTGCATCTGGAACTCTTTTGGTTCTGGTGTGCTCATTCTGTAAGGTGTATTAGACACTGGTGTTATAAAAACAGGATCGCGGAGCAATAAAATAAAACATATGCAGAAATACAACACAAAAAATACACAATACAATAGAGACACATATATACATGGTTCACCCAGTGTGGGATACGTCTACTAGAGAAATTGACAGGTCCTTCCTTTATTATTATCCAACAAATGAAGGGATACAACCTACATCACACCCAATGTAACTTCCTCTTCTTTCTCTCACAATATCCTCACTCAGAATACAATATTCACAATGATACATAGCTGCAATACATTTCACTCATAAAATAGGGTTTCCTTCTAAGGCAAAAAACCCTAACATGACTTCTATTGTCAGACCTATGACCTTATAATGAACGGCCCAGATTTACTATGAAATTACAATATACATTTACAAGGAAAATTTTCCTTCTGGGGCTTCACCCCTGAACCCCCATTGGGGAACGCTGTCCCCCGAACCCCTTCCAGGGGCCTGCTTTCCCCTAGACCCCCCAGACCCTGTAGGGGGGTAACCCCCCTGCACTCCCTTGCGTGGAGGAGTGTACATTCTTCTGGGGTGTAAAGTCTTCATGGGGTATAAACACAACTAAAAACAAATACCTCTAAATCAGGAAGATAATTAGGCTCCACAACCAACAACTAGGGCAGCTCTTGGCACCAAATCAATAGAGAAATCAATGTCTATCTTTGGTGGAAATCCTCGAATTTCTCTAAAAAAATATTCAAAATACCTCAAAACTGGATGGTCTTCAATGCTTTCCACTTTGTCTTTTGTTGCCTCCTCCATATGGGCTGCAAACATCTGAGATCCCTTCATGAAGCTCTTCTTCAATTGCATAGCTAAAATCTCTCTAACAACTACAACTCTTGGAATGCCTTGAATCTTTCCTTTCTTCCCTTCCTCATCACGACATGTGATTGTCGTTTTGTAACAGTCTAGGACAACATAATGATTTTCCAACCAATCCATGCCAATTAGAAAATCATATGAACCCAATGGTATGATGTTTATATCCACCTTTGTATTGAGTCCATTCATGTATATCGAACAATCTTTAACCAACTCATTGATTTTCCTCTTAGCCCACATGACTAACTGAACTAACCAAGATTTATTATGCTTACTTCTTTGCAAGTGAAATATTTCAACAATGTTAGCATTTATGTAACTATGGCTATCTCCAGAATCAATTAAAATTTCTATGGGCTCATTATTGATCTTACCTTCCACTTCAATCATGGGAAATTGATATTTAGCGTGCTTGTTATCCAAGGCTGCATAAATATTTGGCATGATTATGCCCATGTCTTCCATTTTTTCAACCTCATGAATGTTGTGGACAACTCTCATTCTTTCTCCTTTGTGAGGGTAATCCCTGCATAGATGATTTCTCGCACATCCCAAAAATTGCACCGACTATTGCCTTGGCCTTTTTCCAAATGAATCTGTAGTCTTGTGTTCATTTTGGGTGGCTTGACCTTGCTAATTTTCTTTGGAATTATTCTTGAAAAAGGGTGGCTTAAAACCATTCTCCCTTTGATCCTTTTTACCCTTCATCTTATCATTCCAAGATTTTTGAAAAATTGGTCTTCCTTTCCTCTGCTCATATAGGTGCCTTTCTCTCCTTATGGTTTGCTCGAAGGTTTTGGGGTTATTATATTGAATCTTATCACTGTAGAAAGAGGGTAACCCACTCATAACCCTTTGGATTTTGACCTTCTCATCCTTGATGAGGTCAACATACTTTAACAATTCAAAGAACTACTTCTCATATTCCTCCATTTTCATGGTTCCCAACTTGAGTTCAAAGAATTCTTTCATCTTTCTTTCATAATAATGTTTGGACAAATATTTATCTTAGAAATATCCCTTGACCTTTCTGTTAATATTATGGTAGCTGTGGGAGGTATTTACCTCCACGTGTGAACCTGACGAGAATAGAAGACTCTGAGAAGCAAGATAAACCCTAATGAGTTGGCTAATAACCCTAGAAGCCTTGTCGGCTCAAGAAGATAATTTATATTAGGCTATTAGCTTCCAAGAGAAGAAGTCGGCCATAAATAATAATGATATACTGAACAGACACATACCCAGAAGGAGAAGTCGGCCCCAGCAAAACTAGCAAGATTACTATAAATACAGGGCGCCAGTTCTCATTTGCAGCATCTCAGAATTGTAGTTCTACAGTTTGGTGCGCACTGCAGTTGCAGTCTTGTGCGCAAGTTTGGAGGAAGAGATGGTGCAGCTGTAGCAGTAGCAAGATCTCAATATTGGCTTGAATATCTCTTGGCTAGGGTTTGGGACTATCTGATCAACTTTTGTGATGTGCTATCCTTGGGGATTGATCTGCTACTCTTTGTTTGGCTATCTAGCCTAGGGTTTTCTTCCAGAGGAATTATTAGGTCAAGGTTAAGGTGCTCAGAGGGAGGCTTCAACCTATGGTTGAGTGACGAGGGTATCGTCAATGGTAAAATAAGCACACCATCTTCTATATTCTAACAGGTTATGGGCCCACACCCCTTCAGTCAGCCTAAAATGCTGGAAGGAAACATAGCCGCTAGATATTGAGCTCGTTGAGATACTGCCGCTAGGGTTACTAGCAGGAGTAGTTTCCAAAAGCACTGCAGCTAGGGTTACCAGCAAAAGTAGTTGCAGAAACCCTAAACCTCTTGTTGAGGCACCTTAAGTGATGAGATTGACCTATTCTTTGGATAGATCAGTGTGCCCTAGCCCAGCGCATCTCCTGGTACTCTTAGAAGGCCAAGATGTGAAGTTTGGATTTTCGGTCAAATCTAGGGTTTGACCAAGTCAAGCAAGTCATGACGAACTCCATGAAGTCTGAGAACAAGCTATATGGAGCCTCTAACTTCAGAGCATGGAAGACAAGGATTGACCTCATCCTCACTAAGAATAAAGTGTTGGATATTGTGAAAGGAAAGATCATGAAGCCAGAGTTTGAAGAAGGAGAAGAGAAGGAACCGCAGAACATTGCAGCTATGGAGAACTTCAAAGATGTTGACATCAATGCCATGAGTATCATAGTGGATTCTATAAAAGACCACTTGATACCCTACATCTCCCATCTTGACTCATTGAAGAAGATGTACGATGCCCTAACAAATCTCTTCTCAGTCAGAAACATTGGACAAGTTATGAGTCTGAAGAATGAGCTCCATGACATGAAGATGAATGATGATGACATCAAAACATCCTACTTTGTAAGGATCTCCCAGCTAAGAGATCAACTACAAGCTATCAAAGAGATCACTTCAGAAAAGGAATTGGTGAACATAGTAATCAATGGTCTTCCCAAGACATGGGATGCATTTGCTGCAAGCATGAACACAAGGAAGGAGTACCCGACATTTGAAGAACTTTGGACTTGCTGTGCTCAAGAAGAATCAAGGATCAATGCAAAATAGAAACCTCAAAAGAAGCACGATGATCAAGCCTTCACAGCAAGATTCAAGAACTTCAAGGACAAAAGAAAGCTCGATTCAAGAAAGAAGCCAAAACAAAGAAAATATATTTCAGAAATACAGTACTTCAACTGTCAAAAGTACAGTCACTACAGAAATCAATGTCCTGAGCTAAAGAAAAGGAAGGAGGAACACGAAGCATCGATTGCCGAAGAAAAGGAACCTACAAAGAAGACTAAGCAGGATGGAAGAGACTTCTTCTACTAAAAGGTAAACAACACTATTCTTATTTTCTGTACATATCTTGCTTGCATCGTCTTTGTACATATCTTG
>ML810473.1:43612-62145 GCA_009831015.1 Picea engelmannii | reverse complement strand
GCATCATATCTAACTACTCAGATGAAGTATGGTTTCGAGAGATGATGCAGTTGATGATGATGGTGATGCTCATGATCTAGTCATGAAATAGTCTAGATGACTATATTGATGCTACTGGGTAAATGGTATATTTTGTGCTCAAGAACATTACCCGTAAATACCTCTCTAGCTAGGAAGGAGTGTTAATATTATGGTAGCTGCGGGAGGTATTTACCTCCACGTGTGAACCTGACGAGAAGAGAAGACTCCGGGAAGCAAGAGAAACCCTAATGAGTTGGCTAATAACCCTAGAAGCCTTGTCGGCTCAAGAAGATAATTTATATTAGGCTATTAGCCTCCAAGAGAAGAAGTCGGCCAGAAATAATAATAATATACTGAACAGACACATACCCAGAAGGAGAAGTCGGCCCCAACAAAACTGGCAGGATTACTATAAATGAAGAGCACCAGTTCTCATTTGCAACATCTTAGAATTGCAGTTCTGCAGTTTGGTGCGGACTGCAGTTGCAGTCTTGTGCGCAGGTTTGGAGGAAGAGCTGGTGCAGCTGCAGTAGCAGTAAGATCTCAGTATTGGCTTGAATATCTCTTGGCTAGGGTTTGGGACTATCTGATCAGCTTTTGTGATGCACTATCCTTGGGGATTGATGTGCTACTCTTTGTTTGGCTATCTAGCCTAGGGTTTGCTTCCGGAGGAATTCTCAGGTCAAGGTTAAGGTGCTCGGAGGGAGGCTTCGGCTTATGGTTGGGTGACGAGGGTATCGTCAATGGTAAAATGAGCACACCATCTTCTATATTCTAACACTTTATCCATGAGATTATTTTCTCATCAAGTTTATTGGTTTTCTTAAGCTGATCCCACCACATGGTTTCCTTCCCTTACAAGTGGTAGGTGGAAATTATAGCTTCTACTCGGGATGGGTAATCATGTAGCTGAAAATATTTCTTCATTTCCAATAGCTAGGCCTCAACATATTCTCCCTTCGTGTGCTCTCCATTGAAATTTGGTGGCTTAATCTTCCTGAGTTCACCCTGCAAGATGTCTGCCTTAGGTCTTCTCCTTTGCCTCCGAACATGAGATAGACTTGGGATGCTCCCTAGACCTGGACTTGCTTGATTTCTTCTAGTGGAATGCCTTGGTAAATGATGGCATCTACTCATGCTTCTTGACTGCCTATCATTCCCATGATCATCTTTTTTGCTATGGGATCTTTATGTTGATACTTTTCTAGCACTAGTTTCTTGCTTGGTACTATAGTCCTTGTTAAATTGCTTCTGTAGCATATTTAGGTTTTGAAGTATATCTTCTTGAGCCTTCATGATCCTCTCATTATCGACCCTATAGCCCTGCAATTCTTTTTGTAGGCTTCTCATAGTTACAGTTCCCCTCCTTTCTCTTCTCCCATTAGACTCAGTCTCAGCATTACCCATGCTGGTATGTAGACCTCCAATTTCTTCTTCATGGTTGTAAAACTCTTAAGCATCCTGCATGTCTCTAGTTCTAATGTAGGAACTAAATTATGCTTTTATGTATCTCTAATTGTGCAATAATGTGCATGCAATAATTGCTGTTAGAATTAAGAATATTTCAAAATATTTATCAATTATATTACAAGTCATTCTTCATTTTAAATTATGAATAATATTAATGCACTAATACCAAGTAGAATTTCTTAAATGCATTCATTTTCAAAACAATTTCCAACAACTATTCGTTTGCTCCAACCCAAGCTTCGAGATGAAAGTTATGGTGGAAAAACAGTGAAATAATATTGATTAGCACGTGCAACATAGTAGCAACACTCAACAACCGTCCGATCATTTCTTGATTAGATCTCCACCATTGACCTGTCTTAATGGATTCACCATGGATCTAATTCATATCTCTCCTTCATTTTGGGATTTCACGTTCTCCAATTTGCACCCCTAATTCCACTGCACTCACTTTGCACTTATACTTAGATTCCTTACTGTATTCACGGGCTCGCGGGTGGTAGACTTGCATAATCATAGCATATATTCATACTTTTTCATGAACCCACCACCAAGACTTAGCTTCTTTTACCTTTGTAGACCTATAATATTGTAACCTTCCTTTCATAAGTTCGTCTGAGAAGTCTCAACACTTAACCATTTTTCCATCTACGTGGACTCACAGACTCATAATCTTGTAACCTTCCCATATCTGCTTACCCACCATGCTCTTCACACCCAAATTCTTAGTGTTTAGTCAAATTTTGAAATTTCACCATGGGTTCAGGTGATCCCATATTTCTTTTACTCTTGGAACTCCATCCACCCGTACACCCGACTGATCCTTAGGACTTAGCCAATTTTCCACTTCTTACCACAGTTTTGTGGGACTGACAATTGGTCTGCCACATGGATCAACACCATCTGCCAACTATCATCCCATCCAACATGTACCTGCTACCGTGGAAGTACATGTCTTTTTTCTACCATGTTAGCTGACACGTGGCATCCACATCATGCCGACGTCATCGTACGAAAAATACCCAATTTTGTTTTATTTTGCTTATGTTCGAAATTTCCAAAGAGGTTTAATTATTCACATTAGCCATGGAATTTATTTCAATTTTAAGACATTAATTTAATAAAACAAGTTGCAGACATACTTGAGAATTGATTCTCTGTGAATTTTCGCTTCAACATTTTGCTAACTCGGCCCATCGAGGCTCAACGTTGAAAACTACACTCTGATACCACTTTGTAACGTTCCTAGCCACCCAGGCTAGGTCATGCCACTCAAAAATATCCCCTTTTACAACTCTGATACCATAATGTAATGTTCCCAACCCAACAAAGGGACATTACAGTACGAAATACACATAAAAATGATTTTGTTGCTAATTAATTAATTCTTTTACTGTTAGCTGATTTGTTGTAGCTTACAACTACGAAATTAAAACAGATTTAGCTACTTCCTATAACCATAAAATAGATGCATCTAAAGCATACCAAATTAACATGAATGCATCTTAATCGTTCACACAACATCATATAAATAATTCTCATTTACACATAGTTCATGCACAACAATAACACATGTAAATAACTCAACAACAAGATAAAACACTTATCTTTAAACAAGGATTGTGCAACCAGTTACTTGGGAAAAATGTTCCACCCAAACATAGACTAATTGTTCCAAATGTCAACAACCAGTCACCCTCAAGATGAGGCTAGTAATCCAAAAAATAGGGTGGTCTCTCACAATCCACTCGTAGCTCATAAAAATCACAACCCAACTGATATTCTCCTACAACTATCCCAATTTTCCACCAGCTCTCTTCCTCTTGACCTGTCCAACCCAGGGAATGTACCATTCGTTTATCAGGGATAAACCATGGGATGCACCATCTGTTTATCAGTATTAATTCAAGGAATGTGTCATTTTTTTATTAGGTTTTCTCTGACACATGTAACTAGGAATCTCTTAGTTGGGAACGCAAGGGAAATTGATGCTAGGAAAATTATCAACAAACCAACAACAAACACTTGTTATTTTAGTGCAACTCACACGATAGTTCACTCTCCAGGCATGGAAACTTGGTTCTTCATTTTTCCAGCTCCAATTCGTTCCAATTACGCTCCATCATGCTCTAAAATTATCCCTCCATGGCTAGATCAACTTCGAGCTCTGTTTCTTGCTCTCTCCTTCCTTCCCATGCACAAAATTGACTAACTAAAATTGTTGTCCCAACCCATACGAATTTCCTCTCTTTGGCTTGCCTTTCTTGACTCACACTCTTCCCCAAGCTGATTGTACTCAACCCCTATGTGCCCAATAACTTTGGGATGTGACCACTCACACCCACCCTCTTACATGTATTTAATGATTGGCATTGGGAACACTCAATAAAAAATTGGAAGGTTCATATACAATTAACAAATTTAGGAAAATGGGTTAAATTAATATACATGGGTATTTCCCCCTTGGGCCCCTCTTGGCCATTATCCTAGACACTCCCCCCTCTTGTGGATTAATTCAACCCCCATCTATTGCCCATGTCCCCTTAGCAGTTGGCGTCACATTTTTTATTTATTTATTAAAGTATTGAAATACAATTTACATATTACATCACTTTGGCAGTAGCCACACATTATATTTACATAAGCATTAATTAAACCGGGGATTATAGTGGGGATGTTACAAAGAGTTACTGTGTGGTTATTAGACTAGAGAGCCATATGATAAAAGGCTAGTGAGCCTACCATTGTAATATGTAATCACACTCGAATATTAATAAAAATACATCACTGCTATAGACGAACCAAACAAAAAGAGTATGGGGGATAGAACTCCACTAGAAGGAAAGGGGGATAAGGGTCTTAGAAGAGGGGCTAAGCCAAGGGGGATTAATTCAAGGAAATATTAGATTAATATTTTCTAAAGTCACAAGTATGGGATATTTGTTTATCCTAAGTTCCTAATGATGAGGAACGTATCACCCAAGTGGGGGCAAGTGGGGATAGGGTAGTTCCCAACATGACAAGTGTCAAGTTGGGAACATGCATACTTAAAGTAAGAACTTAGTACATTTTGGGTATCATTATCTCATTATTCACTCACTCACTCTGGTCATACATACACCCTGCCATCCATCAACCATACATGTACTTGGGAAATATTTGGAAGTTGATTGTAACCAATAAACTTGGTAAATTACGTTGAAGAATAGGGTTGTCAAGCCCATGTGCATTTTGAAGAAGCGGGTTGTAAAGCTTGTGAGCATTCTCTCCAGGTTAGAGAATTGTTGGGAATTGTTTCCCTGGGTTCCAAGCTGCATCTACAGGTCTTTGAGACTTTCTGTATGACCTATTGTTGAAGCTCTAGAAGGGAAGTGGGACAATCGAAGGATCGTTGAGCATAGAAGAGGTACACTTCCTGGGGTGGGACAGACTATGGGGAATGAGAGGATGTAGGTTGGTTGTTGTAGTTGGAACATTAGTCTGAGCATTTCTGTTGCTAATAGACCTTAGTTGGCTTAGGATTCCTTTGCCTTGGTGGAGTTTTAGCCCCAACACGGCGGTGACTTGTTGTTGACAGTTTATGAGCAACAAAGTCTATGGATGGGAGGAAAGTATGAGGTTTGCACATAGTTGGTGACTTATTTACAAAAGATAAGTGTTTATTATGTGTTTGTTTTAATTACTGTGTGCTTATTTATCTATTTTTTGTTATGGGTCTTTACCGTTTTAACTATGCATAAGTTTATATATTGTTGGAAATGCATTTACGTTCATATGCAGAGAATTTAAGTGATTAAATGGTAATAGAGAGTCAAATTTTTTATGTGGCATAGCTCAGCTTGGGGCTGAGGATGCTAGAATGTGGTATCATAGCTCCAATTTCAATAGTGAGGTTGGATTGGACAAGATAACATAGCGTTGAAGATAAAAAAAAATTGTAGAGATTTGTTTTTCAAAGGATGTTTGCAACATGTTTGATGAAATTATTGCAGTGAAATTGGGGAAAATTCACGGGTAATTTGAAAGATTTGAGCCCAAGAGTTAAAAATATTCAATTTCAATCTCTAATAGGGAATTTTTGGGCTTGTAAATGGGTGAATTCCATGAATTACAGTGCAACCATAACATAATTGGAAACAATTGGGTGAAATTGGGAAAAATCCCGAATTTCTGCAATGTACTTCATGGAGATTTCAACGTGGATGAGTCAAATTTTATGTACAGGATCAAAATTGGTCATATTGAGCTTAATTATAGATCTCTAATGGTGGACGAAGAAATAATTATGGAATTGGGCAATTTTGGAAAAATTCGAAAATAGGCAAAATTGGAAATATTTGGGTATTTTTTCGTACGGTGACATCAACATGACGTGGGGGGCACATGTTAGTTGGAGTGGAAGAGGGGTGATGTGTATTTCCATGGTGGTAGGTACACAGTGGAGATTAGGAATAGGTGTGTCAAGTGGTAATTGATGTGGAGCCGCGGTGGTGGGCACTTGCTTGTCTGGCGAAACCATGAGTCTGAGACTCACAAAATCTTGATGCAGGGGGGTCCCCTGGTGGTTTTAGAAACCACTAGGGGTGAAAAATACACTTGGAGCTGACACATCATCGAGAGGAAACTAGTGCTATTATATTGCGTACCCCCCCCGCTTTTGTTAACGGTCGGTGGATCAGGGGGGATATCAATACAACTGTGACCGTTGATCTCGATCATGGTTGTTAATTGACACCCAAATCTCCACTATCTAATCATATGGATCTGCAAGTTGGAGTGCATGGGGAAATTTGTGTGGGATGGGACCTACCCATTCCCACGACCAATGTATATGTTCCACGTAGAACACCCAGGATTGTGGAGGCTCGAAAATTAAGTAATGCACACCAGGAGAGGAAGGAAAGAGAGAAGAAGGTGAAATATAAAAGGTGTAAGGGTTGATGATGCAGGAAAGGATAGCCATAAGATGACATGGAATCATTCAATGTGTGTCAAGTGGATCATTTGTTATCTTATCTATCTTATCTTATCTATTCATATTTTATACATTATTCCTACATGGATTATTATGTTATATTCCAAGTATTTTGGATAATTCTTGTGTGAGTGAACTTTGTTCGTCTTGGAATATAACATAATAATCCATGTAGGAATAATGTATAAAATATGAATAGATAAGATAACAAATGAGAATGAGGGCTTGCTTATATACCCACGCAGGGGTGCCCTTAACCAATAGTCATGTCCTTTGAGACATGTCCTTTCATTATTAATAGTTATTATTATTAATTAATTAATATGTTATGAATATCTATTTATATGTATATTTATGTTCATAACATTGCCTTCCCCTTAAAAAAAATTTGTCCTCAAAGCATACTTTATGGAAGATTTAAATCTCTTGCTCTAGCTTGTAATTATTGTCTCATGCTTCTTCATTATTGAGTTAGTAATTGTTGAGGACCTGAGACGATATGATCTTCTAAGTGCTGAGCAGAACTGTCGCATTGTAAAGGAGTCTTCCCATCCTAATTCGATCTTCTACATGGGGAGTTTATAGGGTTCTTGGAAAGAACTTGATGTATTTTGACTCCCATGATAGCTTCTACTTTGAGCATCACTTGTAGTGGAAGTAATAGTCTTCGACATAATTGGCTAAAGTATCGATTTCTGTGATTAGGATGTTGATAAGGCATCCTCAAAACTTGATCTTTACTTCGTATACTTGTAGATTTTTCTTGATTAACTGTTGGAATTGAGTTTTCTTCATATCTCTGGCTTGTTTGTATCTCAACATTTGAAAACTTCCTTACATCAGTTGGATTTGCTTCCTTTTGAGTTGTAAGGTTGATTGGGTTTGTCGTCATTTCCTTATCGACTAATGATGTTTTGTGATCTAGCTTTTCTTGTAAAGTCTTCTTATCATGCTTCAACTTTTTAATTTGTGTTAGTAAATTTTGATTATGAACCCTTAGGCATGAATTTTCTTCTTCATCTTCTTATTTGTCGACTTCATTTATAATATTTCGATTCTCTGGCTTTTCATCTTTCATCTTTTTAATTTGTTCAAGCAATTTTTTATTAAGGTTCTTCAAACGAGAAGCTTCTTCATCATTTCCTGATAATTTCTTCCCAAGATCTTGATTCTCTTGCTCCAACTCCTGAACACATTGTTTTGTATCCTTTGACTTCTTAATTTGAGTAAGAAGTTTTTCACTATGATTTTTTAATCGCAATATTTCTTCATCTCGTTCTTGTAAGTCTTGGTCCAATTTTTGTCTTTTGGTATTTAGTTATTCATTTTGTGCAATGAGTTCCCGAATACGCTCTTTGAAGTAGTGATTATCTTTATGTATTAACCCATTAAAATATTTTTCCTTCTCAATTTCAAACTGTAATTTTTTATTGCCTGCTTTATAATGTCCTAGTTCTCCTTCCAATATTCGTGATTGTATTTCTGAATTACGTTGATATTCTTCCATAATAAATGATTTTTAAATGTTTCTTCAATCATTTTTAGAAAAATTCATTTTCCTTATACTCCTATTATATAAATTGAGATTGTTTTAGAATTTTTTATTTTTTTTAACTATCTTTCACTTTCTGAGATCCACTTCAATTTTAAAAATATAATAATCCTTTTAACAATAATGCACCACAAGTAGATATAACTTTTTATTTCAAATTGATGCAATTCTTTATTCTTCTTTTTAAACTTGAATTGAAAGTTGGGGCTCCTTTTATAAAAAATAAACCTTCAAATTCTTTTTATTTTATTTTAAATTAACTTTATATATTATTTTAAAAACACTTTTTGTTCACTTAATAACTTTTTCTTTCTATTCACTTTAACTTTTTGAAATATCACTTTATCCTTATACTTTAAATATTATTTAATATTTTTTTTACTTTAAATATTATTTAATATCTTTTATTTTTTATATACATTTTTCTTATTGTTTGAATATCTCTAATTCGTATGTTTTTCCTTTGTATCTTTTTTTTCTTCTAATTGCCTTTTATATTTCTTGCTTCACTTTAATAATTTCTTTAAATCTCCTTTATATATTTTTTATATATTTTGAAGGGCCTTTAAGTTCCACTAATATATAATATTTTATTATTGTTTTTGTCTTTTTAAGACTATACTTTATTATTGTTTGTCTTTAAGAATCCACGTGGTAAGTACACCTAAAAGGCATTAATTTTTTTATATCTCCTTTATATATTTTGAATGGCCTTTAAGTTTCACTAATATATAATACTTTATTATTGTTTTTGTCTTTTTATGGATTTAAAAATACCTTTACTATTTTCCTTTTATAAAGTTTATGTTAAAGTTTGACTCTTTAATTAACTTTCAATGCATACGACCTTTAACCGTACGGATATGTAGGGATGGCACCGTTTACTATTTTCCTTTTATAAAGTTTATGTTAAAATTTGACTCTTTAATTAACTTCCAATGCATATGACCCTTAACCGTACAGATATATACGGATGACACCGTTTGATTATTTAATTTCCTTTGTACAGAAATGTGAACAATTGTCTTTTAATCGGTGAAAATACGAATGCAAAATCGTACAGATTTACTTGAAGCAGATGATCGTACGACATGTATGATAGCAGGTACAACAATTGACAGAGAATCGTATGGACCATTAATTCACGGGTATACGGACTCTGAAAATTGTACGGAAAAAAACGACGGTTGCTCAAATTGGCGACTGAATGTACAGGTTGTATGGTGGATAGAATTTGAGGCTGCCTAGAAACTGCAACAAAATTTCTTTAATAATTTTTTTTTTAATAAAATTCTTTTTAGTAATTCAGCTTTCTTTATTTCTGGTTTTCTTCGAATTTGCAGCAGATTTATAATTTTTTTCTTAGACTTCAAAATTTGCAATGGAATCAATTTTTTTTTTATTAAATCTCTTTTGATCTGCAACAGATTGTGTTTTTTCAATAGATTTTTAAATGGACAAGAGCCTAGTTGGTGGTCAAAGACCAGGATTTCTCAGAGAAACTCTGAGACTATGGGTTGACCAAAAGCTAGATCGAGACTTGCTCTGATACCAAATGGGATGAACAAAGTTCGCTCACACAAGAATTATCCAAAATACTTGGAATATAACATAATAATTCATGTAGGAATAATGTATAAAATATGAATAGATAAGATAACAAATGAGAATGAGGGCTTGCTTATATACCCACGCAGGGGTGCCCTTAACCAATAGTCATGTCCTTTGAGACATGTCATTTCATTATTAATAGTTATTATTATTAATTAATTATTATGTTATGAATATCTATTTATATGTATATGTATGTTCATAACAATGTCTTTGCATCTCAAATGAAAAATCTTGGAGAGAGATTTCTAACAAGCTAAATTGTTCGTCAAACGAAGCCCACATGAGGGAGTTACAAGCTAAACAATGCATGGTAAAATTTTGGGTGCTAGTTTACTCCGGGGGCCATAACTGCCTACTCAAAGGTCGGATTGGGGTACAGGTGTTATGAGATAAATCTCATAGAGATCTCACATGATAGATGGCAAGATATCCCTAGGATCTTCCTATTGATCCTAGATAGAAAGAAGGATAGATTCCTATTGATTTCCTAGACTCAACCAGATGTATTCATAATTAACCTAAGAGAGATAGAAAAATAATACCTAGATCTGTAGGTTATCCTTTGTATATACCGACTAATACAGATCAAAATTTGTAGCTCCAATCTCTGCAATCTTCTTTCTGCACACAAAATACAAGCAATGCCTCTCCACTTCTCTATTTGGTGTTAGAATCCTAGATCTAGTTGTGTCTAATCAGATCTATTGATAACAATATCAGATCCAAATATGTGCAAATGAAATACAAACATATTCAGGGGGAAAACATATGATTTATTCATTAACATGGAGAAATTACATCAGTTCATACCTTGAATGTTGATTCTTTCTTCCTAGTTCCAGGTTCTCGATGCTCTTTCTTATCCTCTTGAGCTTCTCTCTCTATTTTTCCAGCATAACCACCATAAAAAATATTCTCCCCATCTTCTTATTTGGCCTCTTCTTATAGGATTTTAGAAGAGTTTGGAGACATGCTTCATGACATGTGAATTAGGTGGATACAAGTCATGGATAGGTGGATACAATTCATGGATATCTTGATATTATGTGAACTAAGCAATTACAAGTCATATATAGGCTTGATGGCATGTGAACTAAGAAATTACAAGTCATAGATAGGCTTGATGGCATGTGAACTAAGCAATTACAAGTCATTGATTGGATTGATGACATGTGAACTAAGAAATTACAAGTCATGCACATGTTTCATGCTTAATTATAAGCTTTTGCCAACCTATTATGAACTTTCTTTTCAATTACGAGTTTATTCTCAATTGTGAAATAATTCTTATTTCATAATTATGAAATTGTGACAAAATAATTATTTTCTTGTGAAATAATTATGAGAATTTTACTCAATCATGTAATTCTAGCCTCATAACATCTAATGACATGCTTGCACAACCTATGGTGGAAAATACAATTATAACAACATGAGCAGTCTACAAAAATATATTGAGCCATAAAATACAACCATGGAGTTAAATTAAAATTTTGGGTACCTAAAAGTGCACAAGAGGACGTAGAAGACACCTGTAGCAATTAGGGCTAAAAATATAAATTTGCCTTAAACTTCAACAGGATAGATATAGCAACCTAACGCTTAGATAAAGGTGAAACTTGGTCAGAAAGTCCAAAATATGATCATGAAGGAAATCAATTGAGCTCCTATACAAAATATGAAGGATCATGTGAAAAGATTCATTAGCATAGCTAAAAAGTGCCCCTGGTTGAAGGGTGTATAAGAGAAGTAAATGGGTACTGGACAAATGGCCATAATTTTCTAGTCAAGACTCAGAATTGAGAAAGAAAGTAGTCATTGGAAAGGTATTGGATACACGAGTCTAGATAATCACCCATAAATGTGAATTGGCAAGTCAAATTCACAAGAAATTAGAAAGACTATTTTTGGTGTATTTTAAAGGCATAATGGTGCATGAATTGATAGATTTGTTAAAATTATTATAGTCTAGCAAATCCTATTACCTGCACATTTTGTAGATAGATCAATACAAGATCAACAAAGAGACCAGAGGCATGGGAGATGCACATAGGACTTAAAACCACGAGGATGATTTCAGGGGGTTGTTTGTTAGTAAGGCTAATGCTGGGACATAATCCAATGGGCATGGAGAATCCAAGTAGGAGAGCATGAATCTGGTGGAAACTATAAAGAGTCTCCAAAGAGATGTTCAAAGTTATAAGGATGATAATGAGAGGCTTATGAAAGCCAAAGAACAACAAGATGACATCAACATCAGGTTGTTGCAAAGCTTGGACAAAATAGAGAAGAAAGTGGATAAGGGGACATATTCAAGCAAGTCAAAGGGCCACAGGTCTCATGATAAAAGAATAGAGTCCAAAAGTGTTGATAGGAATCACCATCATTGTATGATTACCGGTCATTACTGTAGAAACTGTCTGATTACCAGTGATTGAGTTATACTGTTAACATACACAAGGGGACCCACCAATGATGAAGATGGACCCCAAGGTACCCAATACAATCTAGTGAGTGTGAATAGATGAGCTAGTGTTGAACACTGTAGAATCAATCTATCAGAAGTCAATGATGTAAACCCATTGTCGATCATGAGGAGGCCTGCCACTAAGGACTACAAGCTCCAAGGTACCAATTGGTTTCTATATCCCTCTCCTAGATAATGTTGTAAATTTGATAGGAAGAGATATGTTTAAGGAGGGCCTTAATGTATCCCCCATCAATCGACAAAAAACATACACTGAGATATGGTGTGAAGAGAGAGTACCACTAAGTACAACTGACACAAGGATGGCCGACTTGGAAAGTAAAAAAAATAAAAAATGGATGAATCAGGCTTAAAATTCCATTGAACATATAGCATGACACAATGGTGACTTGACACCAAGACGCAAGAGCTGGACGAATATAGTGCAACAACACATGAGGCATCGAAGCACTCTCCATAATGAATGGAAGAGTAAGTAGTTGGAGGAGAATCTATGACTCATATTACTGGGATGGATCCTGGGAAAGCTAAAACCCAACTATATGACGAGGAATCAAACATGTTCCATGTTCAAGGGTGACTCAACTGACGTTTCCATTTTGAGAATAGACCAATGGTGAAAAACCCCCCACTCTTTTTTTTTAATTTTTTTTAATTTGTTTTTTTCGTCTCCTTCATGGTTTAACGAGCACGAAAGAATGACACAAGTATGATCAATATTCTTCATGTTTTAACGAGCATGGAAGAATGACTCAAGTAAGATCGATAGTGTATTTTTCATTCAGTTTTAATGAGCCTGAAAAAAAGTTAAAAGTGTACTCATGATGTGTCTTTTTCGTGTCCTTTAATGAGTCTGAAAAAGAGATAAACGTGTAATCGATAGTGTCTTTTTCGTTTCCTTTTACGAGTCCAAAAAAGAGATAAAAGTATACTCAGAGGGAGATAACAAGTGGCTTAACAACATGCTACTATGTTCAAAGTGCATGGAATTGACCTTAAGCAAGATGAGTGAAAATGGTACATGCAAGTGAAGTCCACTCTTAGCAGTTATTCTTTGCCTGGGTAGGGGGATGCAAAACAAAGGCCAAATAATGAAAGAGGCGGATTCTCAAGGCTACTGCAATAACAGTAAGTGGGATATGAAAAAAAACAGTGCAACAACAGTGATGCAAACAACAAATGCATAGGAAACAATTAAGAAAAAATAAAAATGTTCAAGAACCCCCACAAGATATGGCCATAATATAGATGAAGAGAGGAAAATGAGACTCAATCTTCAAGTCATGACAGGGCTAAAGGTGGGATCCCATGGATACAAAAAAATGCAGTATGGGCACCCAATGTAAATATGAGTGCTAACCAAGGCGCCCATGAAGGGTAGGCACTACCGAACCAGATACAATGTGCAAAAGGAGTGGCTAGTGTTGCAACCAACTGGGTTCAAACCAAAGGAATATTGTTGGCAGTATGGATGGTTAATAATGCAAGGTGGAAAATGCAGGGAAAAACCTATCCCTATATGCCATTTTAGAAACATGTACCTCAAGTTTGGTGTATGTTGTCATGTTTGTAAAAAAAGTCTCGTAATCCTGTCAACACATGTAAACTAGATTATGGGGTCAAAACGTGTAGTGAAATCTCAAAAAAAGAAAATATTTTTGGATTTTTTGGATATGAGAAAAGCACTCACACCACACACCTATGTACAAGCAACTACACATCTTGATTCCTTACGCCAAGTAGATCACATTGCAAGGCTCAGGCCAATGATCTTTTTTATAATTAATGAACTCATGAGCCAATGTTGGCATCATATGGCACACCATGTTGGGGCCATTCCACATAGGAATTAATTTTTTCATAGGGTGATACTCATTGTGAGTAGTCTCATGAGCTAGGGAAGCTCCTTGATAGGATCCATCAAGACATGAAGGAAACACAAAACATGAATCTTTGATGGAAGGGGAAGAAAATAATTTGGTGGTAAGTTCTGAAAAAGATAACCAAGGTAGAAAAGGATCAAGAATGGGAGGCCTACTAGATTTCCAAGCCAATTCCCCCAGTCTTGGATCAAGACTCATCATGTCAACTCTCATCAGTTACAAACTAGGGAGGATGGATTCTCGATGATTCTCACCTTCCTTGGGCTTATCGATGGAAGCCATGACTTCCAGGATGTCATGTGAACTTGGAGAGTCAACAACCCATATAGGTGGAGTAGGTTGATTACACTTATTATGAGGATGGTGTTGCTGACCAATATCATTGGATGTTGATGGGATTGTCGAATCGACAATCTCAACCGAAACATGCGACGTACTAGCTTCATATGATTCAACATCATCATTACGAGGTACCACCCAAGCATCAATAGACCCAAGGGATCCCTTGTTAAATGAGGAAATCATGTTGATAGGAGCGATATGGTCAGTGGGAGACGATGGGGGGGGGATATTCCCATGAGAAACGAATCTTTGAACATTCCCACATCGAAGTTCATATAATACTACATGGTACCACCAACAAAGGGTACATTTGACCCTGCAGTGGATCCAAGGTTTGGGGTATAGAACACAAGTTGATCGATCATAACAATTTTCCCTTGGTGTGGGAAGTATAGGACCCTAAATACCGATGAGACAACTACAGTCATCTTGTAGAACTAAGTATGCCTGAGTAACAAATTATACTCAAGAGGTGTGTTGATAACCTCCACATCAACATAGATAGTCTTGAGACCACCTAAATCAAAGGGTAAGGCGATGATTATTCCATGGGGTTGGAACATGTGTCCATCAAATTCCTTCAATAGTGTTGTTGAGCTTAGGAGAGACAAGGGCCTTCCAACAAGAAATATACATGATGCAAGTCGAGGCTCCTTCATCCACCATTGTCCGATAGATGTTTTTCCTCAATGATTTTAATATGATCTTAAAGGTGACCTGATGGGAGAGCCTATGAGTAACCTGAGAATAATAAAAGGTCATCAAACTCAACTCTACGGGATCAACCCCACCTATGGTAGACAACAAGGCTTTCCATTGCACTGGGAAGGCTTAGAGGACTTCAAGTGCAGACATGGCACAAGATTATTGGGATAAGTCTTCCACAATACTATAGTTGTGGGCAGCCTGAGTGTTGGAATTATGCGTCGTGTGTCGAAGAACACCCTTCGGGGGGAGAAGAAGTGTGTCAAACGATGGCTTCTCTATCTATAAAGTTCCACCAAGATAGTATGAAGATACTGGCTCATGCACAACAATGATATGTTCAAATGTGTTATAGTTCTTGGCTCATGTTTGCAAATTGAGCATTTGGTCACACATAAAAATGGTAGCATTCGAGGAAGACCCCTCATGATGAGGGGTACCTGTTGTGCCCCCTTGTGGAGGGGTAGGATTTTTGGAAACCATATTTTGAGGCTTATGGTGATTCATTCAAAACCCTTTTTGAGCAACAAAATTATTTAGAAACTAAGAATTTGAAAGGTTTTTTTATTCACTCAAAACCCTACATAGTAAAAATTTAAATTTTACTGTTGATTTTAATAATATTTTTTTTTACAATTTCTATCTCTATTTAGATTTAATTAAAATTCAAAAAAAAAAAAATCATACTTAACTTAAACCCTTATTTCTTCTTGCTTATGTGACTACAAAATTTCACCTTGCAGTTTAACTCTCTCTATCACTTCACAATTACACCCTCTATCACTTCATAATTACAACTTTTCATTTTAGGCATTTTATATTTAATGGGTTTATGTTTCCATATAAAAGATGTTTGACATGTGATGCATCGGATCCAAACCCTTTCGGCATTGTCACATTTAAAAAAAAAGTGTTTCGAGTAATCAGTGCGTCTGATTGAATCTAACGCACTGATGCGCTTTCATATAAAACACACTGGTAATGTTGCAACATAATTAAAAAAATTCGTTCATCGATGTGTAATTTTATTTGTTCGTCGTATTTTTTTTTTTTTTCTATTGGAGCGATGATGATAACGATACATATCGCACTGTTGTAATTTATAGGTTTTAAAAAATCTATTTTTTTTATCTGTGTGTTTCATATATGGAACACACATGTGCTTTTATATTATGAAAGCTCACTGGGAACTTGTTTTTTTGCAGAAAATTATGTGATTTATTTATAAAATATATTTAATAGCTCATGTATTGAATGGTATAGGATACATATTGATAAAAAAAATGTGTGAGAATAGTTCAAGTACAACAAAAATTATGATCAACACAATGATAACACATCCAAAAAGACAAAAAAGACAAGTTCTTTGTAAATTCTATACAAAATTAATATATTTGAACTATATGTAAGTTTAATTAATATGTATTGGTTAGTGTGTGTCTTGTAGAGCCATAAAATGAGGAAGCTCGATAAGATTCTTTGTGATCTAAGTGTAGAAGAGCGTAAAAGCTTGATGGAAAAATTGCAAAAGGAAGAATCGGGTGAATGAAAAAATTATATTCAATATGAGTTCTTTTTTTAATTTTCATTAATAATATACTTAAAAATATTAGATAACATGTTTCAAACAATCTATTAATTCACATATGTTTAATGTTCTACAGGGACCAACAATGAAGGAACTAAATGTCATCCTAAGAAAATAAAAATTATAGAAGATGTAAATGATGATGAATTGGTCCTTAGTTCATCTGGAGTGGTGTTGGAGGTTAATGAAAGGGCGAAAAACTTTTAGAAAACTATGAGGGATATAGTGGAACGAACGTATAGACGTACTTTATACTAACAATATAGAAATCAATCCAATGATTCCAAGAACCAGGGTATACCTAAACTACAAGAAGCGTTTCCAGAGCAATGGTCAATGAGACCTGCCAGACTTGCAATAGCAAAAACATACAACACCAAAAAAGAATCATTCAAAAAGTAATATTACTAAAAATTCTTTTCTAGAATATGCATATTACTACAAACCATTCCTTTATTAATATCAATTTTTTTATATTTAGTTTTCATATATCAATATAAAAATAATTTATTGTCATGTTACTTTTTTCAGGAAGATTATGAAAATCCCAAAGGATCAACGAGCTGATATCCAAAATATGCCAATAAGAATGTTGAAAAAAGTGTACAAGGAGATGGTAAAAGAAATGGACATAATTGCATCGCAGGAGGAACCATCTCAACAACAACAATGTGATTCAAATGTACGAAATCATTGACATTTTCTATTAGGTACATATAAATAAATAATTTAGCATTAAATATTAATTTTCAAATATTTTCTTGCAGAAAAGAAAATAAAATGGAACCCATTTAGCACATAAAATAGGATGACAAGGAAGAAAAGGGTTGATAACAAAGTTTGTGAGTAATTGTTATTTCCTTATAAAATTAACTTAAGATTTCATTTTTGTATATTTTAATTTGTTTTACGGCATCCATCCTTGAATGTCTTCAAACAGGTGCTAACATACAAAGAAGAGTGTTGTGGGGTATTCTACCCTACGGACTAGCAAGCTAGGGTTCTAAACTCGCATGCAGATCATGACCCTTCCTAAGCTACTTTTGACCTTCTACCCGAATCTGAAACCCCTTTTTTCACATGCACACAAGAGAAGAATAAACCAACCTTTTTCCGACGGTTGAAGTAGATCCTCCGTTGAGCTTCTTATCCCCTTGTTGTTGCTGCTCCTTCCAAAAGCTTCCCTGCAATCAAGACAAGACTATGCATGCACGCTACTGATCTATTATAGGGTTAGAGATAAAACACAAATCAAATAACATAGATGAGACTCATGTATTCGGGACGGGAAAAGCATCTTTTTCATTAACCTCAATATGAACCAACTTACAATGATTTCTRAGGCCGGTCACCGTTCCACGATCCTGGTCCTGGGCTCTTCCTCTTCTTTGTCCTCCAACTGCTGTGCTTGAACTTCTCCTAAAGCTTGAGGAAAGGCTAAAGGGTTGGGACAATAATGGACTTGGCAATTTGGCAGAGTTTCTTTGCTATGATTTTTTCCTCCTTTGAATAGTACCCCTACCCCTCCTTTTATAGGCTAGAAGGAGCTAGGGTTTTAGGCGAACTCTCGGCCATGCATGGCTGGGAGTTCTAGTTAACTGACAAAAAGCTTTTCGTCCCGTCGACAACTTTCCATTTTTTGTGATTCTGAAGGCACCCGCGGGCTGTAGTGGGCCTGCTAGCGGGGCCCCCGCGGGCTGTAGTGGGCCTGCTAGCGGGGCCTGTGGGCTGTAGTGAGCCTGCTAGAGTTTCCTTTTTAAAAATGGAGTTTTTAGAAGAGTTGTTCAGTAGTTTTTTGGCAAAGAAGGGATATGAGTTGGCCTAATGCCAGGTAAGCATGTGTGGTGCAATTTAGGGTTATAACAGATGCCCCCTAATGTGTGAGGTCAGAAGAG
>ML810473.1:22559-35701 GCA_009831015.1 Picea engelmannii | reverse complement strand
CACACACAGACAATCTAGTCCTGAAAGAGGCTTCTGGTACTGACAACCAAAGTCTCTGACAGGCTAAGATGCTATCACTCTAACAGAAAAACAACAAATTTGCAAAAAAGAAAAGCCAATGTGAAAAAACACACAACAAGACACAATGAAACCCAAGACAATAAACCAACTCAGGCCCAGACAGGATCCAGAAAGCCAACTGAGAAGATAAACTTCTATCAGGGGAAGAGGGGACTGCCTCTTAAACTTCCTGGACTCTACACGCTACTGAAGCTACTACAGCACGCGTTCACACGCGCGTTGTAAAAGGCTAGGGCGCGGGTCACCCGCGGGCAGGGATTCTGCAGGCCACGGGTACCTCTGTGTGTCCCGAAAAGAAATGTCGAGTGTCAGTCAAGGAAAACTGGTATTGATAACCAGGTTCCCTGCTAGCTTTCGACTTAACAGAAAACAAAAACAACAAAGAAACAGAAACTTAATTCTTTGAACTACACAAAAAATCTTTAACCAAATCCGGAAACCCTAAGAGTAAAGCTCCCCAGTGGAGTCGCCAATTCTGTTGTGGGGTATTCTACCCTACGGACTAGCAAGCTAGGGTTCTAAACTCGCATGCAGATAATGACCCTTCCTAAGCTACTTTTGACCTTCTACCCGAGTCTGAAACCCCTTTTTTCACATGCACACAAGAGAAGAATAAACCAACCTTTTTCCGACGGTTGAAGTAGATCCTTCATTGAGCTTCTTATCCCCTTGCTGTTGTTGCTCCTTCCAAAAGCTTCCCTGCAATAAAGACAAGACTATGCGTGCACGCTACTGATCTATTATAGGGTTAGAGATAAAACACAAGTCAAATAAGATAGATGAGACTCATGTATTCGGGATGGGAAAAGCATCTTTTTCATTAACCTCAATATGAACCAACTTACAATGATTTATGAGGCCGGTCATCGTTCCACGATCCTGGTCCTGGGCTCTTCCTCTTCTTTGTCCTCCAACTGCTGTGCTTGAACTTCTCCTAAAGCTTGAGGAAAGGCTAAAGGGTTGGGACAATAATGGACTTGGCAATTTGGCAGAGTTTCTTTGCTATGATTTTTTCCTCCTTTGAATAGTACCCCTACCCCTCCTTTTATAGGCTAGAAGAAGCTAGGGTTTTAGGCCAACTCTCGGCCATGCATGGCTGGGAGTTCTAGTTAACTGACAAAAAGCTTTTCGTCCCATCGGCAACTTTCCATTTTTTGTGATTCTGAAGGCACCCGCGGGCTGTAGTGGGCCTGCTAGCGGGGCCCCCGCGGGCTGTAGTGGGCCTGCTAGCGGGGCCCGCGGGCTGTAGTGAGCCTGCTAGAGTTTTCTTTTTAAAAATGGAGTTTTTAGAAGAGTTGTTCAGTAGTTTTTTGGCAAAGAAGGGATATGAGTTGGCCTAATGCCAGGTAAGCATGTGTGGTGCAATTTAGGGTTATAACAAAGAGACATCGCAAGAATTGATTGACATCGAGTTAAGTAAGAGTTGTGAGTATATGTTAGCATATCAAAAATTGAATGTGGAATTTGTAAGTATCTTATGTTGTTTTACTTCTGTCATTTTATAATTAATGGAACAAAATAAATCTTTTATATTAAATCTATGATCTATTATAGGGTATAAAACTTGCAGGAAACAAAGTATGGAAATGTGCCAACAGAAGAGTTGTTGACATAAGGCATGAGATTTCGTTTTGAAAAAATGTGTATCATTCAAAACTCAATTCTTGCTATGGTATGTCGCTCTTCAATTTACATTCATGTATATTATTTATTTCAATTTTCATTATTCTCACTAATGTAGCTACACTCATTACACTTTATTTTTATTTTTGTAGATGGAATCATTTGAAGAAGAAGAAAACAATCGAGACAATCAACAAAACATTCGACCAAATAACCCAAGTCATGGAAGTAGTTCGAGCACTGACAACAGTTCCAATGAAGAACGATAATCAATATATTTGGATATCAATGCAAGTTGTTATATTTTTTGAAATAATTGTCCGTGAAAATCGAACATTTTGTTTAATGTAATGGACATAATGTCCCAATTGAAAGAGAAGGGGTTACCAATAAGTGTCGACCAATTTTGTATGACAAAGAGCTTATTATTCATATATAATAAAATATCTTTTATTTTATTTTATTATGTTTCCAGTGTTGTTGTGAAATGTTACATCGTTGATTAAATATATGGATGACTAAATATTATAATGAAGAGATGTGAAATCTGATGATATAAAAAATTAATCCAAACATCATATCCAAATGCACTAATCAAAATTTAATTTATATGAATACTATTATAAGATACATGTCAATTTTTTTATGAACAATGGAATTAAAAAATAACAATAATTGTGCACTGTCACAGGTTGGTGTTTCTAAAAAGAGAAAACAACAACCAGTGTATTTAATGATAAACAACACCAATGTGTTTCAATATAAAACACACCGATGCCGTAATTAAATTCTCTTTAGTGCTTATATACAAGGAACCAACACCGATCTTAATACTATTTTAACCAACGATTATAATAATAAAAAACCTTTATCGATGCTTTTAATTAATAAACGCACCAGTGCTTCTGTATAACACTTCCGCCTTGGTGCATTCTGAATATCGTGCACCTGTAGGGTTTTTTTTAACGCATCGATGATGGTATCATAGATTCTCCCAGTCCTTCTTCTTATTAAGGCATCAATGCGTTATTACTTATAAGAGCATCGGTGCCCCAATCTTTTTTGGATGGCCCCGGTTCTTTCTTGTAAATGTAAGCATTGATGCTTTAAGTTAGAGAACACATCAGTGCTTGGTATCAAAGATTCGACTGGTGCGTTGTTTTTATTAAAGCACACATGCGTTATTTTGTATAAACGCACTAGTGCCCCAATATTTTAGGACTCGCCTAGTGCTTTCAGTGTAATGTAAGCACCAATGCTTTATGTTTAGGAACGCACTGGTGCATATAGACCATGAAGGAAACCAATTAGAAAAACATATGTTAAAACCTCCGCCCGCCCATATTTTTTTAGTTATAATGAAGATCCGTTGTAATTTTTGCAAAAACATCCGCTACCAAAAACAAATGTTTTCGCGGAGTTTTTTTTTACAATTTTGTAACACTAAAAACCACTGCTTTAACCTCCACTAAAGGGACTTTTCCTTATAGTGATGGTGCATGAATTGATAGATTTGTTAAAATTATTATAGTCTAACAAATCCTATTTCTTGCACATTTTGTAGAGTCAAGGGAAAATAGATCAGTACAAGATCAACAAAGCGATCATAGGCATGGAAGATGCACAAAGGACTTATAACCATAAGGATGAAATCAAGGGGTTGTGTGTCAACATGGGTAATGCTGGGACATAATAGAGTGGGCATGGAGAAGCCAAGGAGTAGAGCATGAATTTGGTGGAAACTACAAAGAGTCTCCAAAGATATGTTCAAATCTATAAGGTTGATAATGAGAGGCTTATGAAATCCAAAGAACAACAATATGGAATCAACATCAGGTTGTTGCAAAGCTTGGAAAAAATAGAGAAGAAAGGGGATAAGGGTCAAACTCAAGCAAGTCAAAGAGCCACATGTCTCATGATAAAAGAAGAGAATCCAAAAGTGTTGAAAAGAATCACCATCACTCACCAATTCATTCAGTTAGGAGAGCACATAGTAGTTCAATTCCATCTCCCATCAGAAAGCATAAGAGGAGGTCTGGAGTAGATGAACTACAAGGAGAAATGCATAATATCAAACCTCCTACCTTTGATGGTGAACACAAGAAGTATGAGGATGCAAATACTTAGCTGTTAGGAATGAGAAAACAATTTCAGTTGCATAATTACTCCTCACATGCAGAAGGAAGAATTTTCATTTACTAGCTGAAGGGAAAAACATCCATGTGGTGGGACCAGTTTGTATAAGTAAAACACATTGATGAGAAGAAGGTTACTTGGAAGGAGTTCAGAAGGTATTTTAAAAATAAGTACTTAACCAAGAATTATTATGATAGAAATATGAAGGATTTTTTCAGAGTCAATCTTGGGAGTATGACCATGGATGAGTATGAAAGGAGATTCTTAGAGCTATTGAAATATGTTGACTTCGTCAAGGATGAATAGATCAAGATTGAAAGGTACCTGAGAGGGTTGTGATCAATTTTCAGTGATAAGATACAATATGATGATCCTAAAACATTGGAGGAAACCACAAGGAGAGACAAATTCCTCTATGATCGACATAGAAGAAGATCAACGTTTCAAAAGGCTTAGGATGACAAGAAGAAAGGAAAAATGGAGTAGAGGAAGAAGGGGACCATGCCACCATTCTTTAGAACTAATTATTAGGGAAAACCAACTTCCAAGGAGCTCATAATGAAAGAAAAAATGGGGAAAATACCAATGCAACAACCTATTAAATGTCTGGGTTGTGAATGAGAGCATATGTACATAGATTTCCCTCACAAAGGAGAGAAAGTGAAGAATTTTCACAATGTACAACAAGTTAATACAATTGAGGACACATGACGAAACATACTGAGGATATACACAACCATGGATAAAAAACAAGTTGAGTTTCAGTCTCATATGATTGAAGTAGAAGGTAAGATCAATAACCAACCCATTTCTATTTTAATTGATTCATGAGCTAGTCATATTTATCTAGATCCTAAGATGGTGGAAATATTTCATTTTCCAAGAAGCAATCTTGGGAAATCTTGTCTAGTTCATTTATCTACAAGAGCTAAGAGAAGAATTAATGAGATGGTTAAGGAATGTGCAATGGACATGAATGTAATGAGGACAAAGGAATATTTGAATATCATACCTTTGGGTTCATAAGAGTGCCTCATTGGTATGGATTGGTTGGACAAGCATCATGTTGTCCTAAATTGCTACAACAAGGCATTTGCTTGCTTGGATGAAGAAGGGAACTTGAGAGTAGTTAAAGGTATTTCAAGGGTAGTAACTATGAAAGAATTTTCATCCTTGCAGCTGAAAAGAAGATAAAAAAGGATTCCAAAGATTCACAACACATATGGAAGAGAAACCTAAGGATAAATTGCCAAGCATTGAAGACTATGATGTCTTAAAAGAGTTTGAGTATGTATTTAGAGAAATATCGGGGTTTCACCCAAGAGAGATGTTTATTTCTCTATCAATCTAATGCCTGGAGAAGCCCCGATGTCAAGACTCCTCATAGATTGAGCACACTAGAGCTGAAGGAATTACAAATGCAACTTGAAGAACTTTTGAAGAAGGGGTATATATTCCCAAGTGTGTCACCTTGGGGTGCCCCAATACTATTTGTGAAAAATAAAGATGGTACCTTGAGGATTTGCATTGACTTCAGGAAACTGAATAAGGTGACTATGAAGAACAAGTATCCTTTGCCAATGATATATGACCTTTTTGATCAGTTGAAAGATGAAAAAATATTCTCCAAGATTGACGTTAGGTTAGGCTATCATCATTTGAGGATTAAATAAGAATACATCAGCAAGAATTCCTTTTGAACGAGGTATGGCCATTATGAATTTACAATGGTGACATTTGGGTTATCAAATAAACCATCCATGTTTATGTATTTGATGAATGGTATATTCAAAGATTACTTTGATTATTTTTTTATTGTCTTCTTGGATGACACACTTATCTACGCTAAGTTTGAATAAGAGCATGGACAACACTTGAGGATGGTGCTACAAGTATTGAGGGAGCATCAACTATATGCAAAGTTGAGCAAGTGCTCATTCTACTGGGGGAAGATATATTATTTGGGTCATATCATTTCAGAGGAAGGGATAGTAGTGGACCCAAAAAAGATAAAATCTATTGAGGAATGGCCAACACCAAGAAATTCCTTAGAGGTGAGGTCATTCATGGAGATTGCATGTTAATATAGAATATTTATTGAAGGTTTTTCAAGGAATGCACAACCAGTTACTTCTTTGAAAAAGAAGGGTGTGAGGATTGAATGAAACTTTGATTGTGAAAGAAGTTTTCAGCACTTGGAATATTTATTGACAAGTTCACCAATTTTGAGGATTGTTGATCCAAATGAAGAATTAATTGTGTGCATTGATGCATGCAAAGAAGGGCTTGGGGGAGTCCTTAGTCAAAATGGGCACGTGATATGCTATGAGTCAAGGAAGATGGAAGATCATGAAAGAAAGTATGCTACTCATGATTTAGAATTGGAATCCATAGTGCATGCCTTGAAGATGTGGAGGAACTATCTCATGGGAAGAATATTTGAACTAAGGACAAACCATAGTGGTTTGAAATATTTGTTTGAACAACCAAATTTGACTACCAGACAAAGTAGATGGTTGGAATTCCTCAGTGAATACGACTTTGAGATAAAGAATATCAAAGGAAAAAAAGAACAAGGTGGTTGATGCACTCAACAAAAAGGTACATGAGATGCATGTTACAACCATTAGCATGTACAAATATGATTTAAAATATAGAGTTTTAGAAGCTACAAAATTAGAACAACATTGTGTGGAAAAAAAGGAAAAATTACAACAAGGTAATTTGCAGCGGAAAATTCAATATTATGAGCTAAGGGAGGATGGAATCCTCATGTACAGAGGAAAAGTTCATGTACCTAATTTTTAGGACCTGAAAAATCTAGTGCTAAGAGAGATGAATAATGTGCCTTATGTTGGGCACCCAGGTTACCAGAAGACAATTTCATCTATCAAGAAACAATAGTTTTAGAAAGTATGAAGAAGGAGGTGGTTGATTATATAGCCAGATGTCTAGAATGTCAGAAGGTCAAGGTTGAGCACAAACACCCAACTGGTTTGCTACAACCATTAACCATTCCTGAGTGGAAATGGGAAGTGGTAATAATTGATTTCATCACCAAGCTGCCCAGAACAACCAAGAAACATGATTCCATCATGGTGGTGGTGGATAAGCTTACTAAAGCTGCTCACTTTATTCCAATGAAGCTCACTCACAAGGAAACTAACATTGCAGATATTTATATGAGAGAAATTTCCAGGCTACATCGTGTGTCTAAGGAAATTGTTTTTGATAGAGATCCCAAGTTCACATCAAACTTTTGGAAGGGATTGTTCAAAGGATTTGGGACAAATCTGAAATTTAGCACAACATATCATCCAGAATTAGATGGGAAAATAGAAAGGGTAAATCAGGGGATTGAATATATGATGAGGATGTTTGTGATGGATAAACTGTTAAAATGGGAAGATTATTTTCACTTAGTGGAATTTGCTTATAATAATGGGTATCAAACATCTTTAAATAAGCCCATTTGATGCACTATATGGTAGAAAGTGCAATACACTAATGAGATGGGAAAACTCGGCAAACAAAGTAGTGGTTGGGCTAGAATTTCTCATGGAAATGGAAGAACGAATGATGAAAATTAAGAATAATTTGAACATTGCTCAAGACAGGAAGAAAAACTATGCAAATAAAGGAAAAACACATAGAGTTTAAAGTGGGTGACCATGTATTCTTAAAAGTGAAATCCAAGAGAAGTTTCCTAAAGTTGGGGAACTTTGCAAAACTAATAGCGAGATATTATGGACCCTTTGAGATCCTGCATATGATTGGTCTTGTTGCATACATGCTTGCACTACCTGCATCCATGTGCATTCATAATGTATCCCATGTGTATTTTATTAAAAATTATGGGCCTAATGTTAATCATGTAAGTGATTGGAATGTGACTCAGGTGGAGCAAGGAGACTTTCAAGTACAACCGATGTGCATATTGGATCAGAAAGTCAAACTGCTCCAAAATCGAGCAATAGGGATAGTAAAGGTCCAGTGGACGTGTTACGGTCCAAAAGATGCAACCTGGGAGCATGAAGATGCCATGCATGTGGACGACCTCCATATTTTTGAAGATTTTGATTGTACATGTGTATATAATGCACTGAGGACAATGCATAAATAAGGGGGAGGGGAATGTAATACCCCAAGGAAGAACTCCAATTGTAATGTACATATAGGCTGGTGAGCTAGGAAATTTTGGGCCAAAGTGCATTTGCATATGTATTTTGAGTCTAGCGTGCCTGTGTGGTTATTAGCATAGAGAGACATATTCTAAAAGGACAGTGAGCCTACCATTGTAATATGTAATCACACTCAGATATTAATAAAAATACATCACTGTTGCACAACAACCAGACACAAAGTGTATGGGGTGATATAAATCCACTATAATGAAAGGGGGGTAAGGGTATTTGGTATTCCATAATGGGTGACTCTTCCTATCACCTACAACTCTTAATATTTACAATTAATGTTACAAGTAACACAATCCCAAGGATTATGTGTCAACAATGTTCTAGGTTTTTTTTTCCTTCCTTCTTAATTTGTTGGTTTGGTGATTATTTGGTGCCATGATTTGTTCTTCCTTGTGGATCCATATAAAAAGTATCAAGTAAACTTTTCTATCCATATTTGATCTTGTTGGTGAAGGTTTTTCCATTCAGGTTCCTTTCTTTTAGACCTTGATATTCATTGTTGATCTTGATTGGATGAAGGATTGTGATTCCTTTGGTTCTAATACCTAAGCCCTAAACCTTGAAAGAAATAAGATAATTCTTAGGAGGATTACTTCTTGAACTCATAAGCCATTGGATTCACCTTGACTCCATTTCCCTTGTTGGATTTGGCATTGATCTATACTTCCTTCCATCACCGATATTTAATACCCTAAAACCCCTAAAACTTCATTTTACTAAGGCTACTCTCACCTTCACCTTGTGCCTCATTGTTTGGTCTTAGTAATCCTACTAGGGATACCCCCCTTGAGATAGAGGAGAGCCAACCCAAAGTGAAGAGGATAGGTTATTGAGGTGATAGTGGTGATTTTCCTAACAATTTATCCTTGATTTGTACCTTATGAATTAGGGATTTTGTCATTAAGTACAATTTGAGTGGTAACAAACCCATTTCTTGTTGCATAATTGAGGCCTCTTGAAGCAGTATAACCAAATTATCCATAAAAAAATCATCCAAGTTGGTACCCAAAGGAGTGGCATGAATACCAAACATGTAGGAGGGTTTTGAGAAGCCAACACCATCAGACGAAGGGAAGTATGGCCTAATGGCACCACCACCATTTTGATGTAAGAGAATGCTTAAGAAGGAAGGACTTATGCACTCCACATTTGGAATAGAAGTCCACCCCACCCCCATAAGAGACTTGGTACACTACTACATATGGTGTTTATGTCCAACGAAGATTTTTGACAGTACACATAAAATCGACCTTATAGTTAGAAATTACTAACTAATTCTCAAAATTTTGTTATATTTTTTTTCTCAAATTTTCGACGATGTTTGTTAGTCGTCATAATTCCAACTCCCCTTCGACGGTTTGCAATTAAAAAACCTGCTTTGCGGCCCACTTAAATATGGTTAAAACTGCTTATATACGGGAAAGACCATCGATGTCGCCACACTGACATCACCCTCATGACCCCATCACAACCCCATAGTCTGCCACTGTGGAACCCACGTGATATTGCCACATCAACAAAGTATTTGTCTCATGGGTTCATTTGGCACCTTGGGGATTAATTATGTCGGTTAAGAGGGATGGAAATTCCAATTGGGGGATTATTATGCTCGCTAAGGTGTAATGGGTTGTCTCTAGATGTCAATTAAATGTGATTGGACATGAGATATTGGAAAGGAAAAGGATTAACAGATGAACAGAGTGAGATTAAAAATTTTCATGATGTGGTCAAGGAAATTTCCTGACATAGATAAGTTGTGCCACCAGATAGGCTATGAGCGAATCTCAAGTCTGAACTTAGTTAATACGACCAGTCATGTCGTATGATGGCTGATCCTAACCTATTTCACATCCCAGATTTACCTCTTTGTATAACGAAGGGACACCAATCCATGACATTATAATTAGGGTCCTCTGCATCAAATTTTTGAAGTGAGACTAGCACCAAGCAACTAATGCATTGTGGTGAGAAGGAGTGTTAGTGTCAATCAGTTGAGACCTAACATAATATGCCAAGAATGGGGGGAACTTGGGAAGGATTCAAGTGGTCGGATCAAAGGTCACAATAATGCACTCATATATAGATGGTGCCACCGATCAACAAGAACAACGACGAATCAACATTTGTAATCCAGAAGGCCACAATACATAGAAATGGGGAGTCTCCAGTAACAGTGGGATGACCAAATGAAAAGGAGCACATCTTGAGGGGAGGAATTGATGATGCCAACACTGATGAGGGACTGTGACAGTACAAGGAGACTAGAGACAAGGTGGTTTGCAAGAAGGAAAATGTCCATACTAGTTGGGCCAAATGGGCGTTGAAGGTGTTTGACCTACGTATAGGATATCACGACATTTTTATCGCAACAAGACCATAACTCATGGTGAAAATATACCTGGTTGTATCAATCCTGCCCATCCCCACCATAATCCTCTGCATCAAGATTGCCTGTAATACATCATCAACCATTAACCATCATTTCCACTACTCTATTCTCACCTAGTGGTGCACCCTCTATATCCATACCACACTTTGTATGTTCCATTAGACCCTTTGGTGCACTACCAATTTTGGAACCCATTCACACTGTAAGCTCCTTCAATACCACCCCATAGTGTGAAGCTGGTGACTTGAAAAAACAAACTTCTAAGTATTGATTGCGGTGGTCGACTGGCTACAACAAGGTGAAGTGTATCTCAAGTAAGCATAATAAGAGTAAATTGAATCTATCAAGAACATCACCTCAGATCTATAACAACTGGCTTGAGGACCTGTGAATGCATGCACACCCAAGCTTCCCTGTAGCTCCAAAAATTGTTTTATAAGTTGTAATATGGAGTTAGATATATTGTAAATTTATATATGTCATTTAAAGTGAAATTGAAGAATTGGTTATGTTTCTTTCATGCGCCTAGATTTGGGATATCATGTAAAGTTAAAGGCAAAACTGCCTCAGAGTAAAATGCACGCCCTAGTCTCAATTTTGATCCAAAATGAGTGGTTCAACTTACAAAAGGTGTAATTTGTAACCTTATATTGGAATTTTCAGACATAAACCTGCATGAATAAAGGCTAAAAAATACCTTGTAAAACCAAAGGGCCAAACTGTTAAAGTTGGCTATATGAAACAACACGCCCAAAGTTGGCTATGCCTCCATAATTTAGTATTTGAGTTGTAAATTGATGATTAAAATATTGTTAACATGTTTGTACAATTAGGAGTGCATTTGTACTCCAAATTTGATGATTTATATGCACAAATATGCCTGAAAAAACTCAAGGTGAATGACTTCTAACCAACCAATAATACATAGAAAATGGCATAAAACTTAACAATACATAATTAACCCATATAAATAAATACTTTAAAAATAATAAATCATAGAAAATATAGAGTTTGTTCACCTCCAAATTGATTGATTCCATTTGGAGAGTGTTTAACTTATCTTTTTACATCCTGCATATATACCTTTCTTTGTGCATTTAGAGAAATAAAACCCCTTTTATGTGGAAAGAGACCCAAAAATGTCTTATAGAATGAAGAGGTCAATATTACAGGAAATTTACAAGTTACAGGGTTGTAGAAAAGTTGCACATCTGTCTATACCTTTGTTTGTGCAATAGGAAACTTAAAACACTTGGTTGTGCAAAAAGACCAAAAAAATTCTTGTGGGACAAAGAGGGAAAATTTTGTTTGTTGTAATTTTTTCCTTGATGCAAAATGAACGCTAGGATACACTAAAATGCACTCCTAGGTCTCAAAACTCATTCAATTTGAGTGGTTCAAATTGTAAATGATTTGTTAAGTCATTTTATATAAAAGACTCTGTTGTGCAAAAATAGGAAAGAGATGCCTAGTAAAACCATCAAAATGCACAACATGTTTGTAAAAAGTAACCCAAGGTTGTATTATACCTTGGATCTGAGTTGTGCAAGTTGTTGGTGATAGAAATGAGGGCATTAAAATAACCAAGAAAATAAAATAACTAACAAAGTTGAGAAGACAAAGAAGACAGGCGGAAAAGGAACCGATCCAAGTCAAATCATATGTACATCAATGGTACATTAATAATACAACTCAATGTAACAACCCCACAACGGTATCATAACTAATTGGTTGTAGAAATTAGAGCAAGAAAATAGCCAAGAAAATAAAATAACTAACAAAGTTGAGAAGACAGATAAGATAGGCGGAAAAGGCACCAAGCCAAGTCAAATCATATTTACATCAATGGTACATCAATAATACAACTCAATGTAATGACCACACAACTGTATTATAACTAACCGGTTGTTAATATCTACTTAGGACTTATGATGATTTCTAACAAAGCCCCCCTTTAATATTAAGTTCGTACAAATGTATTAACTCAACAAGAAATACTAGTGCAAAAGCTTATTGTAGATTTTAACCTTGTACAATATCTACTGCAAACACATATTCAATAAAAGAACAAAAAAGATACAATGACAAATACAAACATTACACAGAGATTTTTCCCTTGGAAACCCAACTGAGAAAATCGGCATATTCTATATTCATTCATGAGTGATACATTGTTTACAATACAATATACATATAGGAGCCAGTGGCATCCAAAACCCTAACCCAATGACCTAGATTAGTCCACAACCCTAATTCCTTAACCGGAAATAGAAAACCATCGGCAAAAACCATGTGCCGAAAAACCACCTAAATATGTGACATGTTTTTCGAGGCACATGACATGTTTCCCGAGGCAAAAAAAAATTTCTCGGGGGCACTGCACCCCCCCTCAAAGCCCCCTACACGCCCGACAAAGAATATAACACATACCCAACATTCTCCCACTTGTTGTTTTCTTTGCATACAGGGGGTTACAGGGTTACATAGTCAACAATCCAAGGCATCAATGCCCATGGATCCTCTACACCAAGAGAACTTCTCAGTGCTCATAGATTTTGTTAATGAATCTGCAAGATTCTTCAAAGTGTCCACCTTCATCAACAATACTTTCTTTTCTTCAACCATGTCTCTCACAAAGTGATATTGAATATCAATATGCTTTGTCTTTGAATGATGAGTTGGGTTCTTTGCCAGAAAAATTGCACTCTGACTGTCAC
>ML810472.1:65839-107543 GCA_009831015.1 Picea engelmannii | reverse complement strand
TGATCGGATTGGATTCTTGGATAATTTCATTTATTAATGATACATGCTTAATTCACTGGAATACCAATGTGTAATGTCTTCTTGCTACTCCTTAATGCTATCACAAAAGAACATGCTAAGTTTTTTATTTAAAACAAAAAACATAAAACTTATTATGAAATCTAAATGGACTGCAATCTAAATGAATTTAAATGTGAATGGATCAAAGCGCATTAACAAAACAATATTTTTTTCATTGTAGTGTTTATATTAAATGGCCAAAGGCATTTAAATTAAAAATTAAAAACTCACAGGTTGTATTATAGCTATCAACATACCTCAATGTTTTTGTGGAAAACAACAATTGTTTCCTCTCTCCTCTCGTGATCAAGAATGATTTTTGGTCTCAGGAAGTTAAGTAACAATTTAGGCTTCTTTGAAAATATTGCATGTTGATTTTGGATACACGGATTCATTAATTGAATTCATATCAACATGAATACTTAATAAAAAGGCATAGGTTGAGTCTCTTAAATGTAAATGCATTAAGCATATCAATTTCAGAGAAAACAGATATCATCATACCTCAATGTATTTTCACTCTTTCCCAGGGACAATTAGTGATCAACCACCTGTGTCTTTTCTTGATGCACAATAGATCGCTCGAATCCCGCCCCTGAGAGAATGTGATCAATAGTGAGTGTAGGAGAGCTCCATATATCCTACAGCCTATTTTTTTACCCATAAACTTGACAAGAGAAATAGAGAAGTCTTCACCAACTGCATATATTCACCATAGTCACCTTCTAATCTTCGCACCTCTGCACCAATCTTTCATTACCGGGCAATGGCATGCAGCTTGCAGTTATACCAAACAAACAAAAAATATATAGGGTTTACATCATTAATAAGGTTGTTCTTTTAACCGTACAAAGAATATATCCATGAAAAAGAAATACATTGTTCGCAAGAAACAAAGCAAGATTACCCATAATGTTACAGTGATAATACTTTGTTCTGAACATGGTTTGGTTTTGTTTAATAAAAGAAGCATACAAACCTGTTTCCATACGCATTTAAAAAAATATGAATACATTAATATATACATTGAAATGAAAACCTAAGGTGACATCTAAACGCCAAGAAATGAAAACTAAAAAAATATGAATACATTAATATCCCTGTCATCGTTCATCAGGTTGGATCAGTTAGTAGACTCGTGGACTACATTGCCTCGCTCTGCCAATATCGCTCTGGGCTGTGCCAACGCCATCCCTACTCTTGTTGAGATCGGCGATTCATTGAAAGGTAAAATTGAAAACATTGGTCAGATCATAAATGAAAATGAGAATAAGATCATGAAAGAATATTGGTCGTTTACAACATAATCTGGAATAACTGGAAGGAGTGCTAGAACTTGAATTTTACTTGTAATTATATTAAACTGAAACCCAATAATTTATCAGATCAAAAAATACCCAGTAATTTAACAGATCGAAAAAAATATCCTTCACTCTCTCAGCTCGAATTTTCATTGTTACTTTCAGTAGATGTTTATTCACACGACCAAAGCACTTCCCCATGCGCGCCACAGGATGAGAGAAAACCATATCTTTGAAATTAGGTTTTCGGGTTCTTTACCTCAATATCACCCAGGCTTTAGACATGTAATGCAATGCACCGCCGAACCCTAGAGAGCTCGAAGCTTGGAAATTTGGCTATATGTCTGAACGCTCAGATGAACAGGTAATTAAATAATTAAAGAAATGAGATTTTTTTTTATGAAACGATAGTGGTTAAATCTGAAACGCCAAGCTAAGTAATACATTAATTTTTTATAAATGGCGCTATTATAAATGTATTCTAAATGGTGGTTGCTTCACCTAGTCCTCCATTGCCACGTGCATCCACGTCCAGGTACATATAAAAAGACCGTCCAAAATAACAGAGGAGACCTGGTCCTTCATCTCCACGCTCATCCACTTCCAGGTAAATATGAAACGCCATTGCAAAATAACACGTTAGGACACCTGGTCCTCCATTGCCACGTGCATCTAGTCAAGGTAAATATGAAACGTCGCTGGAAAATATTACTTGTGATCCATACATCTATGGGAGATTGCCACGCGCATCCAGTCCATGTAAATATGAAACGCCAGTCGAGTGATCCAGTAAATTGATGCTGGTAAATGTTAAAATTAAAGAGGTAAATGTTAAATGGAAGTAATTTTGTTTAGATTTACTAAATCATGATTCGTGGCAATTAATAACTTGACCTAGTAAATTCTTAATCATGTTTTGTAAAAGTGAAAAAGTAAACATGATAAACGGATGAATTGATAAATGCAAGAGAGTTAATTAGGCAAATCTCATTCATCCATTTGAATGTAAGACGAAGAATATGCCAGCATCTTGAATTCCTGACCATCAGATTAAATTTAGTAATTAAAAGCATGATTAATCGTGCAAGTCTGATAGGGGGGACGCCTATCGGCATAATAAATTGACAAATTCGAAATTCCATTATTGTTAAAAGTGCTATGTAATATTCCATTAATTATATGCACAAGTATTAAACTTCATACAATGCATAAATCATCCATTATTAATTACTGCGCAATCAGTTTCATGTTAAATCAACGTAATAACAACAACCATTTTACACAAGAAATCAACAATTTTGTATATTCTTTTAACTGAATTGTTCTACATTCACCGATAATTGACAACAATTCATTCTTTACACAAAAGTAAACTATAAATAAAATATGGTAACCCAAGTAGATGGTGTATGAAGATGATCCTTGATTTGGAGTCTTTCACAATCCTTTTCTCCACTCCTCAGTGGTGACGCTAAGGGTACTCTTATCCCCACTTAGCCCACCGAGCTCTAAATGGGACATAGACACATAAAACCAACAAATAATAGCTCCAAGGATTGCCTCGTAAGATAGAGCTTCCACTCTTTCTACAAGCTTGGTATCCCAACTCTCACATGTAAAACTCAGCCAAAACCATTCTGGAACCATAATAAGTGTGATCCATTTTCCTTCTACCACATTTGTTTTATAGAAAAATTTCCAATGACGAGGGGTGATTTTAAGGATGGAAATTTATTTTAAAATGTAGAAACCTTGGCGAATCTTATTAATCCTTCACATGTCAACTATAAATGATTCGCGATATTTTTGTAAAAATATCAAATTTCTAAGGATTTTATATAGTTTTTATAAAATTTTGGCGATTTTTAAAGTAAAATAATTTTATCCTATAGAATTTGGGTGAATCATTTTTAAAATAACGAATCTCACTTTTGGAAAAGCCATGGAAAATGAGCCCATTAGTGAAATTTAGCCCCTAAAATCATCCGTGCGACAATGACACATGTCCTCATGCACAATTAATTATCTTTGTAATTAATTTAATTAGTATTATTCACCCACACACTTGTCACACTCTCCCCAAATTGCACAAGTAATTACCATTTTTATTTACTTAAAAATCCAATTTCTATGACATTCCCCATTGTGTTCCTATTTTTTCTATTAGTTGTCCCTTTGTTCCCCAAATGTTCATTTAATGAGTGTCTCCTAACTAAATCTTAGTTAGGGTTGGATTAGGAGTCTTCTTCTAGTTAGACTAGTGGTAGGTTGACTCAAGATTCTATTCCATGAATACTCCTATTCTCTCATATTATTATTTCTTCTATTTTAAAAATCCATTTTAATAATTTTATGCACACATGTGCATTTTTCCAACCTTTAAATTTTATTCCCCTTTTTCCTAGAGTTTAATTATATTATCAAATTGTTTAACTTATGTCATAATTCATTTAGTCCTTTATTTAAATTTATAATTAGACTTAGGCTTAGACTTTTGTTGGGATTTATAATTAATAATTTACAGTTTGATTAATTATTTTATTCCAACAAGGTCTAATCATTTCAATGTCTTCTATGCCACCTAGATTTATTCACTCAAATTTTAATTACGTGATGCCCCATTCGAGACGCAACTTCGTGCTCCAAGGGTTCCACTCATCTTTAACTGGTTTTATAATTTTTTCCAACCCTTTGGAGTCAACACTCCACTCGGTCGACCTTGTGAGAGACTAAAGGCTTCTAAGGAATAAGCACTCCACCTTATTGCACGCCCCTTAAAATATTTGTGAGGGACTGTCTCAGTCTTACCTCACAACATTGTGGACCTCTTGAACTAGGAAATCATTAATCTACAGTTCAAACCACGATAGGAATTCTAGTAGGCTATGATAGGGAAATTGCCACACCTCTCCTTCAATGTCAGGTTTCTCTGCATGGCCCCTCTACTCCTTATGTGAGTCGAATTAGCAAGAATTTTCAAGCCTACATCCATTAATAAAACCCATGTCAATAATCCATATATATAAATCATATTGTAATCAATCATATGTCACAAGTGCATAAATGAAACACTCAATCAAAATAAAATTCACTCCCTAAATCAATCCGGAGTCCAAGGTAATCCCTTGATGTCATCAACATCCATAACCTGTCACGTGTCCTACACACTCAAGAAAACTCGTCAACAACATTTTCCAATATATATACATCAAATAATAATAAGTCACAACACATCATCATCATCATGTATAATCCATAATCGAAACGAAATCACAATGTACCATAATCAGATCACTTGCACAGAAGTGTCTTCAAACAATAACTCAATAAAAGTGTTCTCAGTAGACTGGGATGCTACAAGTTGGCTCACAACAATAGAGGTCCTTCAAGAATTAATTGAAATTTGTAAAATAATAGAAGGAAAAATAAGTGATTATTTCCTAAATTCACTTGATATAGTTAAAGAATTTGAGGGCCCACCATTTAATAGAGAATACACGTTGTTAATTAATGAACAAATAGAGTCTGAGCTAAACATACTTAAGATTTCATGGCGTAGTGAGTTTAACAATCTCGCTATAGAAGAGGAATTTAAATGATGGTTCGTTGATTTTGTCAATGATAATGAATATCATTTCACATTGTTAACACGAGATTTGTACTTGTGCAAATCCCACCACAAGATCCCCAAATCTTGTGTAATTATGAAAGAATTTACCACTGTCACCTAAGTAGATACTTCCCTCGTCTTAGTGATGGAAGAGGTCCACCAGAAGGGAGGATTGCCTGGTGACCCCAAGGGATCAAATATAAATTTTAGTGGCCAAGCCTATTTCCCCCTATCTTGATCCCCGAATGGTTGGTCTAGGTTAGGGAAATGAAGAGGTTTAAAGATGATTTGGTACTTGCATGGAACATAAATACTTTCCAGCATGTGTATAACAACTTCCAAGCTAAAGTGTGAAATAATGACCTCTTTTAGACACTAGACAAGTTAGATTTCTATGGCTATTGAAAATTGTAGTAGTAAACCAATCTTATAACAACAATAAGTAATTTGTAACATTAATAATAATAGGTGCTCAGAAATACCACAATGGATCATGAAAATTAAGCATACATCCAATAAAATGTTATCCAATTGTTAGAGGTAATTTCTGAGTGAGTTATGCCACCTTTATATGAGTGTACACAATAAAACGATGTTTTTATAGATGATTGTAGAAAACTTTGATAACAACAACAAAAAATTTAGTGAGTTTTCTAGGGTTAGAGTTAGTTTAGCTATTAGAATGCTCAAGAGTTTTGAGAGAGATTTTCATCAATGAATTCACCTACTTTGATATTAGTCTCTTTATAGAGTTATGGAGTCTTCTATTGTAACTAAACTTGAAGGTTGATCTACTTGAAACCAAGAGGTAGGATATAAACCCTATGGTGAAATCACATTTGGGCCTTAGGATTTAGATACTTAGGAGAAGGATGTCTAGGGTGAAAGTACATTTGGGCCCTAGAAATCATTTATCCTTTCTTGTAGCTTCAACTATGTCAAAGATCAATTATCTAGATACAAAATCCTAAAGTGCTATCACTTTAGGGATTTATGGTTTTAACACTAGCAATGACAATTAACCAATTTTAGACAAATATAACCTTGTGATATAGGAAGAAGCACTTACATTCCTCTCTTAAGGTTCCAATAAACAATACTTCTTACAACAAAATAACAATTTCTCCATGAACATCAAGAACATAAAAAATAATTGTAAAAATTTATTTACTTCATCCAAGACACCAAGAGAATGAAACCCTAATTCTAGAAATAGCCATCCAAAATCAGCAAACCATCCATAAAATATCCTTTCCAAGCCAAGTGCATGAGAGAGAAAGAGGAAATAACCCTTAAGGGATGAAAATTTTAGAAGTAGTTCCTCACAAAGGTGAGGAATGATTACCCAAAAATGAAAGTGAGACTTTCCTTCTTATATGAGGCCTAGTGTCTCACTTTTTTCCACATAACATAACATATATTCAAAATATGTGGGACCGACCTCTCATTTAACCTTTACAAAGTGTAATAAATGCAAAATCATCAAAATATCCCAACACGTGTGAGACTTCAAGGTATCTATGGCAAGAAGGAGGCCTCCAAAGGCCACGTGGCATCAATCTATAGCAAGGTGGGAGGAATTGATGTCTCTCCTCACATAAAATCATGTCGTTTATCATTAGTACCCCATATGTACATCAAACCCTAGCTATTTCATAGCTTATAAGATGGCATCATTATCATAATATGTCCAACGTCTAGGTTCAAGGCACTGTTTCAAAGCCCTAGGAAGATCCATATTGTTTTTTATTTTTTGTTGCTGCAACGTCCCTGATCCTGGTGAAAAATAAGTCTTGGGGTACTTTACCTAGTTCGTGGGGATTCTATCCCATCTGTGTAGCATCATGATTGAATATTCTCCTACCAATACCATGTGTCTATCATTCAGGGTTCTGAGGATGTGAGATCCAATGTCTGAGGATGGTGAGTCACTGGGTGACCCACTTGTCTCCATCACACGTTCCAAGGTACTACAAATAAAGGCACAATGCCCTACGTACAAGCTCAAGATGTCCCTAAAAGAACCATGCCAATTACATCCAAAGAAAATCAAATCATAAAACATTGTTATCAAAGGTTCATAAGAAACATTATTCTGTAAATCATACAAAGTAAGTTGTATCTTTAGATATAATCCATGTAAGACAATTCACCTCAATATCCCCTTTAAGCATCACACCAGCCCAATACCCCATGTGAGTTTTCAAGTTTAAGTATGGGATGGCCTTCATCCAACCCTATTAGGTGTGCCACCTAGACAATAAATAAAATAATCTAGGTAGAGGTATAGGTCCCGAGAGTGATAGGGAAACTAAAAATCCTTCAAGAGTAAGTGTGATAATGATATGGTTTTAGGGATTACTTCATGGCTCATGGCATCATTAAATCCATTTCTATGAGCACCTTCGTGGAGGGTGCACTTTCTCTTGAGTTACTCCATATTTACACACTATTTTTTCCAAACCCCTTTATCAACCATATTTCTAGTCTCCTTTATAATATTTACAAGTACCCTTTTATAATGTTTCAAGCTTTAGCATTGCTATTTGGGGCTGGGGTGAGCACTAAAAGAGTAAATATCAAGTTTGATCTGGTTTTTGTTAGTCCTTTTTTTATATCATTTCATTCTTTCTTTACCATCATTATATTATTCTTCTTATAGATGCTTCAATCAACCTCTAGGCCTTGAACCCCTCTTCTCATGACAGAATGGAACATAACCCATTGTCGAATTTTAGTACACTATGAGAGGCTCTAGAATGGAAATTGTTAATTATGATGGGGAATGAAATGTTACCCTTATGAGGACCCCCCAGTATTACCCCTTTTACCTTGGTGATGACAACATGGGAATGGGGCATAAAATATGATCACCAAGGTGAAATAAGGAAACTAACAAAATTTCCCAAACTAGTGATCCATTATCGAACTTCAACCAAGGATCCTTATCTACATGCCTGAAAACTTAAGAACAACACTTTTCATAAAATAAGGAATAACATAATTTGTGGTCACGATGGCTTACCTTGTCCCATAATATGGGTAGCTAGGATATGATGTCCCTTGGTTGACCTATAGTTGTAAAGGTGAATGACGAGGGATGTTGGGCTACCATCTGTGGACTCAACAATCATCATCATGTTCGGGATCATGTTCTCCATTGCAGGCCATGAGACATGATATCCTCAAGTTACCCCTAGGCATGAGGGGTAACAAGCATAAATACAAGAATGATGTTTTGAGTGCAAGGAAATAGAGGATGATATATTTTCACTTCAGGTAAAGAAATACATAAAGTTTCTACCATTAAATTATTAAATAAAAAAATGTCTCAAGAATTCACTGAATGAAATAAGTAATCCTCCATAACTACCAAGATGTAGTTGCACTTCTAAGGGTCAAGTTCCAACTATATTTATGAAGGTTTTCCAAGGGATAAAAAGGAGAGGCATCCATCCATAAATTTCTATTTCCATTTTTTTGATTGCATTTTTTTGAAACATTTCCGCTTTTCAACTCAATATATGATCATTCAACTTTATGTGTTTATTGTTTACTTGTAAAGCCGATGCTTGAATGTTTTATATATTCTTGCAGGTTATAAATGGTACTATATATGGTCCAGGGGATCCCCATCCCAATTGAATATGACAAAGGAATTTCATTTTATCATTTAAGTGTCACATATATAATGTTGTGCTATTTTTGCACACATTTTATTAGAACTTGGACAACCAATTTATAATATTGTTTTAAAGATTTTCATAGAAAACTCTTTCTGGATATCATAAATTTTGTGATTTCTGACTTTTATTAAAGCATGATATCTTGAGTATGTGTTTCCATTTCATTTGCATGAGTTTAAATGTTTAAAATCATTTAAATCTATATGTTTTTGGAACTTCATTTTACTTTATGTCTTACATGACTTGCTTTGAATTATTTTCCCCTTACTCTATGAATGGATTTGATGGAATGGATGTGGTTATTATGTATATTTTAAATTAATTTATTATTTTGTTAATGTATTACCTCGTGTTCCAGTCTCAACTATTGTTGATATGAATGCATAAAATCTATTGTTTTGAATACATGAATCTATAAATTTGGGTGAGAATGAGGAGTACCACCTCTATAAAATGAAGAGGGTATCTTGAGTATTTTACAAGAATATCCTACAACATTGAATCATTTCCTTAATAGGAAAATAGATCAACATTTTTGGTGACCCCACTAGGGAGTAATAATAATAAAATATTTCTATCTAGTTTTTCAAACTAGAAATGTTTTGTATCTTTTCATTAATGTCTCATCCTAATCGAGTGCAACTTCATGTCCCCATTGGATTGGAAGATAAAAATAAGAATTTTGAATCAATTATATGATTTGGTATTAAATAAAACAAGTAGTTCAAAAGTTATTGAATGTTCTTGGAAATTTTTGGTTCAACAATAACTTCGAGTTCATCAAAATTTTGGAAGGTGACTCCAATAAAGGATTTATTAATCTGGTCACTTCAAAAACTTTTGAGGGTCCTATGACGAGAAGAAGAAGAAATATTATTGAACAAGTAGGAGAATATGACAGTTCCATGGTTCAATATTTGACCTAATAAATTACACCATTTATTCCTCTTGAACCAAGGATGGGAGATTGTGGATATGCTACTAATCAAGAAAGACAAAATGAAGAAAGAAGAAATCAAAGATAGAGAAACCAAATACAAATACAAAGAAAAAGTCCTTTGGCTCTAGAAGGAGAGAAACATATTTTACCAAACATTCTTGTTCATGTCCTTTTTTTACTGAATGGTGATGGATTTATGAGTCTAGATAAGCACCTCGACTGATTTTTGACAATATGTGATATTCATTTGGTAGTGCACGATGATGTTATGGTTAGAGTATTTCTACAAACATTGATTGCCCCACATATGATTGGTTTTTCTTCCTTCACGTGGATTCAATCACTTATTTTGATGATATTGAATATGCATTCATGAGTATATATGTCTAACCTGTGGCATACTATACTCTTTGTACAAAATTCACAAAAACAAAGTTTGAAAACAATGAAAAAATAAAATATTTTAATCTTCATTTTTTTTTAGAACATTGCAACAATCCCTTGAAGGAAAACATCCCAATGATCCGATCATTCTTGCATCTTATAAGAATTTTGTGCTAAAAAATGTCAAATATGAAATCATTTCTACATGAATTGGTACCTTAGAATATGCCGCAATAAAGACATAATAAATGGAAGAAGACATATTGGAGAGTATTGTTGATCCATACATTATATTTGGACAAGTATAGCGACACACAACAACTATTGCTTTGTTAAATCAAATCATGAGTATTATGAATTGAACCACAAAGGAGAGAGGTGTAGGAAGAGGTATTTTTCAAGGGAAACCCCCAAATGTGTGAAATGTTCCTCCACCAAATGATGCTCCACACGCACGATAAGATGTATAAATTTCCCAACTCAATAGAACAATCAGAAAAATGAAGAATGAGGTAATTCAATTGAAGAGGAATTATGAACAAAGTCCCAAGAAATAATATCATAATAATGTATTACCTTCATATGGTTTCACATATTTTTCTAAAAGAGAATAGAACAATGATGACCTTATTCCTAGGCCCATGGCCCCTCGAATTCCAAACCCTAATGCTACAATAATGGAGGGAAATTATGAATAATTTCCAAAAGCGGATGATGAGTTCCTAGAAACTCAAGATGCTATTAATGAAGAATCCTCTAGAATCCTTAAATATATGGAAATGGATAGTGAAAAAATACCATTTATAGAAGGAGATTGGATGAAAGAAGAAGAATATTTGGATAAAGAGTAACATCATCAAGAGAACATGGTCCAAACCAGGGCATTCCTAAATAAGTTTAAAGGAAAAAATCCAAATGCTTTAGAAATGGATAAATCCAAAGGATTTAAAAATGGACCAACATGTCTATCTGGATCATGAATTGTTCCTTCTCCAACAAATCTAATAAATGTGGATTTTGTTTCTGAGAGAACTAGTGAAATGGAAACATCTTCAAGAATGAATTACAATGTTTTCGATGACTTAATCAAGTTATATATCACTCTTCCATTCTTAGAAGTGGTCAAAATACCCCAACAAAAAGATGACGTATTCAAGGTGATAGGGTATGAAGAAAAACATGATACAAGAGTAGAGTTAGTTATCATGAATAGTCAACAATAGTGCACTTCTCATCTTATGAGAACATGAGGCAAAATCCCTCCTTTGTTTATATATTTGGAAACACATGAGTTGATATTGCATAATTGCATGGTGGATAGTGGAGAAATGAATAATATCATGACACTCTCTATAATGGAGGTTGTTTCTTTAGAATGCACCAAATATTATGAGGTTGGTGAAAGTATATATGTATTTGATTCAATAAAAGTAACAACATATGGATAAGTTAATGACTTTCATGAGAGGATAATTTTTGAACCACATATTAAGACTATGTTTACCATAATAGTGGTCAATTTATTAGTAGCCTATGGTGTAGTTATTAGAAGAGAATGTTGTTTTCCCTTGGGAGGTTATATAGTGAATGATAGAAGTTGCATGATGCTTCCAAGAAAAGTAAGAGATCTCACCAAAGTTCTTCGTAAACAAAGGAGTCATGTTTCCTTAGATAAGAAAGAATTCGAGAAAATGGAAAATTACGTTGATTATGGTCTTGTACAATGTGTTATTTTGAGTGACTAAGATATAGAGGTTAAAAGGAATGGTAGTTCTCCATTCAAAGGATATTGAAAAGCTTTTTTTGATAGTACCTTTTCTAAATTTGGAGTTGGAGAAGGTGTGGTGCTTTAAAACCTTGAAGGAGGACTAGTGTATCCTCATGCATTTATATTGCAATTTGAATATACAAACAATGAAATAGAGTATGAAGCATTGGTTCAAGTATTGACACTTGCTTAGTAGATGAAAATTGTGACCTTGTAGTGATGGGATACTTTGAACTAGTGGTTAATCATTCCCGAAAAAGGAATAATATTGAGAAGGAAAGATTGAAGGGATATGTAGGAAGGGTTTGGGACCTTATTCAAATATTCAATTCTTTTAACACAATATTTATATGAATATAAATGAACCAGAAGGCCAATTGGATTGCAGTTTCATCCTTAGTATTCAATTTGGATTTGTCCTTAATCCATGATTCATTTCAGATCAATATGATTTTTCATCCTTCGGTACCATATAATCAAGACATTTGGAATTTTTTTTAAAATAAAGAACATATTGTTCAATTCCTTAGGGAGATAGTAATAATGGATCAAAATACCAAAAGATCTGATGCCTCAGAAAAAAAATAGGTATTTTGATGACTCATAATTTCAATATCATGGAAACAATTTAATAAATGCAGTCCTCCTGGAGTCTCTTTTTACCAAAGATGATCAGGTATGTAAGGATAAAAAAAAGTGAATACACTTGACTTTGGAAGGTCCAAGATACCCAAAAAGTTATTATTGGAACCCAAGAAAGGTTGAAGTTTTTAAATTTGGGTAATACCTATACTAAATTTTAGACATTGAAAATGGATCTCAAACTTGGTGGTGGTTAGAAAGAACAATTGAAAGATTCACTTGTGTGTTGAATTTTTGGATCTTAACTGAGCATCCTTTAAGGATAATTATACTTTTCCAAACATGGAAATTACTTACAACATGTAACTAGCTATGTTTGAATATTCACCAATACTAGAGGGAGTGAATCAGTATTGAGCATTTTTTACTATTTTTAAACTTAATCATATCATGTAAATATCAACCATTAACAATGTCATTCATCATCACAAAAAAGCATACACATAACACAATGATTTTTATGTGGAAAAACAAATGGGAGAAAACCATAGAATGTTTTTCTTATACCATGTTAATATTACATTCGTAGGAACCACCAACTTCCAATATTATATAGTACCAACTGGAAGGAGAAACCAACCCCTTGATTTACAGGAACCAACCTGAAGGAATATCCAACTCCCTGATTTACCAACATTGACTAGAAGGAGGCACCAACCCCCTTTCTTTTACCAGATCCAATTGGAAGGAAGCACCCACTCCCTAAATCACATACACCAACCTGATGAATGGAGACACCAACCTTCTCAACTAAGAACCAACTCAATAAGATATCATCAATCCAAGATCTTCATACACAAAGTACTTATGAATTCCATGATTCATTCCATAGACAATTCTTCAAACCCTATCAAGCCTCATAACATCATTCCCAGAATGTAATCATTGACGACAACATCCACTAACGATAACATCCATTCATGAAAATTTCCACTAATGGAAACATTCACTCACAGAAACATCACGACAACATTGCAACTTCATATTAGAGCATATGGCAGCATCACAACCTCACAAAAACATCACAACTTCATAGCAGGGCATATGAAAACATAAAAACCTCATGAAAACATCATAACTTCATAGAAGATCATAAAAAATCATCACAACTTCATAGTAGAGCATACAACAACATCAAAACCTCAGAACCGTGCATACAACAACCTCAAAACCTTATGATAACATCACAACCTTATATCATACTTTGGGAATAACAAATACCTTAACAATACCCCTTAGACTTATCTTGCAAACCAGAAAGACACCCCAACACCTTTATTACACATCATACTTGATATCTTATTTGGTTACACTAAAAATGTGAAATTCTATCATGTATTTATAGTAATTCTATCCCCGAAAAATAACTGAGTCGACCTCAATTTTCTAGTTCGGTTGTCAGATGGAAAAACTCATATCTCCTCATTCCTATGGAGTTAGAGGGGATTCCATATACCATTGGAAAGGTCTAAGAATATTATTTCCAACCATGTAACATTTTATTTGATTTGAGATAGTTATGTAGGGTAAAAATCACATCAAAGTTAGGGTATCCAAATTGACCACAAATAATTCTTTCAACAATATCCATCTTGCAATCTTTATCTTGTACATACATAGGATTATTCAATTGAATTTAAGGGATTATTCACTTTCTTTTATATATTATTTATGGCTTATTCAAGGATCCATTTGTGTACAACTGAAATTGGGAATGTGGAAATAACCACATGTTATCTCCAACCACGAGGGCCATGCTTAAAATCTATGCCATAAGGGGACCACTTTGGAGTTATATACACTTATGTGAAGGATCCTTAAAGGAAATTCAAGGATTATTCATGTGGAAACATCAATACTGCTTCAATGGATTCTTCAATTTGTTTTGAGACTGGCTTGTCCTCATGGATTGACTACTGCATGTTGGCTTCTCAAGGCTTCATCAACATGTCTTCAAGAATTCTTCTCTTGGCTTCATGGATTCAAGGATTATTTACTTGGATTCATGGATTCAAGGATTATTCACTTGGATTCATGGATTCAATACTGAAACAATCTCAATGCTTCTTTACTTGGCTTCATGGCTTCAAGGATTATTTACTTGGCTCCATGGATTCAAGGATTCTTCACTTGGCTTCATGGATTGAATGCTCAAACAATATCCATTTTTCACTGCCACATCATCATCATCACCATTACATCTTGATAATTACTACCAAATCATCATAATCACTACCACATTGACATTACTGACAATATTTCTCAACAATCTCCCCCTTTTTCATTAATGGCAACACCTTCTACCTTTTTCGATGATGCATGCTCACTTTATCCATCACTTTATTTATCTCCCCATTTGAGATCACTATTACATCCTTATCATTACTACCACATCATCATCATCAATTCTACTTTAACATCAATGACAACATTTTATCAACAATCTTCCCCTTTGTCATTAATGGAAACACCTTTTTCCTTATGTAGTGATGCATGCTCACTCAATCCATCACATTGTTTCTCCCCCCCTTTGAGATTACAATTGCATCCTTATCATTACTACCACATCAAGATCACCATCACCACTTTGACATAAATGAAAACATTTTCTCAACAAGTTCTTCCATAATGTCTATGCTAAATGGATTTTCATTGTATAATCAAGTACTCGCAGTAGTGGATGATAGACATAAAATAGCCTTTACAACACCTTAGGGAACATACACCTAAGTTCAAATTCACTTTGGGATATTGAATGTTGGTACTACTCTCCAAAGGTCCATGGATCATGAATTGAGTGATATGTTAGGAAAAATAATGAAATATTATCAGGATGACCTGAAAGTTTATTTAAAACTAAGATAACCACATTTTGAACATCTTAATTTTTTTTTAAATGATTTAGATTATACAATATATCCCTCAATCCTAAGAAACGTTAGTTTTCATTTTTAGAAGGCAAGTTACTGGGTCACATTGTAAGTAAGGAAGGGATATATATATATACCCAGAAAGAGTCAAATCCATAAGTGAATTGAAGCCTGCTACGAGTCGAAAAATTGTTCAATCCTTTTCTGGAAAAGTAAACTTAGTTAGAATATTTCTTCCACATTTGGATTCAATTATTAAGCCAATAAATAAGATATTGAATAAAGATAATTTATTTGAATGGAATGACGAAGAAGAAAAATATTTCTCAAATATAATGTCAGTGATGTCCACATCCCCATTTCTAATTAGCCTTGATTTTGACAAAGATTTCATTTTATATTATTTTTCTTCAGAGGAAACTATTACTGTAGTACTGACCCAAAATAAATATTTAAAGGATGAACACCCAATTTTTTTAATGAGTGAAATATACAAGAATATGAATTGAAATATTCTCCTATGAAAAATCAAACATTTTCCTTTGTCAACGTTTTCTCTTATTTCAAAAAATATATTTTGACTTCACATGTAATTTATTATGAACCATATGCATGTATCAAGATGATGTTATATGAAGACGAAATGTTGGACAATTGGATGGCCAAATTGCAAGAATTTGACATAGAAATAAAACCACTAAAATCCATAAAAGGTCAAGTATTGTGTAAACTAATTGGTGGAATTGAAGTGGTAAACATTGATATTTCCATTATGAAAACAAATATTTCTATTCAAGAGGAAATGGTGGAAAAATATGAGTGGTACAAGTTGTAACATCCTTCTCTTGTGCACACTGAGAAAACTTATTATTTTCTGGACAATTGCGTGCAAGTGATCTGGTTCTTTATACAATTGGTTGTTGTGATTATGATCATGAGATATTGTGGATTTGATGATATGTTATTTTTGTTGTATTTACACTAACAGGTTCTATTGACTGGGTTCTCCTAAGTGTGAGGGAATCTGGACATCAAGGATGACGAGGAATCGATGAAACTCCATGGCCTCCTGATCGAGTCACGGAGTGGACTGTTAGGGTTTGAATGTTGTTGATGTGACATATGTACATATGATTAGATATTATGATGTTGGTTGTTATTGGTGACATGATTCATTGATGGATGCATGCTAATGATAGCTTGCCAACCCAACTCACATTAAGATTAAAGAGTTCACGCATGACCAACAGAGACATTGAGGGAGAGGTGTGGCAGAAACCCTACCACAACCTGCTATCACTTCCGTCCTGGCTCGAACTGTAGTTTAACGATTACCTAGTTCGAGAGACCCGCTATGCCATGAGGGATTAATGTGACAGTCACTCACAATGATTTTAATGGATGCACAATAAGGAAGGGTCCTTATTCCTTAGAGGTCCTTAGTCTCCCATAAGATCACTTGAAGAAGTATTGACTCTAGGGTTTTGACGTCTACCAAATTCATTCAAGAGGCGAGTGGTACCCTTGGATCATATAGTGCATCTTGAAGGGAATGCAATGCAAATAAAACAGAAAGAGGTGAATGACACCCTTGGATCATGTAGTGCGTCTTGAAGGGCACGTTGTGATTTTAACAGTGGTAAGTTAATAAACCTAGTGCCTAGAAAAATATACCTCCTTAGGACCTGGTCGGCCTTAAAATAGATGATGGTATGAGTAAAGTCTAATAACTAAAAGTTTCCTTAAACATTGTCAACCAGCCTAGTGAAATTAAAACCTATGTCTAAGTAGAACATGTGAACAAAGAAAAACTAAATAGACATGTAACAAGAGGGGGGGTCAGAAATTCAAACTTTAATTATTAAAGTAAAAAAAAAATTGTAATGGAGGATTAAATTTATTAAAAGGGTAAATGGTTGTTTTTCTACACCTGCTAAATCTGATTTTTAGTTAAAAAGAAAAAGGGGGAAACTTAAAGAAAAGGGCAAACTTAAAGAAAAAGGGAAACTTAAGGAAAAAGGGGAATGTCTAACTTAGTAAGGAATCTAGCCTTTGGAACTTTCTATTTATGAACTCAACTAGGAATGAAATAAGGTGTAAGTCATTTAGGAATTGTAAGGGAATAATGGGACATCGAGGAGCGTTTTTAGGAACGATTTTAGGTGGGTGAGAGAAATAGGAAAATTTAATTAATTAATAAATTGATTTTCTGGTGCAACTAGGGGATCGGGCGACATGTTTATGGGGGAGGTTTTTCCTAATTAAATAAATAAAAAGGAATCTAATGAGGGTTTGGGAAAGTAATGACTAAGAAAATCCATAAAAAGGATGTCGAAGGAGGAGTATGGATCACATCTAGCTTGCATAACGTTACACTGTTGAAATTTTACCATGACTGAGTTTTCTCTTGTGAGAGTTGGGATAGCCAGCTTGGGTAACGAGTGGTAGCTCGACCTTACAAGGCAATATGGGAGCTAGAATCCTATGGTATTGTGTGTGTGGCCCCTTTATGGCTCAGGGGGATCATGGGGAAGAAGAGTACCCCTAGGGTTGGATGGGAGGTATTGGTGAGGTCTGATTGGTCGACAAGCATGATTTGGATGGAGTGAAAGAGCAAGACAATGCCTACAGGACCATAACCTTCAGATTCGATACGCATATTTAAATTTTGTTATATTTCAGTCAAATTATCCCCTATATGAGATTATAATGATGATGAATTAACCGATCCATTTCCAACTGACGCTATTTTATCTGTTCATAGTGATGCTTTAAATCTAAGATTTTATTGAGTTTGTATTCTATTGTTCAGTTAACTATAGTAAATAAGGGATATTATTATTCAATTTTATTTTTTTCAATTGAGAATTGATTATATCATTTTGTTTGGGATTGATTAGTATCATAATTCTGAGACACTCATGAACTTAATATACATTTGATTTCTGCACAGATTTGAGGAGTGGATCCATACCTTTTAGTAATTTTTTGATAATTAACGTTGTATGGGCAATTAGGCATTGAAAACTGATCATCCCTCCGAAACAGTATTAATCTACAAATTCTGAGTACAAATAATAATATCACTATTATCGTAACTCCACAAACTTGACAGTAAAATCTTAGTTTACACCCAAGCACGATGGAAGAAACTTAGACAACTTAGTCTTGGACTTGACTACCAAATTATCCCCAAATTTATTCAAATAGATTGAATGAATCATGCTTGTTGAACTAAGGCAACTCACTGCAATCCAATATAGAGACATTAAAAATGCAATAGGCCCTGCAATCGTATGATCTTTCAAATAATTTTCATTGTGGATTGAATCATCAACTCGTGAAACATTGCAACGTGCCTTGTTATGAGATTATGATTTAAATCATCAAGGTGAAAGAAGTGGTTGTGTTTGATTTATATATATATATATATATATATATATATATATATATATATATGCATGTTGCGAACATTTATTGAGAGGGTTTCTTTTATAGAGAATTACTTTCCTTCTCTAGATCTTTTAGATAATTTTCATCTTTCAAATTGAGATGTAGAGACTGACTGCATTCAATTCAAGGAATTGATGAGAGGTTAAGTGTAGGCAAGCTCCTTAAGTTTGGTTGGTAGTCAAACAAGGCTAGGGATATCCTTGGCTTCAGTTGGTGATCTAGGAATGATAGGAACAAAACCTCGACCACCAAACACAAGACGCATGTATGAATCATCAATTATGTGCCTTTTGAAATTGTTTCCCAGCTGAAATGATCAAATTAGTAACAAGTTGTTGGACACCAATAGAATTGGGACCTTTGTGGGAAGTTCCACCTTTTTAACCTTTGGAAGAAATACATTTGGCTTAAATATGTGAGGCACCATAGGTGGCCTATTTTCACGGGGGAGATGTCCCTTGTAGGATGAACTACAAATCACGATGAAATTTTCCCATCAGGAGAGCTTCTAATCACGCACATTCTTCTAGCTAAGTCACGATGATAGGGGGTACTCTTCTCTCAAATCACCCAACACTCACACTTGGACCTAAGTTCTTCTTTATGCCTCATGGGAAATGAACCTTGGAAATTGATTTTACACATCGACATCTTCATTGCTAAGCTATGAATCCATTCGATAGCATTGGGACCATTGTTCTTCTGAGACCCTTATACCTGTATTTGTGAATCAAAGTATTTTTGGAAATACTTATTAGGAATTTCAATCTACATCATGAACAAATTAGCTTATTTAGGTTAATTTCAATTTCCTTACGATTACAATTCTCCCAAGATATTTTTCCATGGAAACCAAAATGAATGAAGAAATTCTATAACTAATATGTTCAACCATATGAATGAGATTTTAAAAGCACAACATCCTTGATCAGATTTCTGATTAAGTTTGTTTTTCAATTTTGATTTTTAACAGAAAAGGTCCTATAGACCAGGTATGTTCCAAGGAGTGTTAAACGAAAATATATACATAACATAACGCATTTCTCTTATTATTTCACTCCAAATGAACAATAGATTTATAATTATTGATTAATCATTATTGTTTTGGATTATTACAATTTGCTTGCTTTAATAAAAGACATAATAATTTGTCTGATAGTAGACTTGGAACGTAATCTGTAACACTAGAGCCTTGGACATATGAATTGGGATAGATTGCTTGTCTCCATGTAAATGGTAAATCACACTAGGATAGAACAAGAATATAAATGATAATTATTATTTATATGTTATATTTCTTTCTTAGTCGAAATGTTAAGGGGGTGCTTTAAAATAGAAGTTAGGGAGGAAATGGTAATTATCACTTGCTGGTCTAGTCTTAATTTATTAAGAATTTATAATTTAGATGTAAGTGATGCTGGCTAAGGTTGAGTTCTTGTTTAAAAATTGAACTAGGGAAGTTATGAAAGGCATAGTTGCATGTTATTCATATTCAGTTAATATTTATGAACCTATGCTTGTGGTTATTAAATGAAGTTATGATGATCATAGTTTCTTTTATGGATTAATAAAACCCCCTTGCTGGAAGGGTATAAATGTTACTTGCAGTTTTGTTATATATATATATATATATATATATATTAACCTTAGTTATGTGGCTGGTCACATCGATATGGTTATGGTCTGGATGGTATAATTGCTAGTGAGACCCATCTAGATAGTGGCGCTGCTAAGAGAAACCGCATAACATTTTCCTCGTAAGAAAAATTAAAGCTATATAGTTGTTGTGAAATTAAATGCATGGAAGGTATTCACCCTGTGTCTTATTGAGCTTGTTGATTGAGTGCCTTGTTATAATTATTGTTTTGTTGACTTCTTAAGTTGGTTCGCTTGGCGCGTTGGATTGTGTCTCGACTAAAGGTTTAGAATTGTTTTGATTGAGCTTAGTTGCTTTCGAACTTGTCGTATTGTGGCGATGTGATTCCTTATGGTTGGATCATGGCGTGCATTGATAAATGAGTGCATATGACAACCGGGCCTTGGGGCATGTGCCTCCCTGATGGAGTTGATGTCGAATATTGAATTCAATGTATAGTAAATTGAGTTGTATTGCATGATTGTGACTGGTTCTCACCCGCCGTGGATGTTCATAGTACTTGCATCATTTTTATGTTGACTGTGCCCAAATAATCTTATTGTTGTCTTTTAGTTTAGTCATCCAGACTTGTTGTGTTAGGTGGGATGTAGACACCTCCTTGTTCCTCAGAACAGTCACCAGCCTTGAGACCTTAAATGGTCAAAATCGATGGGAACCTGGTCTTGAGATTTTCTTATGTGTCTTGGAGCTCCTAACCATTGCAGGGTAGGACAAGCGGGTAGTCATTTTTATTTGCATTTGATTAAATGCCATATGTTTCTTCTCGTTGCCTAATGTGCTAGTATTCTAAGTCGTTATTGTGTCCGTTGCCTGGATTGCGTGCGTTGTGCTCATCATCAAGTTACATTGATTGACTATTGTCATGTTACTTCCCTACGTTAAAAAAAAAACAAAAAATTCACTTGTTATGCATCGTATGTTGTCTTAACAATGGGGGTCATTACATATGGTATTAGTGTTGGTTCGACCCACAACTTGGGATCACTACAAATTCCTTGATTATATATTTGATTATAATGTCGCTAATTAAATTGATGTGTATTCGTGCAAATAATCATGGTTAGAGGACGCTACAGAGGCAGACGACGGGGTGCTAGGGGAGGAGGCACGACGCCCCCAGTAGCATCCATGCCCGAGGGGTCTAACCCCCAAGGAGACAAACAAGATGTCGGGTAGGAACATATAGTTGTGGGTGATGTGGTTGGGCTAATGAGATCCTTCAAGAGGATTGCATAGGCACTGATCAGCTGTTTGGATAGATATGGGGCCATGGCATCGACACCTACTAAGGGTCCACCATGCACTCTGATACATAATAGTAGAATTCACCAAGAACTCAAGAAGGTCAATTTTCCCAAGTTCTTTGGTGCCCTGGATGGCATGGCCACCGAGGCATGGTTGGAGAATATGGCGATGTGCGTTTCACTTCGTGACTATATCTCCAACATGAAGGCCTGTATGGCTATATTTAAACTGAAGGGGAGTGCTCTTCTATTGTGGAAGACGCTCCTGTCACAATTGACCATGGCAGTCGAAGACGTGTCATGGGAGTTGTTCAAGGAAAGGTTCTGAGAGAGGTATATATATGAGGATTTTATTGAGTGTCAGCTCAACGAGTTCAATGCCTTGTGATAGGGTGGTCGTACGGTGCCCAAGCACAAGGCCCATTTCATGGAGCTTGTTCGGTAGGCTCTGCACCTGAATAACAAGAATCTTAAGGTCAAAAAGTTCATGTTCAGCCTTAATGTCAACATTCATGCAAAGGTGAGGATTTTGATGCCTCAAAACTTGCATGATATTTCCCAGAAGGCCCTTAGAGCAGAGGAGGAGCTTATTAGGAGGGGTTAGAGCAAGAGTCCAGTGAGACCAATGGGACGTGCATCATTTGGTGTGCAACAACATCAGACACTAGCTAGACATTCAGTAGGATATCGTGGCATCTAGAGAGGATCCACTTACACTATGCCATGAAATCCTTACAAAAGACCACAACACCAACAATAGCATCGACTGCAGCAACAATAGTTTAGGCATGTTCAACATAACAGACTAGGGTTCTAGACTGGTGGGTCGTCAGCTTCTACTTTGGGTACCAGGAGTACTAGACTGAATAAAGGGTGTTGGACATGTGGAGAGCCACATTACTAGCGTGACTACCCAGTGGAGAGGACCAGAGCCTTTGGATCAGTCGGACCCACTACCGTGGGAGATTTGGGTAGGGCCCATAAGATTCATGCAGTGGTGAATAACCACCATGCATAGCACCAATTGACTATGATTGAGACATTAGGTACCTTCGCTCACCCAACCCTTAGTATTTTGATAGATCTAGGTGCTACAAAGAGTTTTATTTCTAGTGCAGCGTTAAAAAGAATTAAGGTAAAGGTAGTCGAACATGATGACTTTATATTTGTAGAAATGGCTTCAGGAGCCAAACAAAAGGTTGGAGGGAAAGTTACAGGCTGTAACGTTAACCTGGAAGAGTTTTTCACCAGGGCCAACCTATACGTCACAATCTGAGGGTCTTATGACATTATGATTGGTATGGATCGGATGAAATTTCATGAGGCAATACTCAACTGTAATATGAAATGGTTGATCTTGGTCAATGACGAGGGATAGAGATGTGTGATTGTAGGTCATAACGAGGGAGTCTCCCTGAGGTTCGTCTCTTTCTTGCAGCTATAAAAGAGAATGCTCAAGGGATGTAAGATTTATGCAATCCTTGTGTTAAACGAGAAGGGAGTACTAGAAGGTCTAGAAAACCTTCCGGTGGTTCAAGACTTTGCAGACGTCTTCCTTGAGGATTTACCTGGGATGTCGCCAGAAAGGGAATTGGAATTTAGCATCAACCTAAAACTGGGAACTGATTCGATAGAAATAATGCCTTATTAGATGTTGATCCTGGAGTTACAGTAGTTGAAAATGCAATTTAAGGATTTGTTGGACCTAGGAATTATATGTCCAAGTGTGTCACTGTGGGGTGCACCTCTTACTTTCATATGGAATAAGGATGGGTCGTGGAGATTCTACATTGACTACCATCAATTGAACAAGGAAATGATCAAGAATCAATATTCGTTCCCAAGGATTGATGATCTGTTTGATCAGATGAAAGGTGCGACAGTGTTTTCAAATATCAACTTGAGATCAAAGTATCACTAGTTATAGATCAAGGAGGACGAGATCCCTAAGACTGCCTTTAAGACAAGGTTTGAACATTATGCGTTTACTATTTTACCATTTGGATAGATGAATGCCCTGGGGGTATTTATGAGTTTGATGAACGGGGTGTTCTGCGAATACTTGGACAAGTTCATCCAAGTATCCATTGACGATATTTTTATATATTCTCGGATGATGGAGGAGCATGAAAAGCACTTGCTCCTAGTAGTACAATGTCTATGAGAGAAAAAATTCTTTGGGAAACTGTCCAAATGCTCCTTTTATCAATCAAAGATTCATTACTTAGGGCATGTCATCTTCAAGAAAGGTATCGTTGTGGGTCCAGCAAAGGTAGATGATATTATGGAATGGTGTATGCCGATGAATGTCCCAGAAGTGTGTAGCTTCATGGTTTTAGCGAGATACTATTGACGGTTTGTCGAGGGTTTTTCGAAGAAAAAATGTAAAAGCAATGAATGTTCTATTGGTTGAAGACTTGAATCCTAATCTACTCAGTGTTAGTAAAATGTGTGATCAAGGATACACTCATATGTTTGATTCCCGAAAATGCAAAATCAGAGAAAATAAATCAGGAAGATTGGATGCAACTGCAGCAAGAAGACCAAACAACATATACATCCTAGACATGAAGAAGAGAGAGAAGACAGAAGCCACACAAAAGGATTCTAAGGAAGAAAATGTCCCAAAGACCAAAAATAAGGATGAATTATTATTGAGTGCCACATGTTCAAGGGGAGCACCCCCAAAGAAGAGAGTTACATTTTTCCATTAAACTTGGGGGGAGAAGCCCTAACCTTTGTCATTGATGTCAAAGGGGGAGATAAATTGTGATCATGATGATAGGGGGAGCATGAATGTTGCCATCAATGACAAAGGGGGAGATTGTTGGAAGATTGGTTGTTGTCATTGATGTCAACCCTAGTCATGGGTTTTGGACCACAAGATTGATGAAGGTATTTGGACATGAAGGAAAATGCACATGAAGATACAACACCCATGGATGGATAGTATACATCATGTTGTTTCCAGTGGTATGTGGCACGTCACGTGGATCCTCATGCTCCCCCTATCATCATGATCCAAATTTCTTGGTATCAGGTCGACCCTAATGTTAAAATGAAGTGACATAAATGGTATAAATAAACATCATTATACATTCATTTTGATACAAGTCAAACTTCAGATGAGATAAGAAGAAAAGAAGGCCGGATTTCAAAGGAGGATGAAGTCTTTTGGTGATGTGTTCTAAGGTATGTTATTTTCAAGTCATCTTACCATTTTTTCTATAACGTTTTTTTTAGAACAATTCAAATGGTGAAATCGCTATGGTATTGAGAAGACATATCAAGGTACCTCTGGTAAAAATTTCAGCTCTTTATTCGCTCTAATTATGGAGATACACTCTATGGAAAATAGGGTTTGTGACCAGTCCTAAAGCTAGTCAATAAACAGGTGTTCTGGGTAAAATAGTCATAACGTCTTCATCGAGAATCCAAATGAAGTGGGACAAATTTCATTGGAAATAGTACAGACTATAGTTTCTTGTGTGAGAGTTTCATAATTGGATGTTCATTATTGAGCGTGGGGCATTATGTGCAAGTTCACTCTCCTGAATAGACCATAATTGAATAAAGTCTACCATTCTTTCTATAATCTCTTTTTGGGGAGGATTCAAGGAGTGAAACCTGGAGGAGTTTCAAAGAATAAATTGAGTAATATGATCTATAGGATTAGAGTACTCCAAGAATTGAATAATTGTAGAAATTAAAGAAGTCTCAGGAAGCATTATCAGGTTCTATGTGATGATTGGTTGATGGTGATGATTTAATGTAAAGTTTTATTATCTTTCATATACTCTTGGGTGGAAGGAATGGGCAAGGATGGAGAGTTCAAATCTCTCTTTATATTAGAGGATTGTATATTCCTCTTGGAGGTTTATCCCTCCCTTTACATTTGGAAGCTATAGCTACCTTTGGAAGTCATTACTTCCCTTAAACAATAACTATTGATTATTTCTCATATATTGTGCATGGTGTATTGTGGTGTATTGGTGTAACTCTTATACTATTTTTCATTTCTCATTGGATATAGTTGAGTGGTTTAAGTATAAGTTTAAAAAGGTTTTAAATTGTACTTGATACTGATTCACCCCCCTCTCAGTATCAACAATTATGGGAGTGAACTGCCACCTAGCTGATTTAACTAGTCAAACAGTGTTTAGTTAACTGACTGAAACAGAGTGTAGTGAGCAATAGATCAACGAATCAAGGGTGATGCGTTGGTATGGTGATGAAACCAAGTCTAATGTTCATTATCATGGTGATTATCCCAATGTTTCATTGTGACAAAACCAATGTAGCATCTAGACTCAACTCAACTAGTCTAACTAAAGTGTCAACTGAAGAGAATATTCTCTAGGTGGAATGCTCTCCCTAAAATATAGGAGACTGGATAATGATTAATAATGACTGGTAAACAAGGAAAAACATTAGGAAAAAAATATCATAGGTGTGTGTGAAGTAATCCAACAAATCAAGTATAAAATCTACATTCCTTCCCCTTTCCAATTTACTAATAATCTATGAAAAAGAGTTGGCTTGTTAAAAAATGAAAAGGAGGAATTTCTTAGAATAAATAATCTATGATATTTGCCTTTGATGAGCAATCTTCTTCTATAAAAAAATTCCATGAAATATTAATAGAAATGTTTTTCTTGTTTACATTTAATCAAACATAATATCTCAAACTCAGAAAATATTAAATATTTTTTTATTCTAGTTATGGATTTTAAACTGATGAATTTGATTAACATGTGAGAGATTGAGCATGAATATGAGGATAGTAGGAAGAATATACAAAGTAACCATATTCTCTTCATTCGAACTGACCATTCACTTTTCCATGGCATAGTGATATGATTGCACAAGCTTATGCAATTCACTTCTCCATGGCATAGTGATATCATTGCACAAGCTTATGCACATGGAAAGAACATATCCTTAAAACAAAATCCTCTTCAAGTCAAAAAAATAGAGCATTAAATACATTCAATTAGATAGGATCATAAAACACCCTTAAATACATTAAAACTAATTAATTCTAAAGTCTCAAAAGATGACCCATCAATCTCATCATACAAGGATTAAAGAATCATCATAAATTAATGGTATAATGAAGAACATATGAAAGTACACAATCAAAAAGATTATGGGTTATGAAAAACTTCCTCAAACATAAACAATGAATAAATATTCAGACCTTTAACCCCCTTAACATAGATAAATAATATTTAGCAGGGTCATAATAGTACTAGATTAAGCATTAGATCTCAAATTTAGTATGGGGACCCTTTCATTTTTCTTATAAAAGAAAAATGAAAAGGGGGTTGTTGTGGCCACAAAAAATGGTGACAAACTATAAGAACCAATTATCTTTGTAATACAAATATAGGGCCTTTACTTCAGATATGAATGTTGAGAATATGCTCCCAAAACCTATAGACAATTTTTGAAAAGTTGTGCACCAAAGTGATGCCAAATTTCTAAAAAATATAACCCAATATTTCAAGTACCTATTATCTAACATACCTTTTCAAAGAACCAATTAGCGAGGTAAATTATTTGACTGACTACAAACTTCTAATTGGATTTGTTTTAACCATGTGTTTTCAATTTTTATAACAAGCAAACATCTACATAAGTGTGTTCCTCATCTCTCTTTTCTCAGCATTGCTTTACTACCAACAAGCATCCATCGCTTCGATGAAGTTTCCTATATACCATAAAATTATATCCCTATTACCAATGAGTGTTCATAGTCCCGATGGGTTTACTTGTACTTCCCATACATTTAATAGTGCTTTCAAATTCCCTTTTATTTCAAATTATGCTCACCCTTTTAGATTCTGTATATAGATATTTCATATGCAAATATGGTGTGAAGAAATAAAAGTGATATGAGAGTTTCTTTGATTTGCTGAGTAGATATTATGCATTTGAGTTTAACCCATAGGTCTCTCCAACAACCATCATAGTAATAGTTTACTAATTAAAGTGAGGTGGATGGAGCTCAAAGAAAAAGATATGATAAACACTTTCTTCTACTTATGGATTATCATGGTATGCTCAGTAGGAACATGTGTTCCACCACAACTATCAATCATTATCCACAGTTAATAACTTCATGAAGGTTTTTTTTAGATAGAACATCCCATGAAATCCAATACTTGTAAGAATTTCTTCAATATCTTACTAGAGGTAGACCCGCCCCACACTCAAACTCAATGATTAATTCTTAAGTCAAATAAAGGAGTCAAATCAAATCACGAAACACCAACATTTGAAACAAGAGATGAAAACTATATGTACAAGAAGGAAAACACTAAAATTAAAACCAAATCATGGAAAAGAAAATCTAAACTAACAAAAATTCAAAAAACAAATTGAAAAATAAGCATAAGAAATAGGATTGTGGGATAATTATGGAAAAGCAATAGAGTATGAATATTATTTACACAAAAGTGTACATTCCATCTCTAGAAATTGAAATAAGGGTAAAATATTCGTTGGATGAACTTTCCATACATATTAAAACCCAACAATAATGATTTTTATGACCAATGCACAAATTGGAAACCAAAACCAACAAGATTATCAGGAACAATTACCAAGAAAAAAATATCCAATCAAGCTCCTTGTTTTGACAATTTTGAACCTTATTTTGGTGACAACAATTTCCGAATTCTTGAAATTCCCAATGAAAAAGAATTGAATAAATTCAATAATTCACACACTTCATCTTATTATCATGGATAATACGTGGGTGAAATAATCTTTTGAAACCACAAAACCTTCAATCTCAGAAATTACATTGAAATTTTTCACCAAGACATTCACTATCTCATTGAGTATTGGTCTTAATCATTCTAATCATTTTTCCACTCACACCTAATGTGATAAGAGAATAAACCCACTTACATTATTGAAAAATTAAGAAAATAAGGAAATAAAATTGTGTGCATATCAAAATGAATAAAGTAAGTAAACTACACCAATAAAAACATAAAAAAACAAACTATGTCAACCATTAGAAGAATAATCAAATTGAAAGGTAAGCTTGTAATCCCAACAACATGGTATAAATCATGAACATCCTAAGGAAAACAATTTTAGTGAGAGTTCAAAAAAAAGAGTTGGGAAATATGGGTGGGTCACTAAAGATAATTCCCAATAGGAATATTCTTAGGGTAAATTTCACAATTTGGAAGAAAGAAGAATCAAGGTGATGACAATTGGTAATCAAGTGAATAATTTGCAACACAATTTTGTGATCTAATTGGTAACTATAAATTTTTCTTCTCATTTATTTAAACAATAAAATTTCTCTCGGTACATAACAACACTGGTTAATGGAAATATTAAAATACTAAACAAAACATATTTTCAAATTATCCACGTGAAATATTCAACAAACACTCAACCCTCTTGAATCACTACCATGAATAAGTCTCATGCATACTTGAGAACACCAAACTTTTCATTCTTAGAAATGGTTGATCCAGGTGTATATCGGTGACCACCCACCTTTTACAACTATCTCAAAACAATTTTTTAGCAATTTTGGTAATTTATTATTTTTAGCAGTTTTTAACTTTCGGGGTCATTTTCAGGCCCTAAACGACGTTTTAGGGAAAATTGGGAGAAATATGGAAGTTTCTTTGATATTTCCTCCAAAATGAATTTCCTCGATGATACCTTTCCAATGGGCCATCATGTGCCTAAAATGGATTTCGTATGCAAAAGCTACGACCACGGGAAGTTGATGTACTAACTTACCCAAATGGGGCCCACATGACTTTTGGCGCTTCATATCCTAGGTTTAGGTATTTGGATGTCTAGTGTTTTTGGAATTCCGATTTATTGTATAAAGGACTTCAGAGATTCATTATAATCATCTTCTTGCGAATGGGAGTAGTCATCACATCTCTTGTCAGAGATAAGATGCCACCATTCTAGCGAGTCTTTCACTCTGTATTTTCACAGTCTCCGTACATTTATTTCATTAATAGAAATCATGTATTACTGTATCTCTATGTTTATGGTTGCATCTATGATACATTTCTATTATATTATTGGATATCTGCAATATCTCTGTGCATTTTCTTTATTATACCTCCTCTCTCATTTCGTGCTGAAAATAATCTGGATCAATGGTACTAGATATCATTTTAGCAAAGTATCAATTTATCCTTACCATGAAATAATATTATTAATCCTAAAGATTCAAATGATTTCAAAATTTTAATATAATTATGGCACAAAGAGCATACTACAACTATGGAGGAAAATTGGAATAACCATGAGGGGTAAACTGACTCCAAACAATAGTTTCTTTGAAAAATATTTTCATGACATATATCGAAGAATAGATCAAAATCCATCTATTAAAGAGAATCAATGATGGGTTTCTAATCAGGTGTTGAATTGATAAATAGAATGGTAAATTCCAAAGATTATAAAGTATGGAAATTTTTTCAAGATAATCCAGGCATAGAAGTCTAAGTGTAACCCTTCACTAAATTATCCAAAAATGTTTTTAGTTTGTAGGGAAGAATTTCTTTTACTTTTGTTTACATAATACATTTTTTCAACCTAACAAATGATAGGAAATCCTATGTTAATCAAGTTGAGAATATGATAGGAAGACATCATTAAATGCCTAACATATTGAATATTAAGGTCCTCATTTTATTCAATTTCAAAAAATTCAATTGTCATTTTATAACATTCAAGTATCCATCTATCACTAAAACTTCAAATGATTTTGTAATGAAAATTTTCAAATATCAATTTGTAATGAAAATTTTCAAACATCAATTTTCATTTTTTTCATCTAATAGAGATTAACATCAAGAAACACAATGGAATGTTTTTAATTTATTACACATAAAAATTCATTTTGTATTAAAGTTTTCTAAACCATTAGTTGTGGAAAAATAATAAAATTATAAGGTTAAAATTGTGAAGTGATATTTAGACTTTTTCATTCTTTATATTAAATGAGATTATATGATCAATAATCTAAATTAGCAACAAATCTAGTTATACCTGCTTCTTAAAAATGTGTTGACATAATAGTCATATGTAATCTATTTATAAAAAGGGTAAAATGATTTTGAAACACCACTTATAATAATATATTATTTGTCTATACTCTAAAAGAAAAAAAGAAATGAGAGTGGCTACTTGATGTCTTTAAAAGTTGAAGTAGAATTGGACAAATCTAGATGTTAGTAACTATTAACAATGTCACAAAGACAAAAGGTAAAACAATTATGAAACACTTAAAACTTGTAATAATATATTACTTATGTATAGTCTAAAAGAAAAAGAAAATTGGTGGTGACTACTTCATTCATTTACAAGTTGAAATAGAAGAGGTATTTAGGGATATAAAAAATGCTTTTAATTTTTTTTAAATAAATTGTGATAAATTTTGTGTGGAGAGGTAGGTGGTGCTAAAATTGCACCTAAGTTTTAGTTGTGCCAAAACTAAATCTCTTTAGTAAATTTACACTTGGGACATTTTTAATAGTTACTAACACCTAAGTTTGTCCAACTCTACTTCAACTTTTAAACTAATGAAGTAGCCACCCTCACTTCTCTTTTTCTTTTCGACTATACCTAAGTAATATAATATTACAAGTTTAAAGTGTTTCGTAATCACTTTACCTTTACACTTTATGACATTGTTAATAGTTACTAACATCTAACATCTAACTCTGTCCAATCTTACTTCAACTTTTAAAGACATGAAGTAGCCACTCTTACTTCTCTTTTTTTTTTAAACTATACATAAGTAATATATTATTACAATTTTGGTGCTAATAAGTATAGATAAACACTTTTGGTGTTAATTTCACTTGTTAATATATTGATTTAATATCCATATTTTCATCATATATTTTTATGTAATATGTTTTTTACTTATAAAAATAATGACTTTTTGTCTATTTTTATTTCTTGTCTTTATTAAGTATTAATTAAATATATATTATTTATATTATTTATTTATTTCTACCTTTTAACTATAATAACTATCAACTTAATATCCCTGGATGGGGTGTTATTAGAGAATACATGTCAAGAGGATCAGACAAGCGACAAAAAACATGGCACCAACCACGTGACAGGTGCATGCCTTCTCGTCCCGCCCTGTCCATGCATTTAAATCAACCTCATGTAAACCAGGGCGCCATTAATCTCAGTGTGCCTTGATCTACCTATCTATCCCTTCCATGGATCAGAGCTATGGTAGAGAGTTTACTCTGCGCATGTGTGTATTCCTCCACTATCAATTTCGGCTTTATGAATTGTACTAGGGGCATTTGCAGCTTCATTCTCCCATGGCCGAACCCTCCAGTGGAATGCGTCTACCCCAGTTTTTCCTTCGCTACCTAACCCTCCCTCCCATTCTTATTAGCCTTCATAGTCTCTCAGACATGCCGAGACAAAGGGGGAAATCCAAGCGCGGCTCGACATGGTAGCCCAGTCGACCTTGCTTGGCTATCCGCCCCCCACTTGCACTCTCCCATAGATCTTCACCCTCATCACCCTCCTCTCCATCCTCCTCGTCGTAGTTTGACCAAAACCTCAACAACCTCCCGCCCCTCTCCTCACCTTTTGCATGCAGGCTGGAGTGGTTTGATCTCTCCAAAAACTCTCTGGGGTTCAATCGAGGACCACTCTCAGATCTGACCTCCACTTCACAGCTAATTCTAGGCACTCCTCCCAATTCGCCTGCAAACACGCTAGCCCAGTCACCCACATCCCGACCACACAACACCCAAACTTAGAGTGAAGGCCATGAAGCCAACCATGGACCACAACAGGGGCCTCACTCCTACGTCGACTCTACATCTAAATTGCAAGAAGGCCTTGCAATTCATCAAGGCCTAGTATTTGAGTTACAACACGACCGAGATGACCTATGATTTCTAATGGATATCTTGGATGGGAAGGAAATGCAATTCCTACAAATGCTCTTTTCATTGTAGGGAGCTTGCCACCCTTCAATTGGAGAAGGAAATGAAACTGAGGTTGAGCCACCATTTATGGCGCCAGCTCTGCACGAGACTACAGAGGCAGAAGCGACACCAGTTGAGGAGGAAGCAGCACCACCAGGGGACCCAACGCCCAGCGCCACCTCCCAGGATGTGTGGACACATTACAATTATACCACATGATTTGCACAGGTGTCTCTTTGCCTGGTTAGTAGGGCGTATGACTTATATTTTTCCACATGGGCCCTACAATCGTATTTTGTTTGTTTCAAATTATTTCAATGTTAGAAGAAAGGATAATCTGGTCACCCATAGAGGGCTATATTTTTGTTTTTAGACTCTATAATTGTTATGACAGGTAAGTTAAGACTTGGTTTCTTGACTTGTCCAGCTAGCTGAACTAGTTTCCCTTTGGGGTAGTTCAGTGTTTACAGTCTGGAACAAAATGATGATACTTTGATTTTTGTTTTTTGAAGGATTTTTATACAATCTTCCTTACAAAAAAAAAGCTATCAACCTAATATTAATATATTTTTTTATTTTAATATTTCAAAAATACAAATGAACGTTTTGACTAGCTATAAAAACTATATAATTCATCTAGTATATTAACTTCTTAGAGGTAATTCATTTCCTACTCCTTAAAATATGATTAAAAATCAATGGCTTGGCTCGAAGTGAGGAGAAAAGTGTCCTTTTTCCTTTTAAGAAGATTATTATTTTATTTTAAAATTCTCTATCATTTTTATGTTTATTTTTCTTTTGACTTATTTATTTATGGATTAAGTTAATAAGTAAATAAATTCATTTTATTGGATAACATTTTTTTTTTAATTTTGTCAATTAATTTGTTTTATAATGGGCTAAAACCTATAAAAAGGGGAGTTTTATGATCAAAATTCTCATCAATTAGGTGGAACTATAACTTTTAACAAAATTCCTATCAAATTTGACGAAGAATTCTCATCAAGAAAATATTGGTTTTATCCAGATATTAACTTACTCTTTTATATGTGCATCACTTATCTTTTAGTCTATATATTTTAGAATTTTGACAATTGATTTTTTTTATAATGAGCCAAAACCTATAACGAATGAAGTTTATGATCAAAATTCATATCAAATTTAAGTGGAACTATAACTTTTAACAAAATTCCTATCAAATTTGAGGAAAAATTCCCATCAATAAAATATTGATTTAATCTACATATCAACTTACTCTTCCATATTTCTATTGCTTACCTTTTAGTCTAATTTGTCACATATCTCTACTTCTTGTATTTGGTATTTAGGTTTTTATGGATTTTAGTCATCCAAAAACATGAATGAACATTTTGATAAGCTATGAAATCATATACAATAACCGACTTAATCATTAACTTAGATGAAAGTGAAAGGTGGAGGGACTCAATTTTCTACTCAATAAACATGTTTTATAAATTAAAAAAATTAAACTTGATAAACTTGATAAATATCCTAAATTTGATAAATAAAACATGGATCTCAATACCTTAAATGCCATTGCATATGTTTTTTGTGTTGACCTATAAATTCACATTCTCTCGATTCTATACATCATTTAAATTGTTTAATAAAATAACCATAACTTAATGAAAACATATGTTTTTTTGTTAACCTATAAATTCACATTCTCTTGGTTCTATGCATCATTTGGATTGTTTAATAAAATAACCACAATCTATTGAAAACAAAAGAAAATCACTTTCTCAAATCTCATATCATGTTGAAAAATAACAACTTCAAATGGTAATGTAAGATACATTTATTGTGGGTAAATTACTCAACTTCAACTTGAGTAATTTGCTACTACTTAAACATGAATTCTTTTCCATTTTATATATACAAACTAAATTGGTAATAACATGTCTCGATTATACTGAAAATCATAGTTGTGTTTGTCGTCTTGTTTCTAGTTTATGATTCATTCATGTTTTAATCAGTTTTAAGGATATCCAAATCAATCAAAAATCTCATTTAGATTATGATTTTACTCACGATTCCACCATTTTCTAAGAGATTTTGAGATATTTTTAATAAACTCAATTTTTTTTTAATCACATTAAATTATTAAATATATATATATAAAATAAAATTATTAAAAAAATTATTACAAAATTATTAAAAAACTATATATAAATGAGAATACTTTATCGAATTATATATATAGATGTATCATTGTAAATCAATTTATTAAAACAACGATATTGAAATTGATATAAACTAAAATTGGATTGCTCAATAAATGTTCCGCTTATGGAATCAATGTAAATTTAGCTATATAAAAAAAATAATAAAATAATAAAATATGTGGATTCAATCTAATATTAAGATAGTGAAATATAAATAATGTTACATAAAAAGGGAGGGAAATAAATTTTACAATTACAGAAATTATTTAAAGACACTATACTATAGATAAAGCAGAATATTCTTATTTTTATAATCATAAAATATATATCAAAACACACAAAATTAGAAAGTACATATTATATGTATAATATAAATATTTATAAATGCATCTTAATTTTTTAACTCAACAAAAGTATGGTGATCTTGGAAACCTTCTCTTAATGCTTTTCAAGCACAGAAACAAAATTCTAAAGAATCACAAGTAATCACTTACCCTCTTAAGGTCCAATAAACCAATTAGGTCTTTGTGGAAGTTAATCATCATCATCATCATCAATATAAATATTTATAAATGCATCTTAAGAAATTTGTTTTCTCAAAAGCTATAAATTGAATTTTTTTTTTTTAAAAAGGTATAGCTTTTAATGGACCATTTCCTCCATACTGAAGGTTAAAAAAATTCTACATATAAATTAACATTAAATATGGAATTCAATCCTCGGGGCCGCAGGTTTGGGAGGAGTCATTCTTCACCACCATCGGCCCTTTATTTCCCTATAATACTTTGGTGAATCACCATCCAAAGGTCGTCAATTTTATAGGGATGTTTGCTTGAAAAAACGGCGATTCGACCTCTAAATCTAGCTATGCTCAGTGCATTTGACGTCCAACTTTCATTTAACAATGGAAGGGGTAAGGATATAATAGGAAGGGTTTGAAATAGTTTTCTATTTAAAAGAGACAATACGAAGTTGTGAGGTTAATATCACCAACTTAGAAAATAACAACATATGTTGGAAAGATAACAAACATCTCTTACCTGTTGATAAACTTCTTGTATTTAATTTTGGTTGAAATCATGTGTGTCTAATGAGAATAAGGTAAGGAAGATTTTGCAAGCTTAGAAAATTTGATTTTCGATTTTAGAATCTTAGAAAATTAAAAATAGTAATTACTTATTTCATATAGTACATGCTTTGAGTGTTTTTATTGTTGTGATATTCTTTAATCACATTTTAGTCTTTTGGACCCATGCACCAAGAAGAGAAACCAATAGAATTTGAGAAAAACCAAGTGTTTATCTCACTTGGTATGCCATTTAACTCACAAGAGATGAGATTCACAAGAAGAATGTATTCTGGTGATTGATTTTTCTAATGTATATGTAAGATGGTTCTTTACTCTTTAAAATATATGCTACATGCTTAGAATTTGAACTATGAGATTTTTAAGATAATTTATTATGATACCCTTAATTCATCCTTTAAACTTGTTTCCAAGGAGGGTCAATATGAAACCTTTGTTAAGATTCTTGTAATAAAGGTAGGTGTGTACTTTGGATGTAATGATCTTGGTTTTCACCTCTTTTGTATTCTTTGAAGTGGAAATTATATTTGGAAGTGTATTAGGTAGTCTAGAATATAGTAGATATCATATGTTGAGAGCTATAAGATGCCTTATAATGGGTTACGGTTTCAAGTTTCAAGTGATCTTCAAATTTGTGTGCAGGGCATACTTTGGACGAACAAGTGGGGAGTTAAAACTTCAAATCATTTAGAATTAGGTTTTTTTAAGGAAAATTGTTGTGAAAAAGTTTGTGAGAATTATTCTCCTTATTTCTCCTATGTTTTAATGTCCCAATCTAAATCAAATATAACTACGCAATTGACCTAAAGAAAATGATCAACTCAAATATATGTTGATTCCAACATAAGGAACTTTACTAAAATTACTTAACCTATAGGAGCAACGGTGGGGTACTTACCTGTGGTAAACAAACCAACATACCAATAATATGTGCACCTGAGATTGTATCGATACATTGATCTGAAAACCACAACCAAGAGTGGGGGACAACTCTCCACCCAAATATAGACCTTGCTACATTAATCTTTAGTCGGAGGTCACCTCTGAGCCCTCAATATACTACTATGCAAATGATTCCTTAGCCTTTTCCTCTCTATATCTCAGCCAAAAATGAGAGATGTCATTTTCTCCTTGGTTTCCCTCCTTATATAGAATCTAAGAACTTGATCTGTAGGATGCACTTGAATTCTTTATTATTATTATTATTATTATTAATATATATATATATATATATATATATAGAGAGAGAGAGAGAGAGAGAGAGAGAGAGAGAGAGAGATTGTCTTTTCTTATTTTTAACATTTCATTTTACTATCCTAATTATTTATTAATAAGTACTTATTATACTTACTTATTATTTATTTATTTGTTTATTCATTTAATAATAATAAGACGGGGATGATCCCCTTAGGATAATTATTATTATTATTTATTTAATTAAATGATAATAATAATATGGGGCATGGCATATGTCGATAACATCAAATAGTCAAATTATTAGCAACAATAAGTGACTTGAGCCATACACATCAAATTTTTACATCAAGGGAGTATAAATGTAAATTTCTTCTCATTATCAGAAATGTTTTTCTAAATTATTTCCTTCTTTTAAAGTGATTAAATTGTTATCTCTCTATTTATTTTGTAGTGGTTAATTTATAGTGGTAAGCAAGCATCTTCTCCATGACTTAAGTGATGCTATGCTCTTGAATATTCATTTTAAGGATAAGATCATTTGTGAAAATGGAATAGTTCAAAACATCAGTAGGATTTCTAATGAAGTGAAGGCCATAGAGAAATTGAGGACCACACCAATATCATAATAACTTTTGACTAAGATTAGTAGTATTTTTAATTGTTTATAAATTCCAATGGGTTTGCTTGTGTCTAAACATGGAAGTATGCGGTATCAAGAAACTTGCAATTATTGATATGGTTTTTGATCATGGTTTCCATATAGATAAGATCCAAAGCATTAACATTCACATGGACATACCTAATTTTTGGAAGCTAATTTCCCTCCACTTTTACAATTGATCAAAGGTAAAATTTCTTAATTACTATTTCAAAAAATGAACACTTTACCTAAATGTTAAGGTCCATGGGGTATTGAGGTGACTATTTCTAGACATGATGCTAAATAAATTGATCTATCATCACGTTGTTTTTCCATCATGGATTCAACCATCCATGATAGGTTAACTATCTGGAAGGGGTGAAACTTAATTCTACATAAGATGTTAAGATACAAGGGTAATTATACTACTAAAGTTTTCTAGGTCTTGCACTTGGAAACAAAAATGATGTTGAAATTGGGGTTACTTCCTATCATAAGCTTGGTGAATAATGCCACAAGCATCATCCTCAAAATTGAGCTAATACCTAATTTCCTTAACCTACTTTTGAATAAAATTGTTTCTATGTCCACCTATTCCTTTTTTTTTGGATGTCTTTCTACATTTTTTGAAGTCCATTAAGGTTTATTCAATGAAAATAATGTCTTCAACTACATTTTTGTACCATAGTTTAGTTTAGGATATATATTATAAGTCTCCCAAGTGTATTGGTATTCTTTGATATAAAAATATGCTCGAGTGTCTACTATCATTATCTTTCATTTTTTTATTCTATCATTGCAAATAACAATTACGGACTATAGGTTGTTCATCTTCTACTATGTTTCTATTGCAGTGCTTGCAAATATAATTGGTATTTCTTATTTCACATGATCTCTTTATCATGGATTGAAAACTAGGATGTATTATTTGATGTCTTACGAAACAATAGATTTCTATCAAGTTTACAGTGGATGCTACAAGTATAATGGTGGATTTTTATAATTTTTCAAATGCCCACTGGGTGTTTTAGGTATTGGGATTTTTTGTTCACTGAAAATTCATACAATTATAATATCCTTGTACTTTTGCACAACACAAGACCAAGTTACACGCTGAAAACATGAATAAAAAAATGGTATAAATGGTGTGCTCATTGGATAATAAGGATCCATTCTTATCTTGTGGAAGATAAATCAACATCTTCCATCTTCTAAGATTTTAGATTATAACAAGATTGATTGTAATGGTTAAATCAATGATCAGTTCAATATGGTATTACATGATGAACTTTTATTTGGTTTAACTCAAAGGTTGCATATCCACGGATGTCAACAAACTTGGTAGTCCATAGACATTGCAAATGAATGTGAATCTTTAGTCACGGTCCATGTACTTGGTGTAACATCCCTGTTTTAGTGATGTATAATGTAAATATGATATATGGCTATGGGCCAAGTAATATAATATGTAAACATTTTATGTTGAGATTCAACAAGAAGATCCTAGTGAAAATTATGCACCTACACTACGATGGAGGCTCATGCAATTTTTAGGTGGAAGTCTATTTTTAGATGATGAGAAAATTCTATTTATAGATGATGTTTATTTATATATGGTGAGCGAATTATATTTATAGATGTATGTTGACTATTATTATCCCTTAATAATAGTTGGACAATAAATATTAATCTATTCTCAATGAGCACTTGGAAATAGTTAACTGAAGTGGAAAATTAGTTAGCTATAGGAAATTTGAGTTCAAAGATTGACTGGTGGGACATGCAAGTCGAATTACTTGTATCTGAGTGATTCAAGGTTGTAACAGAGTTATATGTGTAGTTATGTGAGTTGTAAAGTAGTTTAACTCAGTTAAGTGAGTTAATCTTAGTTGTACTAGTTGTAACTAAACTTACACTAGTGAGAGATCAGTGAATTATTTATTAATTAATTCACAATCAGTGATCTCACATGCAACTGACGATTTACCACTATTAACTACATGTATGTCAGATCCAGTGGAGACCCAGATGAGATAACATGTGAAAGGAACAATTTGACTATCAGTTGTGACATTAGTGATTACACTCATGCAACCACACACACGTTGGACGTGCCCATGAGGAATGCACAACCTAGGCAAGAGTGATTCATTCATTGCAGGGATTTCCATTAGCAGGGATTGTGCAGAGGAGGCAGGCTATCTGGAGGCAGTAAATTGGCACATGCATTTGCCAATTTCCGTATGACAGTGTGAGATGATTGTATATTGTACTGAGATCTCTTGGATTAGAGTTTTGTATGAGATTGTTTCATGATCCATGATATATACATAATATATGATAGTGGGGTTTTTAGCTTATGCTTTCCCGGTAAAAACATCTTTGTTATGTGTGATTGATCTTTCTTCTTGATATTGCAATTGTCGATCATGTTTTTAAATTCCGCAAGACTTTTATTAGAAGTGATTATGTATTTAACAATGGAATATAATTATTAGATCAGGAGAATCCAGGCAATACATAATTTGTATTAAAATTTCTACATTGTATCAGAGTGCAGAAGATTGCAAATGGTGAGTTTGTGATTGGATAGAATTTGAATTTGCAGAAAGACTTTCTTGGTGCTACAACTAATTCAAGATCAAAATGGCTTTCAATGGCTTGAGGTTAGAGTATGCACTCGAGGGTAGCTCGAACTACATTGCTTGGAAGGAAAGGATGGAGGCAATACTCAAAGACAACGGCTTGAAGGAATTCATTGACATAGATGTTCCTAAGCTAGATGTTGCAGATGCTACAAATCTTGATGCATGGCAAAAGAAATTGGCAAAGACGAGGAGGATCTTGTTGGAGGGAGTACGAGACCACATTGTCTCAAGACTCCATGGGAAAGTCACACCATATGCAATGTGGAAGACTTTGATGGATCTATTCCAAAACAACAATGACCATAGGAAATTGACGCTCAAAGATAAACTCGGGAAGATCAAGATGGAGAAGGGAGAATCCATTCCAAAATATCTCATGAAGTTTTTCCAATGTTGGGATGAGTTGGGGAGTGTGGGAATAAAAGTCACTGATGATTATTTGGTAAGATTGGATCTCCTAGGAATTCCAAATATTTGGCACAGTTATCAAGACTCTATTAATGGAAGGGAAAAATTGCTAGATTGGGAATGACTATGGTCAGATCTAGTGCATGAGGAGTTCAGGCGAAACACCAGAGATGGATCTTCATCAAAGCATGATGATGAAGAGGATTGTGCTTTGGCTTCCAAGTCAATGAAAGGGAAGGGGAATAAATTCCATTCAAAATCTGAGTCTAAAGGAAAGAAGCTAGATTTGTCCAAAGTGAAGTGTTTTTAGTGTCACGAACATGGGCATATCACTACTAACTATTCGCAGAAGAAGAAGAACAAGTAGGTTGTTGGATCTGCAGCTGGTGAGTCCCTTGCCTCACAATTTGAACTTGAATTCTACTTGATCTCATGCATGGCATCAAGTGCATTGGGATTGGTGTGGTATTTGGATAGTGGCACTTCCTTCCACATGACGGGAGATAAGGATATTTTCAGTGACTTGGAGTAGAAAGATCTCAAAATTCATATAGAGATGGGCGACGATGGACGATACAATGCGACTGGAATTGGTACCATTACCTTTCATAGGGAGTCAGGTAAACCATTTCAATTGAAATATGTTATGCATGTTCCAAGTCTGAAGAAAAACTTGGTATCGGTCGCAATGTTGGAGGATAGAGGCTATGACGTTGTTTTCAGCAATGGAAAAGCTTTCCCGCGACATAAAACAATGGGTCAAGTCAAGAAGATAGGGATTCGAGTTAATAATCTCTACAAGATGGAGGTAGATGGTTGTTGTTAAGGTCCTAACCCGCACATAGGTAGATCAATGTATTCGGATGTAATAAAGGTCAATATTAATAAGACCTTTCAATAAAATAGAATAAGGCGGATGTAAGAAGACCTAATAGAAGCTTCCGCTTCTAGAAGGA
>ML810472.1:30477-61078 GCA_009831015.1 Picea engelmannii | reverse complement strand
GTTTCCCCCTCGAAGAGGCCTGTGAACATTGCTATTTGAATCAAGTGCTATTTCTGTTCAAGTGCTATTTCTGTTGCTATTTCGTATATCATTTCTGTGTATTGTGAAGATCATGCTGGATATTTTACTGTTATTCTTTTATTTCTAGCATTTCGTTTCTGTACTGCATATTTTATATATCTGGTATCTTGCAGTTGTGCTACCATGATGGGCAAGGAAGAAAAAGTGGTGAGTCGGGATGAGGGTGAATTATGGCACAGGTGATTGGGCCATCTTCACCATGGAGCCTTGAAAAACCATGCAACAAATATCTACTGGACTTCCAATGGGAACACTTGCTCACTTAGGTCAGTGCAAGGGTTGCAGCATGGGGAAGTATCTAAATTCCACCTTTCATGAAAAGGAGAACCGTGATTCGGTGATCCTGGAGAGAGTTCACACAGACATGTGTGGACCATTCTTAGTTTCTTCAACAACAAAACATAAGTATTATGTTATTTTTGTTGATGACGTTTCTCGTAAATGATGGATATTCTTCCTACAGAAGAAGGATCAAACATTCTCAAAGTTATGTGAGTTTAAAGCATTGGTGGAGAAAGAGTCAGGGAATCAAGTGAAGGCTCTGAGGAGTGATAATGGTGGATAATACATCTCTAATATATTCAAAGACTTATGCAGCAAAGAAGGAATTCGAAGATAACTCATATTTCCTCATAACCCACAACAAAATGGGGTTGCGGAGAGGATCTTGGGTGCAACACAAGTGATGTTGCATGATCAGGGCCTACCAATGCATTTCTGGGTAGAAGCATGAAACACTGCGGTTTATGTGCAAAATTGTTGTCCTCATAGAGTACTTGGCATGAGTACACCTGAAGAAGATTTCGATGGTAAGAAACTGAATGTTTCTCACTTTAATATTTTTGTCTCATCTTTTTATGTGCATGTGACCAAGAATGCCAGGAAGAAGGTGGAGCTGACTGCTGAAGTTGGGATATTTGTGGGGTACAAAGAAACACCCATAATTATCGTGTGTATTTGCCTAACAGTAAGATGATTGTTATGCGACAGGATATAAAATTCGATGAGGGGAAATCCATGCGGTTGTCGCTTGAGAGGGAGCTAGACTTGCATACGGAGGAGGAACTATTGGTTCCCAAAGATGAGTCTCAAGATGTGGATCAGCCACATGAGGAGGTTCATGGAGTGGAGGAATCCACTCATGCATATCCATCCATCAGAAATGGAAGAAATCTCACCATGGAAGCTGATAGATTGAGACTAGATGTTGCACAGAATGTAGGAGCCCCTATTTCACAGCGTAGACATAGACAGTCTCCTGAGCGATTTACTGGATACATGGCTCTCATGAGCAAATGTATTGTGACTGAACCATCTTCCTTTCAGGAAGCACTGCAGGATCCCACTTGGGTTGATGGAATGGTGGAGGGTAAGATTTTAATCATTGTTATTTATGTTAATGATTTAATACTGACTGGTGATGAGCAACTGATACACTCATGCAAGGAGGACCTTGCAAAGGAGTTCGAGATGAAGGATATGAGCCCCCTTCATTATTTCCTTGGATTAGAAATATGGCAGTGAGATAGTGAACTTTTTTTGTCTCAAGCCAAGTATGCAAGGGAGATACTAGGTAAGTTTCACATGGAGGGTTGCAAACCCATGGATACTCCTCTTCCAAGAAACTGGAGGAAAGAGGATGCTATATCTGGAGAGGTAGTGGATGCTACTGTCTATCGATAGTTAGTGGGTTTGCCAATGTATCTAGTGAACATGATACCAGACATTTTCTATGCGGTTAACCAGCTGATTCAAGCAATGGTTAAGCCTACCAAAATCTTTTGGAAGGTGGGTAAGCATGTCCTGAGATACCTGAGGGGAACATATGAGTATGGATTATTGTATAGACAGATGGATGAGGTGATGTTGCATGGCTTCACAGATGCAAATTGGGCGGGCATCCCAATGGACAGAAAGAGCACATCAAGGGGGATCTTTATTATCGGATCTACAGTTGTTTCTTGGTACAGTAGGAAGCAGAGATCTGTGGCACTCAGTTCAATGGAAGAGAAATACATGGAAGTGAATCAAGATGCATGTGAGGCTATATGGATGAGAAAGATCTTGGTTGGTTTGTTTGGTTCTCATTTAGATTTGACAATGATTCATTGTGATAATCAGAGTTGCATTAAACTCTCGACTAATCCTTTGTCTCATGATAGATCTAAGAATATAGATATCTTGTATCATCATATCAGAGATTATGTGCAGTGGAAGATCATGTTGCTTCAGTACATTCCTACAGAAGATCATGATGCAGACATTCTGACGAAGGTGCTCACCAGGAGAAAATTCAAATACAATAGAGACAGGACCGGGGTGAAGGATAATCCATGTCTTGCTGAGAGGGAGTGTTGATATTCAACAAGAAGATCCTAGTGAAAATTATGCACCTACACTAGGATGGAGCCTCGGGCTATTTTTAGGTGGAAGTCTATTTTTAGATGATGAGAAAATTTTATTTATAGATGATGTCTATTTATAGATGGTGAGCAAATTCTATTTATAGATGTATGTCGACTATTATTATCCCTTAATAATAGTTGGACAATAAATATTAATATATTCTCAATGAGCACTTGGAAATAGTTAACTGAAGTGGAAAATAAGTTATCTATAGGAAATTCGAGTTCAAAGGTTGACTGGTGGGACATATAAGTTGAATTAGTTGTAACTGAGTGATTCAAGGTTGTAACAGAGTTATATGTGTAGTTATGTGAGTTGTAAAGTAGTTTAACTCAGTTAAGTGAGTTAAGCTCAGTTGTACTAGTTGTAACTGAAATTACACTAGTGAGAGACCAGTGAATTAATTATTAATTAATTCACAATTAGTGATCTCACATGCAACTGAAGATTTACCACTATTAACTACATGCATGTCAGATCCAGTGGAGACCCAGTTGAGATAACAGGTGAAGGGGACAATTTGCATGTTAGTTCTGACATTAGTGAGTGCACTCATGCAACCACACACATATTGGATGTTCCCATGAGGAATGTGTAGCCTAGGCAAGAGTGATTCATTCATTGCAGGGATTTCCATCAGCAGGGATTGCACAGAGGAGCCAGGTTGTCTGGAGGCAGTAAATTGGCACATGCATTTTCCAATTTTTGTATGAAAGTGTGAGACTATTGTATATTGTATTGAGAGCTCTTGGATTAGAGTTTTGTATGAGATTGTTTCATGATCCATGATATATACATAATATATGATAGTGGGGTTTTTAGTTGTATGCTTTCCCCGTAAAAACAATTGTGTTATGTGTGATTGATATTTCTTCTTGATATTGCAATTGGTGAATGTGTTTTTAAATTCCGCAAGAATTTTAGTAGAAGTGATTATGTATTTAACAGTGGCATATAATTGTTAGATCAGGAGAATCCAGACAATACATAATTTGTATTAAAATTTCTACATTGTATATCGAAATAATAAAACAAAATGTAACGTTAGTCATAGAAGGACAAGAACAGGGTAATGGGGGATAAGTTTAAACAAGAGAGGGAGGGGGTCCAAGGGTGAACTATTCATGTGTATTAATCCCAACCCAATTTTTAAAATTATTATTTTATATGAACCTTATATTTTTCTTTTTAGTGTTCAAAGCCCCAATCATTGCATACATGTAAGAGGGTTGGTATGAAAAGTCATTTCACATAGTTTTTGAGAGCATGGGGCCAGGTACAATCAATAGTGTGGATTGTGAGATTCAACATGCATGGGTAAAAGGGAAATTCAAATGGGTATTGTGGGTAGTTTTTACAACCAATTTTTGGGACAACAAGGGAGGAGTATGCAGAGATTCAAGACGATTATAGTGGGGTTTAAGGGAAGATTGTTGGAGATTTAATTGCATGAAGAAGTAGGCTTTTAGGCCCGTAGAAGAGATTGTTGTGTAAGAAACTACCATGGAGCAAGTAAGTTGACGTTGAAAGTTTCATGTTGCAATTGTAAGTCTCCAGAGTCCCGAACAAGATAAATTCCTATCCAACTTGTGTTGGAGCCCTGGAGGGAAGTGGGAAGGCATGAGAAAGTTCATGTAGATAAGGAAGATCCTTTTCCTTGGGTTATATAGGTTGATGGGAGGAGAGATACTAGATTGAAATAGTTGTAGGAAAACTTATCTTATTGTAGGTTATTTTCGGTCGTGGGTATAGAGACACCCTTTCTTGTGGATTCCTAGGAAAATTCAGGGGTGATCCGATATTGATATTTGGAGAATCAAATCTATAGTTGGGTGGAACATATGTCCTATGCAACTAGTTTCATATTTTCTTTCAACTAATGTGTTTTTATCTTTGTTTCACTATTTTTAATTATGGGTTTTATTTGTTGTGTGTTTACATTGAGTTTTGAGAATTAATTATATGTTGTTTTGTAGCTATTTAATTGGCTACTTTCATTCTTTAAAAACAATGTTAGATGCATGGGATTTTTTTAAGCATGTTTCTTGCAATTTATTTTAGTGTTTATGGAAAAACATTTGTTGGGTTTAGTAGTGGAGGCGCTACATTTAGTGTAAATTGAAAATATTTAGCAAATGATTGTAATCTAATATGAATTTTGTTGTTATTTGGAGCCTTTTGTTACACAACAAAAGTATTTGAACAGAGGCCAAACACCTTTGGTAACCACTCACACAACCAGATCATAAATCAACACACCAATTATTTTATGTGGTAAAACCCCTGTGGGAAAAAATCCATGGCCCCAACCAACATGGACAATTGAAGAAATTTATTAATTCAGAGGAAAATATTAGAGAGAGATTTATAAGAGATTTCCTAACAATCCATCATTGCAAATGACCCTCCATGTTATTTAGATAGATATCATGGACCAACTGGGTGTTAATCAATGGATCAATGTAGCATTAGGATAAAGGAGAATATGAGTGATCAGATCACTTGTTGGTACAGGGGCAGACCTAGGTTTCAACTCTTCAACAATGCACCAACAAAACACTAACTACCGGACATTTCAGCAACACCTGCGAAGCAGACGAAGTGTCACCCGAGGTAGAAGTAGGGGGGGTTACAGGACACTAGTGTCTGTAACCGAGCTCGGACATAGATCTGTGATAATAACACTTCGCAAAGTATTCTAGAAACACTTAAAAGATTATATGAATTAGTTCATTAGAATTGTTAACATCGCAACACATATCTAAGATAGATATAGCGCAATAACAACAAATCTTAAGCACTTAACATTATAAGTTAGATCTAGCTTCCATTCATTATTAACACAAGTAAAGCACTAAGCAACAACAGATCAATCTATCATACATAATCATCAAAGCACTGAGAAGATTCATAACATAAACAACACAACACAAAGAGCACCAAAGACACAAGATATATGTGGTTCACCCCAGTGTGGGGCTATGTCCACCAACCTCTTCACCTTCTTTATTATTCTTCCAGATATTACATTCATTTTCTCCTATGCACTAAGCCATAACACATATACATTACACTAGGTCAAGGCATAGAGCCAACTTTCCTATTGAGAAAAAAGCCTTAAAACATATACATTATGTTGCACAAAGCAACTCAAAAATGCTTGCACTTAGCTACCAGGAATTCACTACTTCTACCATACATTCTTACTTATTTAAACCTTTACAAATCCTTAAAATAAGGCCTAATCATGGGTAAAAGCCACATGGTTCGACATCCCATAAACCATTACAAAAACTCTATAAAACACCTTATTAGGTCCATATAGCCTGCAAAATCGGTGAGATCTGCGATCTCGGCTCCGTCTGGGTGCTCCATCTTCGAATAGCATGTCGAAGTCCAAAAGTGGTCCAAACCTTACCAAGATTTCCTCAAAACTTGGTCGAGGTCACTCAATTCTAGTCAATGCTTCTTCGAAGGCCTCGATCTTAACTCAAGTTGACTCGACTTGTTTCTTCTCCTGAGCCTCCTGCTCAACGAGCTACTAGATCGTCTGCTATCGCAGACCCCCTGACCTCGGTCCGAGATCCGCACAGGATCGATCTTCTTCGAATCCATAGAACTGAAATAGTTATTTCGGGTCCTCGTTGGAACCCCACGAATCCGATCCACAGGTCCTTCGTGAAACACCCGCCCTGCACAACTTAACACCAGGCACAAGCCTTACATCCCCATGCAACCACAACTGGTCCTTAGCTCAAACGCCTCTCACAACTCATGAGTTCGTGAGTTGCAGTGTTGAGCCCTCGTGCTCCTCCTTTGCGAATCCCCGAGACGCGATAAGTAAACAATGGGTTGACTCCTTCCCAAGCGACATGTGTCCACCACTTGTCACCCTCTTCCACTTTTCTCTGGGCACTTATTGCTACGCCACCTGTCAACCACCTGGTCCCACCAAATGGATGTGCGACGTGTTCATACGAGCCCTTGGCGCTCGACACTTCGCGACTTCGCAGTCTAAAAAAAATTCTTTCAACTCCCGAAACCCCGATACGCGATACCCCGCGAAGGTTCTGATCCAATGGTTCTCCCGTGGCTTGGATCCAATGGTTTGGATATTCTTCCCTACTCCTCACAACTCAAAACTTCGTTAAACTAGGAATTTTGGTCTATCCTCCAAAATCACGAACCACGAATTCACAAATTGATCCGACTACGTGGGCTGAAACGATATCAACAACTCACATTGACCCTCGAATCTTGGGTGATGGGTTTCACCGGACTCTAACCACCTTTCCACTCTGCAAGATCCAATGACTCTCGCAACTTCACACTTCCTTCACGAAGAAATTTCACCATTCGTTCACCCTTCTCAAGGATCTCTGGCCAATAATGAATCAGTGTTCTTTCACCTGAATTTGACCACTGCGAGATGATTTTGATCTCCGCCTCCCTTTGAACACTTCAAATGTGTTATCCTTCCTGAGCTTTCACTTGAAAACTCAAGCCTCCAAAAAGAACTCTTCTCGCACTCCTTGCGGCAAGCTTTCAAATAACCTATGGTTATTTGAATCTTCGACCCTGTGCACTCTTTGCAACAGTAGTCCTTCATCCTTCACCTTAGTTGATAAATTCTAAGGCCTCAAATATCCTGCACACACCTTGCACGACTCTGTGCTTCACCTGCACTTCTTCTGGTTATGAGAACAATGGTATCTCTCCTGAACTTTCTGAGCTAAAACTCAAACTCTCGTCAACGCACACCTTGCCGACATTCACTGCACTCCTTGCAGGAATTCTCAAGAAGAGAAAAAATTGAAACTCATTCTTCTTCTCTCTCAGACTTCACACATTCAACATGAAATGATACACACAACACAACATTGAAACAAAAGTGTAACAGAGAAAAAAATCACTGTAAGCATACCATTCAACTAATGTAAATAGTAAACATCATAAGACCATGAAAATTGAGTCAAAGCTTCATATATTAACTCAAGTGCTCCAGTACATGGGTTTTTCTCTACATCTCTCTGCTACAGCTCTCCATCTTATGAATTATGAATGATAATAATGTTATTGTTACAATGATACAAGGGTGAGGGTGTCTATATCCGTTTTCCCTCCTATGCTTCTAAATTGTCTAATCTATTAAATTAAATATACCTACTTTACATTAACAGCCTTAAATGCCTATTACATCCGACAGATGAGAGTAATGCTCAAGATCTGTTTACAACATCTAGACATAAATGTAAGTACGCATCCCTTATCTATTACATTAATATCTGCTCATTAATTTTTCAAAACATTTCAAAATGTGCGTTGGTGCTTTTCTAGTTGTCTTCCGCCTTTATGCTTGCTTGGCTGGCTGCGTACGATGCTCCTGCATCATACTCCCTTACTTGAAAATTTTCATAAACTCATGTTCATGAGATTTTGCACAGTCTATCCATGCTTTTGAATTGCTTCTTCATCTTCCCAACTAGTATCTTCAACTGGATGTCCTTTCCACTTGACCAAGTATTCAAAATACTCCTTTTTCCTGGTCTTCCTGCTAATCCTCTTGTCAATTATTCTTTCCATTTGTGGCTTTTCAACTATAGGCATTTGTTTTGTCCATTGAATTTCTTCTCGCTCATCCTCTGCTCCTTTTTCTTCATCTCTGTAAGGTTACCAATCCGCGACATTGAATATCGGTGACATTTTGACCCCATCGGTTAATTCAATATCGTATGCGTTTGCCCCAAATTTCCTTATGACCTTGCATGGTCCAATATTTTTCATCTTCAGCTTGTTATATGATCCCCTTGGGAACCTCTCCTTCCTCAGATGCGCAAGAATCAAATCACCAACTTCAAATTGAAGTTGTTGCCTATGTTGATCTGCTCTACGCTTGTATTCTTGACTTGAACTCTGCAATCGCTCCTTCATTCCTTCTGCAAAGTATTTTGCACTAGCACTCCTAAATTCATTTTGTTCCGAAACTTTCAATTCTGAAACTCCCCTCAGTTGCATTCCATATACAATATGGAATGGACTCTGTCTTGTGCTTCTATTAAGTGAATCATTGTAAGCGAATTCCTCCTGTGGCAGAATGTGATCCCATTAACTTTGTTCTGCCTCTTTCCTTTCGTGTGCTGGCAAATTATGCATCTATCCTCGAATTTCTTAACATCTATTCTCATCCCTGGCCAATAATATGATCTATTTAACTTTGAGAACATTTTATCATGACTGAAGTGTCCGACCAATCATCCACTGTGTTTTTCCTTCAACAAATTCTCCCTCATGGAGCATTTCAGAATACATAGTTGATTGCCCCTGAATAATAATCCATCTTGGATCATGTATTCATCCCATTGGCTTCTGTCTCTAAGAATTGGATTCTCAGATGCCTCATATGCTTCCTTGAAGTCTGGATCATCTTTGTACATGTATTTGAGGTTATCAAAACCTAAATTCCTGACTTTGAATTCCTGCATAAGCAAACATTTCCTGCTCAAAGCATCAACAACTTTGTTAGCAATTTCAGAAATATGCTTAATCACAAAAGTAAAATTCTGCATGAATTCAACCCATTTAGCATGTTTTTGGTTCAAGTTCTCCTGTCGAGTCACGAATTGTAAAGCATGATTATCGCTGTACAAAACAAACTCCTTGGGAACCAAATAGTGTCTCCATTTCTTCAATGCTTGTATGACTGCGTAGAATTCCTTGTCATATGTGGAGTACTTAATCTTCACTTCATTTAGTTTTTCACTGAAATATGCGACCGACATGTCATCTTGGCTCAAGACCGCTCCAATTGCAAATCCACTCACGTCACACCTGACCTGGAATGTCTTGTTCAAATCTAGCAAAACCAGAATTGGTTGTTCAGTGATCTTTTTCTTCAGTAGGTTGAAACTTTTATCTGCTTCCTCCATCCAGTGAAAATATTTATGTCTTTTCTTCATCGTACCCATCATTGGTGCGCTAATCCCACTAAAGTTTCGGATAAATTTCCTGTAGAAGCTAGCTAAACCATGGAAGCTTCGTACTTCAAATACACTCTTCGGTGATGGCCAATCCTTAATCACCTTTATCTTTTCCGGATCCATTTTCAGTTCATTTGCAGAGATAACAAAACCCAAATAAATGAGTTATGTCCTCATAAATGATGATTTCTTCATATTGATCAGCAATTTCTCTTGCTGTAATCTTCTCATTACTGCAGCTGAATGCTTTAAGTGCTCTTCTTCATTTTTGCCGAAAATGAATATATCGTCAAGGTATACAATGACGATTTTCCCTATGAAATCCTTCAGGATTTCATTCATCAACCTCATGAAAGTACTGGGAACATTCGTTAAGACAAATGGCATGACAAGCCATTCATATAGCCCTTCATTCATATTGAATGTTGTCTTGCATTCATCACCTTCTCTCATTTTAATCTGATGATATCCGCTTTTCAAATCAATCTTTGAAAAAAACTTTGCTCCACTCAAGCAATCCATCAAGTCATCCATCCTTGGCAATGGAAATCTGTATCTGATGGTAATCTGATTGATGTCCCTTGAGTTTGTACACATTCTCCAGCCTCCATCTTTCTTTGGGATGAGCACTGTTGACACAGCGCATGGACTCAAGCTCTCCCAAATGAATCCTTTGTCCATTAAGTCCTAGACTTGTCCCTTAACTTCATCATTTTCCTGCGACGTTAACCGTTATTATGCTTTGATCTGTAAATTGGCTCCAGGTATAAGATCAATATGATGTCTTAAACTCCTGATAGGCGACAATGAACAAGGTAATTCATCCACTACTATATCAGCAAACTCTCCCAACAACTCCTAAATTTATTCTAGTAGATCATCTACTCTCGTATTGGTCAAAACAGTTTTGGGCTTCCTGACCACAATAAATTGTGTGTCTTCCTTCTTCTTAACCTCATTAATAAGTTCCTTCCCACTCATGAGAAGTACAATGTTGATCATCTCTGCTTTTACTTCTTTATCCTTAATCGGCAACAACATGTGCGTCCTACCATTTCTCTCCAGGGTGTATGTGTTATTTCTCCCATCATGAACCATGTTTCTATCATATTTCCATGGTCTACCCAGCAATAGATGAAAAACATCCATGGGAATGACATCACATAATATTTCATCTTTATATCCTCCTATTTTAAATTCGACTAAACATTGTTTAGTGACATTTACCTGATGTCCTTTTTGTAGCCACAAAACTTTGTATGGGCTTGGATGTACAATAGTCTTCAGCTCCAACTTTTATACCACCTCTATAGATACAATATTGTCTGTGCTACCACTGTCCACTATGACCTTGCATACTCTATCTTTAGTTTTGCAAGCAGTATGAAACAGACTGTTTCTTTGGGATGGGTTCTCTGCCTCCTTCTTTGGCTTCAAGAGAACTTTCCTCATCATCAAAGATCTTCTGCCCTCAACGTCTTCTACCTCAACATTCCATCCTTGAGATTCAGAAATGTGAGTTTCACCACCTTCTTTCTTCTTATCTGGACACTCATACGATTTATGTCCAATTTTTCCACAGACAAAGCATTTCACTTCACCTCCTCTGCCCCTTCCTCTTCCTCTGGCTCAAGGAAAAGTATTTCTATCAGCATACTGCCTTCCTTGTGAGATTCCTCCTCTCTCAGGTTGAGTTTGGGGTTTCTTCCCCTCTTCTTTAGGTTTTTGAATCCTGCCTTGGGAAATTGTCTTGCCTATGCTTTGACTTCTGCCTCCGCCTCTTTGACCTTGCTTCCAGCTCAACTTCTCTTCAGCTTTCAGAGCCATCTGATAAGCATATTCCACATTTCAGATGGTCATCATGCTCGTCTCATATTGAATGTCATATCATAGACCATTCATGTACCTGGAAACTTTTTCATCATTGCTTTCCCGATGACCTGCTATGATGTTTATCCTATAAAATTCTTCAATGTATTCTTTCACTGACATTAGCTTCTGTCTCAAATTATACATCCTCCGAAACAAAGTGATTTGATAATCCCTAGGTATAAACTTGGATTTCATCTTCGCAACCATCCTATCCCAACTTTTCATTTTCTTCTTGCCTTTGCAATGCCTGCCATCCTGCAGTTCATCCCACCACAGTGTTGCATGCCCTTTAAGTCTAGTAACAACATATTTGCATGCCCTCGATATCCTCATAGTCGAAGTATTTGTCTGGAGCTCTAATCCATTCTAGAAGTTATTCAACATCCAAGTTGCCTTCGTATACTGGAATGCCCATTTTTTCTCTAACACCTATCCTTGCAACAACCCTGAATAGGCGTTCTTCTACAGCATCTTCGACTGCAACTTCTTCTCCTTCTTTTCCAGCTTCATTTTCACTTTCAACTTTGCTGATATCCACAGCATCAATTGTGTGCCTTTGTGCTGTTTCCATAACATCAAACCTGGCATGTAATTCATGAATTTCTCTTCCCACTGTTGGATCAGGCATTTGTCTATCTCTTCTTCTTGGAATTTCTCTTTCCACTTTTGGATCAAGTATTTGCATGTCTCTTCTTCTCGACGGCATGGATGTAAAATTTTCTCCCTTCTCTCTGCTACAGAAAGCAAAGAATTTGTTCTATGCTCTGATACCACAACTAGCGTGTATCAGACTACTCCTTTTTCTCCAACTTCCTCTGCCTGAAATATACAGACAAAATCAAGCTCTAATACCACAGCTGACGCAGACTCCCTACCCTTGGGCCGAGATCCACATAGGATCGATCTTCTTCGAATCCGTAGAATTGAAATAGTTCTTTCGATTCCTTGATGGAGCCCCACAAATTCGATCCACAGGTCCTTTGTGAAAAACCCGCCCTGCGCAACTTAACACCAGGCGTGAGCCTTACATCCCCATGCAACCACAACTGGGACTTAGCACAAACGCCTCTTGCAACTTGTGAGTTCATGAGTTGGAGTGTTGAGCCCTCGTGCTCCTCCTTTGCGAATCCATGAGACACAATAAGTCAACAATGGGTTGACTCCTTCCCAGGTGACATGTGTCCACCACCTGTCACCCGCTTCCACTTTTTTCTGGGAACTTATTGCTACACCACCTGTCAACCATGTAATCCCACCAAATGGATGTGCCATGTGTTCATACAAGCCCTTGGCGCTCGGCACTTCGCGAATTCGTAGTCTAAAATAAATTCTTTCAACTCCCGAACCCCCGATACGCGATACCCCGCGAAGGTTCTGATCCAATAGTTCTTCCATGGCTTGGATCCAGCAGTTTGGATCTTCTTCCATGCACCACGCAACTTGGAACTTCGTGAAACCAGGAATTTTTTCCTGTCCTCCAAAGTCATGAACCTTGAATTTGCGAATTAATCTGACTACATGGGCTTAAACGAGATCAACGGCTCACATTGACCCTTGAATCCTGGGTGATGGGTTTCATCAGCCTCTCACCACCTTGTCACTCTGCAATATCCAACGACTCTCACAACTTCGCACTTCCTTCATGAAGAAATTTCACCGTTCGTTCACCCTTCTCAAGGATCTCTGGCCAATAATGACTCGGCATTATTCCACCTGAACTTGACCTTTGCGAGATTACTTTGATCTCCGCCTACCTTTGAACACTTCAAAGGTTTTATCCTTCCTGAGCTTTCACTTGCAAACTTAAGCCTCCAAAAAGAACTCTACTCGCACTCCTTGCGGCAAGCTTTCAAATAACCTCTGGTCATTTGAATCTTTGACCATATGCACTCTTTGAAACAGTAGTCCTTCAGCCTTCACCTTAGTTGATAAATTCTAAGGCCTCAACTAGCCAGTGCACACCTTGCATGGCTCTGTGCTTCACCTGCACTTCTGCTGGTTATGAGAACAATAATATCTCTCCTGAGCTTTCTGAGATAAAACTCAGACTCTCGTCACCGCACACCTTGCGGACATTCATTGGACTTCTTATAGGAATTCTCAGGAAGAGAAACAATTGAAACTCATTATTCTTCTCTCTCAGACTTCACACATTCAACATGAAATCATACACACAACACAACATTGAAACAAATGCGTAACAGAGAAACAAATCACTATAAGCATACCATTCAACTAATCTAAACATTGAACACCATAACACCATGAAAATTGAGTCAAAGCTTCATATATTAACTCAAGTGCTCCTGTACATGGGTTCTTCTCTATAGCTCTCTACTACAGCTCTCTATCTTATGAATTCTGAATGATAATAATGTTACTGTTACAATGATACAAGGGTGAGGGTGTCTATATCCATTTTCCCTCCTACACTTCTAAACTGTCTAATCTATTAAATTAAATCTACCTACTTTACATTAACATCCTTAAATGCCTATTACATTTGACATATGAGAGAAATGCTCAAGAACTATTTACAACATCTAGACATAAATGTAAGTACGTCTCCCTTAGCTATTACATTAATATCCGCTCATTAATTTTTCAAAACATTTCAAAATGTGTGTTGGTTCTTTTCCAGTTGTCGTCTTCCTTTATGCTTTCTTGGCTAGCTGCGTACGATGCTCCTACATCATCTTCTTTGTAACAGGCCTTTCTCAGTAATGTTCCAATACTACAACCACTTGGTATAATTGCTAGACTTGCCCATCAATCTCTTCGAATACCTTGCAGGATTTGTCCTGCACAGGTTGCAGCTTTTGTATGACTTCCATTACTCTGCCCTGGATGTTATTAATATGTTGTTGTATTGAGTGCTGCTCCTGGGATGTTTTCATTCTTTTAACTACGGTGAGCAACTTCATCTACACCTGCATGGAGAAGGCCTGTTATTATTCCTCCTATAACTGCACTTCCAGTTTCCTTAGCACTGGATCTTCTGTGAGGTGTTCATATGTCTGTGCACTTCTATTGCTCAACTGTTTGTAGTCTGAGCAGAGGGCTTTGATAATTACAACTGTGTTCTTAGTGGATTTCTCCCTCTGGTCACGCTCCTCCTGTGGGGTGCTCAGTACTGCTTGGATCTCCAAATCTGTTATCCTCACTTGAAGCTATTGGATGGTCTGAGCAAGGTTCACTACTTGATCCTCGACCGACTCCTGGTCCTCCTGTGCCAAGCCTGGCATGGAGTGACATGATTTGTTCACCGCCTCTTTGATTATGGCCCCTTCTTCAAGAAACTACTCCTTTTCTCTCTGTAGCTAGGATTTTTCTTCCTGGAGCATAGCCTAAAACTCTTCTCTCTCACTTTCATAGGCGGCTACATTGTATCGTGATACTTGTAATTGTTCTAAGGCTTCATATTTCTCCTATTTCAAGGCTTATGTAGCCTTCTCCTTTTCCTCCTAAATTTTCTGAAGTTGAGCTTCTATCACATCTCCAAGTCTTTGTAATTGGGTTGTTTCATCCCCCAATTCTTCAATCTGTGATGAGGAAGGTGCAATAGGTATTGTGCAAATCAAATGAATATCTTGTTGTACTTCCTTCAGTTCCTTTTTGACCCTTCCATATAGCTCTTCTTGCTTCGCTCCATATATCTACAAGTTGTCCTCAAAATCTTCCTCCATAGCTCTGCGGACCAAAATGATATCGTCCTTCATGAGTGTTGCTTCTAACTGGGGCTTATTGGTGCACGTCTTCTTTCTTGTTGAAGGTTTCTTTGGAGAAACCTTCCTCTTCTACAGTGTTACTTTTTCAGTAGGGGGATCTTGAGGTAGTGTAGCTTCACCTTCTCCTTTCTTTTCTACTTCATCCCCTCCTCCTTGTCCATCTGCTTCATCTCCTCCTCCTCCTAGAGAGACAGATCCATCTTCTTCATCGGCATTGTCCTCCTCATCGTTCTCTATATCCTGGATTTCTTCCTTCTTTTTCTTCTTCTTCATCCCAATGAACTATGCGACATGATCAACATGGGTGACTAGGGGGCTTCCTATGGTGTCAGTGTCAGAGAGTTCTGCATTAGTGACAGGTACAGGGAATTCCTCCGACCATTCCTTTGTGATCTAATCCATGTATTCATCTATCAATTTTAGTATGACTGTGGTTATTCCTTGTTCTCATCTCTATGCGCAATGATGTAGATGAAATGTGGATCTGAACGAAACTTAGTTATTGGTCTGTACTGGTGCAGGGTACGCGGTGTCATACATGAAAATGATTCATTGGAAACCTTCAATTGTTGATAGTATGCATACAACACGACATTAGACTTCCACTGCTTCGTCATGTCATTGGTGTACCACACGGTTTAAAACCTAGAGGCCAACGACTGCGATGGTTCAATCTCTAGAAAGGTGGCTCCTTCAAGCATTTTCCAAGTGACAAATGTGATCAAAACGATCAGTCATTTAAAGTCAAATTCGTGTCCCAAATCCTGAGCTTCACGATAGTCTTTCTCTAGTTATTTGACAAGGTAACTCGCCTAGTTCATATGCATGCCCTCCACACATTTTCCTGAGAGGTCCACCACAAACCCAGTGACCTGTGTGGGTCGGTTCTTCCTTATGAGATTTCCAGCTATGAGTTACCACATGAGGTGCACTGTGCCATCCTGGATAGAGGCTACCTTGTAACCTAACTTTCCTTTTTAGACTTCATCGTAAGCTCCCTTGATGTGCTACGCTAGGGAGTGGTCTGAGTCCTTCCCTGGATAAAATTATTGAGGGTCAGGTCCCTTCATGCTTCATCCTATAATTTGGTGGATCAACATCGGATCCACAATAATCCACAATAATCCTTTAGTTTAACGCAAGCGTTAACCTCATGGTGATGACCAAAATGGGGAATCTTCATCACATTTAGCACAATGGACTACGCCAGTCCCTTAATCCATGGATTGGGGACAAGCTGAGGCTTCTTCCCAGTTGACTTCATCAAGTAGCTGTGGGGCGCTAGCATAGCATAGTTCTTCTTGTCTCTTAGATTAAAGTCGCTTTTCTTCATTAGTGGGATATGTCCTAACTGACTCCCAACTACGTGTATTCCTTTCAGAATGTATGTGGTGATCAGGGTGTACTCATAATCTCAAGGAACATTTTCATGGTTAATGACGCCAGCCAAAGGTGGAATATACTCTGGTAGGATGTAATGAATCTTCTTCGCATTAGCCAGATCATAGCGATGCTTACTTCGCTACTCAGTCATGGGGTTAACACAACCAAAATGACGTCCAGTCAAAGGGAAAGCCTTCAGTCCCCTAGTCGATGAAGCCTGGACACCTTCAGATAATGGTCTATCGACCATTAGCTTATTGAGGACCTCCTCAATAGACTTCTCTAATTCACTAGGTTCGCTAGACATTCTCACTTTTAAATAGACAGGTCAAGTTAGGTGAACATATAAGCGGGGTAGACAAACAGATGGCGAGGTCTAGTTTATGATAACAAAACTCGACACTTAGACAATTCTCTATTAGCTCAGTTAATCACGGGTGGAGAAACGTGGTCCCGATGCAATGACCAAAAAGTTGAATAAGTGGGGCCTCATAACAGATTATTCCAACGACCAGGAATGATTCCATCAATGTGAATCTTTCCATTATGGCACGATATCAAAGTCAAAAAGAGGTCGATCTTCCCATAAATGTGTTTTCTAGCTGTTCTGGAGCATCGTTCTAACGGTCGGGGTGCCTCCAGCGGTCATATAACTTTGTCGGGGCTAATTCCCATTCTGTGTGGTCATGTTGTTTCGACAAGGTTCACATCCTGCAAACCTTCCTCCCACGAAGTTCCAGTCTGTGAAGTCTTCCATCTATTCTCTATAGCTTCCTGTAGCTTTTCCAACTTGGATTTCTTCTTATTGATCTTCATTTCCTTTTTCCCTGTGATCTGAGTCTCTCTAACTATTTCTGGAATCCTCTTTCCATTCTTATTCTTATCTTCCCCTAGCATAGTGAATTCGCACTGCTGATGTGCCTTCAAAGAGTCTGAAGTTAATATCCCTTCTCTTAATACTTCCTGGGTGGGTATTCATATTTATTGCATAGATAGGTCCTTCAAATCATTTTTCATTCTTTCAACCTTGACAACTAATTCTCTTGCGTTTTGTCCCTCCTGCGTTGTTACTTTGTTCTGTTGCTTCGACTTATCCTCTCGTTCTTCTATTAGTTGGTATATTTTTCTAGATATGAAATCCCTTAGTTATTGATTTTTCTTTTCTGTGGCTTCTTCCTATGCTTTTCTTCTGATCGGATTCTTCTCAATCCATGTATTACCTAGAAAATGTGGGAAAGGGGCATTGTCCCCAATAAACTTAATGACTTAAAATTCCTCTTCAGTTGATGTTCCATTAATAATAGTAGGTACATTAGTAACTCTTCCACATAAGGTTATCATATTTCCCTTAAATAAGCCTGTCATTCATAATGAAGGTACCACAGTAGGCTTTCCCAAAATTTCCCAAGTGTCTTCGATCATAATATTCACTTGTGTTTCCTCATCCAAGACACAGTCTATGTCAAAGTCTTCTATTCTTGCAATTATGCATTGTTTTACTTTCAGGATCTCTGGTAAACTGACATCTTTGTGAACATCCAAAATTTTTGTTAATTGTAATACTGTAGTCGAAGTTGTCTCTAAATCTTTCTCTAATATGCCCTTAGTCTATTGACTTTCTTCATATTTTTCTTGTCTCATGTTCATTCGTTCAACTTTAGCAATCATGTTTGGCCAATCCTCAACCTCGGGACCAACAATCTTACAACAAAGACAAATAGGACCTACACCAGGGAATTTCTTAGCAAGATGTCCCAGTCTTCTACAATTATAGAAGAATGTCAATCCTCTTTTTCTTCTAAACATTCCTCTTCTGTATTGCACACTAGGATCATAGTGTTGGACCTGCAATCTACAAAAATTCTTTCTAGGTTCTTGCATCCACTTATTAGTCCAAAAAATCTTTCTATGCATAGGAATAACATATATTTCTTCATTTGCATTAAATTTACTCAAATCATGTCTTTCATTCAACTGCACCCTAGCCTTCAGACTAGGACAAAACCTATTAAACATACTTAAATTCATGATTTTGAAACAAAAATTTTCACTTATCTTTCTCTTGTCAAAGCACAAAGCTTACCTCTTTTAGGATCTTACCTCTTTTCTTTAGATCAAATTTCTTTCCTAGCATAGAGCTTCGTAAGTCAAGTAGAGTACCATGCACTTCAACAGAAGATCTACACGTAGAGATTCTCTTTTATTTACTTTAGTTCCCAGCAATCACAGTTTCAGGTCCCGACAATGGAACCATTTGTTGGGACAGGGGAAGATGCATGGTTCAACGCTTCAACAACACACCAACAAAATCCTAACTATCGACCCTTTCGGCAACACCTACGAAGTAGGTGAAGTCTTACCTGAGGTAGAAGCAGGGGGGGTTACAAGACACAGGTGTCTGCAACCGAGCCACGACACATATCTATGATAATAACACTTCGCAAAGTATTCTAGCAACACTTAGAAGATGATATGCATTAGTTCATTACCCTTTTTAACATCACAACACATATCCAAGATAGATCTAACGCAGTAAAAACAAATCTTAAGCACTTAGCATTATAAGTTAGATCTAGATTCCATTCATTCTTCACACAAGTAAAGAACTAAGTAACATCATATCTATCTATCATACAGAATCATAAAAGAAATGAGCAGATTCATAACATAAATAACACAACACAAAGCACACCAAAGACACAAGATATATGTGGTTCACCCCAGTGTGGGGCGATCTCCACCAACCTCTTCGCCTTCTTTATTATTCGTCCAGATCTTACATTTATTTTCTCCTATGCACTAAGCCATAGAGTCGAGCTTCGCACCAGATAGGATATATGTGGACTGAGCACCAAACCCTCCTTATAAAACTAGGTCAAGGTACATAGCCAACTTTCCTATTGAGCACAAAGCCTTAACATATATACATTATGTTGCACAAAGCAACTCAAAACTGCTTGCACTTAGCTACCAAGACTTCACTACTTTCATTCTTACTTATTTATACTTTTACAAATCCTTACAATAAGGCCTAATCATGGGCAAAACCCCCATGGTCCGACATCCCATAACCCATTACAAAATCCCAAGAAAACGCCTTACTGGGTCCACATAGCCCGCAAAATCGGTGAGATCTGTGATCTTGGCTCCGCTTGGGTACTCCATCTTCGACCATCCTGTCAAAGTACAAAAGTGGTCCAAACCTGACCAAGGTTTCCTCAAAACTTTGTCGAGGTCCAACATCACTCTATGTCAGGAACATATTGTGACTTTTGGATTACCTAACTACAAATTGATACTAAAAAAACACACGTTTACCTAATGACACATTAGGCCAATTTGATCTTAACTAACTCATAAGTGTCCAAATATCCTAGCATCCCCCTTTAAGAATAACTTGGAATAGGATTGGAGGATTTATAAAGGATACACAATAGGAGAAGGAAGGAGGAATTAGAGTCTATCCCCCCTATATGGAAATTTCTTGAAGTTCTAACATAGATTGAAGTTTTGAAAACATCATTTTTGTAACAAAAATTGTGAATATGTCAACAACTTGATATACTATAGAGAAAAAGAACACTTCAATAACTCAATCATGAATGATATTTCAAATATCTTGCATGGGTATATCGACGTGCTTACTACGATAATGTTGAATTGGTTCTTTGTAAAGATTCATGGCACTATGATTGTCGCACCAAAGTAATCTAGGTAGATATTAGTAGCCACCCACCTATTCCACTTGGACCCCCACCATTGTTTCTTTCATTTTTTCAGTTTTCTTAATTGTAGCACAATTTACTATTTTTGGGAGTTTTTCGGGTCCTCAACTTCCAGAGTCGTTTTGAGGCCCTAAACAACATTTTTTGGGCATCAAACCTCCTCATTCCGCCCTCAATTTTCATTTTGAATAGTTTTATTCCTCGGATGGGTATTTGTAACGATGTATCATGTGCGTCAAATGAATATAGTATGCCAAAGTTACGACCCCGGGAAATTGGTGTACCAATTTACCCCGACGGGGCCCATATTCTAGTGTTTCATCTCCTAGGGTTAGGTTTTTGGATGTTTAGGGTTTTCCATTGTTTCTCAATAATATATAGGCCTTCATCCCTCATTGTAACACAAATTTTAGAGGCCTATAGCCACCACATCTCTTCTCAGAGATAAGCTACCAACGCCCTAGCTAGTTTATTTCCATTATGTCTGTAAGCAAATTTTAGTTCTTTGATATTAATGAAATGAAGTGTTATTTACATTGCATATTTGTATTTATGGTTATTTTTGTATTATGTTGTGTTCCTGAATAATTTTGGATCACAAAGGAATTTAAAATGTTGATGTTGGAATCCAAGCTCTAAAAGTATTCGTTGAATCCACAAAGGGTTCTTGACTTACATTAATTGTTTCTTAGTAGTGTTATTTTATTGAAGGAAGAAAAATATCATGTTGTTTCTTATAGCTTCAAGTGAGAATTCCTGAACCAAGGATGAAAACATAACCTGTCATATACTTTCGATCATCATGGTCGCCAACCCAATCTAAATCAATGAAAACAACCAATAAAGGAGTCCCCCTTGAGTTGTAATGTATCTTTAAATCAATTGTACCATTGACATACCGAAGTATCCTTTTAGATTCTTTCCAATGAATTTCATGGGGTGTTTTCATATACTAGGAAACAAGACCAACAACAAATAAAATATTAGGAAATGTATGAGTCAAATATAAGAGGATACCAACTAACTAATGGTACAAAGTGGCATCAAATTCTGAAGAAGTACAAGTGGAAGCAAGTTTGACTCCATACTTGAAGGGAGAAGGGGTTGATTTAGAATATTCCATGTGAAAGCGGCAAATAAGGTCACAAGCATACTTAGACTGGGAAAGAAAAATTCTTTCCTTTTATTCATAAAAATTGGAGGCCAAGGAAATAACGAAAATAACCCAAGTCGGTCATTTGTGTTGGTTGTGGAGCTTGATTATCTTCTTGATTCAGAGGTTTGTTTTAGTCATGCTTGGATCCCATTTACTGATGGGGGTGTAGGGAGGATTCCCACCCTCCACTATTTTTGTCAGGGGGGTCTAGGGGCGCCAGTGACAATTAATGGATCGCCTCCCAGGATTTGGGGGAAGCTCCCCCGAAGAAAACTTTTGGGAAAAATTTCCTTGTAAAATATTGTAATTTCGTAGTCAATCTAGGTTGTTCATTGTAAGGTCATATATTTGACGGTATAATTTATGTTAGGGTTTTTTTCCCTAGATGGAAACCCTCTTCTTATGAGGGAATTGTAATGCAGTTGTGTATGGGTGTGAATATTGTATTATGAGAGAGGAGACTGTGAGAGAAAGAATAGGAAGTTGTAGTGGGTGTGTTCTAGGTTGTATATATTCATTTTGCTAGACAATAATAGAGGAAGGACCTGACAATTTCTCTCATGGATGTATCCCAAACTAGGTGATCCACATATATCTATGTCTCTATTGTATTGTGTATATTCTATTTTTTATTCTCAAATTTGTTTTATTTTCTTTCTCCACGATCCTATTTTTTTAAAAATTGGTATCAGAGAGAAAGGTAACTTGCAAGAAAAGAGAGTTCTTGGTTCGAGTGGGAGAAATGGAAGATGAAAAGTTTAGGGTCAAGAAATTTAATGACCAAAACTACCAGTTATGGAAGATGCAAATGGAAGATTATTTTTATCAGAAGGATCTATTCCTACCATTGGGTGGAATATCAAAGAATTCGACGACCATGAAGGAGGAAGAATGGGTTTCAATATTTTGAAATAAAATACAATGAAGGAGTTGATGGAGGCATTGGCTAAACTATATGAAAACCCTTGACATCCAATAAGGTATTTCTAATGAAGCAATTATTTAATATGAAGATGTTAGAACGTGGGTCTGTTGTAGATCATTTAAATGAATTTAATACAGTTAATAATCAGATAAGTTCTGTAAAAGTGGACTTTTATGATGAGTTCAAGGCTCTTCTAATCCTATTCTCATTTCCAAAAAGATGGAATGGCTTGGTCATGGTTGTAAGTAAATTTGTCTCTTTTTCAAACACTCTAAAATTTGATGATGTTGTTAGTGTTATCCTTAGCAAGGAAATGCGATGGAAAAGCACAGGTGAGACATCATGTAATGCGTTGACCATGAAGAACAAGGAAAGAAAAAAGGATAGAGGAAACAACTCAGGGAAACGTGGGGATTCTAGGAAGGGAAGAAACAAATCTAGACTGGGAAAGATAGATTGTTGGAGTTGTGGGAAGAAAGGACATCTGAAGAAAGACTCTAGAGATCCAAAGAAATAAATAGATGGACATCAGGAGAAAAATCAGGAAGAAAATGTAAGAGGTGATGTGTTACAACATGCTTTGATTCTTTCTGTAGATAATATTTCTAAGTCTTGGGTAGTATATTCAGGGGATTCATTTCAGGACACACCCCATAGGAAACATTTTCTATATTATGTTCAAGGTGATTTTGGACAGATTCATTTGGGCGATGATGCACCATGCAAAATATTTGGAATAGGTAAGGTACAAATAAAGAAGAAGAATGGAAACCAATGGTTCTTGAAAGAGCTAAGACATGTTCAGATCTAAGGAAAAATATAATTTCAACAAGGATATTTGAAACTGAAGGTTGTGTATCTATATTTACAGATAAGGCGTAGAAGGTCACCAAAGGATCACTGGTGATAACAATATGATAGATGGTAGGTACATTGTATTTATGTATTAGTAATACTAAATCTTCTATCTCTTTATCTTCTACATGAGTGGATACAACACTGTGGCATTATAGGCTTGGACACATGAGTGAAAAGGGGATGTAGATACTTCACAAAAGAAATTTGTTGGCGGATCTTAAGAAAATTTATTTGTATTTTTGTGAGAATTGTGTTTATGGAAAACATAAAATAGTCACATTTATCATGTAAGGTCTCTGTCCCCACAGAGCCTTATAAAACACACGCTAAAATAAAGAATAAAGAAAATTGTATGCTGTACAATTTCATCATTAACTTATAATCATTGATTATTCAGCATAAATTAAATTTATGAATAGCATGAAAATAAATTTAATTAACAACCACATAACACAACATATTCATGAAATTACATACCTCTGTCTGATGCTAGTCTGATGTTATTTCTCCAATCTCTATCTATCCTCATTGTTGCTCTGCCCAACTCTGCCCAAAACCAAATCCTTCCTCCCTGCCAGCTAGGAACAGAGCCTATCCGACTCCCTAGCTCCAGGATTCCGTGAGGATTCCTGGCCCCCGAGCCCAAAACTCCCAGCAACTTGGTGCACCCCTGTAACATTCCAGCCCAAACTCCAAACCAAAAAATACCCCCAAACAGAAAATATAGTCCTCAACAGAAAATATAGTCCCTGCTCTCCAAATGCTCCCTTTCCGCTCAAAATTCCAAAAGTGCCTCTCCTGAATGCATCTTCTCCCTCATATTCTCCATCCATTCACCGCCTCCTACCTTCCTTTAATGCCATCCACCTTATCCCTCCATTCAATACCCTATCCCTCCATTCAATGCCCTATCCCTCCATTCAATGCTTTATCCTTGCATACGTAAAGTTTTCTTAATAATGAACTAAAAGTTATTAAGTCTTTAATTCGTTACCCAACATTAGATGTGTTAATTAATCAACATATATTAATCAATAAATAAATTATTAATTAATTAATTAATATTATTAATAAATAATCGTTATTTAACTAATACACATTAGGATAGTTAATTATTTAATTAATTATACTTGATAAACCTTAAGCAATCATTTAACTAGGGTTGTTACATACACCCACCCTTCAGGAAACTTCATCCCGAAGTTAAAGTATTTTAGGATACAAGGGAAAAGAAACATGGTTCACACATTCCTAACAATTAACCAACATTATTAGTAAGTAAGCCAAGATACTCATCCATACTAGTGTACACGTGCAAGAAATGCATGTGTAGCCAGTACATACAAGTCTTGTTCATGTAGTAATATCAATAACTATCATCTCTATAGTAATTTCCATATGCATCCAACCCATTCAACAAGACTATTCATTTTATAAAAGAAAATAAACCAATCAAATGTTTGTGAAATCCTTTAATTATAATTATCTAGTTCAACAATGTTATTTAGACAATTGTAGTTTAGTTACATAATTATGAATATTCATATATATACATATTTTCTTTTTTTGAAGGAAAAACAATAAATTCCACCATAAGACAAATCTCCATACACTCTCAACTATTTCTACTCATCCTTCCTCCCTAACATACTTCCATATTCCATTCCTATCCTTCCTCTGCTGGACTATATTGGAGCGTCAACTATATTGACCTAACTCCAAATAGAACCCGTAAGTGGAAGTGTCACTATCTTGACCAAGCTTCCCCAGCAGGCAACTGACAATCATCATCACATGTCTAGAGGAGTGTGAGCTAACATCATCGTCCCATGACTTCAAGTTTCAGAGGATACACGATGGGAAATGCCTCCACCCCTCCTAACAGGACTAGGGTCCACACCCTACAATGGAATATACAGTGGCATCATGTTGCAGGGACTTTTTTCATCGTCTATTCAGTTTTGGGCAGTCTCACCAGTTGAAATCCTACACTGGTCCACATATCATAGCAATGCATCCAAACCAATATAATTTCACATACAAAGATTCATACCATATTGTTTCTTGACCAGTGGTCATGACATCCACTTTCATCATCATTATCCCTTGGCTATTTCATAGCCCATAACCTGCAGATTAGTCTGTAACACAAACTCATACATTTTTGTGCACTATCATAATGTAATTGTATACAACCATAATTTCAATTTGGTATCCGTGTACCAACAACTTTAACATCAAAGTTTTCAAGTTAGAAATAGATTTCATAATATCCCATAATTCAATTAACGACACCCATTCATAAAATTATCATTTACATAATAGATTGCATCATATCCAACATCATTCAAATAGCATTTAAACCCTTCTAGGATTCTCATTCATACAATATGTCGCATTATATCCATCATTATCAATAACAATTAGACATTCATATAATTTACATTCACATAGTAGATCGCATCATATCCATCATCATCAAATGACATTTAAACATTCATAAAATTTATATTCTAACAATATATCTCATCATATCCATCATTATCCAAATACATTTAAACATTCATAAAGATTCATACGTCTTAAAATTTCAAGTGTATTATTTAATAGTTTCACTTGTGAATAGAAAATAAAGGTGTGTAGGCCTCAGGGAATCCTGGCGGTCTAAGTCAAAAGGTGGTGTTACATACACCCAACCGTCGAGAAACATATTCTCGAGGTGGTCAAAAAAGTGAGGGATGATCTCATCGTAGTGTCTCGGCGTCTTCCCAAGTAGCAGATCCTGGACTATACTTGTCCCACTGGACCTTAAATTGGTCTACCATACAGTTCCTGAGCTATCAGACTCTATGGACCAATATGCGTAACGGTTCTACCATGATAGTTCCCACGTCTGATACCTGCAGTTCCTTCCAATTTAGTTTATGTGATTCATCAACAACATAATGACGTAGAACAGATACATGAAAAACATTATGAGTTTTATGCAAGTGGGGTGGTAGTACGAGATGATAGGAAATGGGTCCAATTCTCTCTTGGATTTTAAATGGTCCTATAAATTGAGGTGACAACTTTCTCCCCTTCCTGAACCATATGGTACTCTTATTAGGCCTGATACGAATGAAAACCTGGTCTCCCACATTATAACTTCGGTCGATCCTATGTGCATCTGCATAACTTTTCTACCTATACTGTGCTTCCTTTAGTCTCTGCCTAATATGAATCACATGTTCCTCCATCTCTTGAATCAATTCTGGTCCAACTGTTACTCGGTTTTCTAATCTACCCCAACTCAACGACATTCTGCATGGCCTTCCATACAGAGCTTCGTAGGGTGGCATTCTGATGGAGCTATGAAAACTGTTATTGTAGGCGAACTCTACCAAAGGTAGGTACTTCTTCCAATGGGTTTTATTATCCATGGCATACATCCTAAGAATGTCTTCCATGACTTGATTTACTCTCTCAGTTTTCCCACTTGTTTCAGGATGATAAATTGTGCTTAAGTTCAACTGAGTCCCCACCACTGACTGCAAACTTGTCCAAAACCTAGAAGTGAATATGGAGTCCCTATTTGAAATGATATTCTTAGGTATCCCATGAAAACGGATAACCTTACTTACAAACACATGTGCCACATCAGTGACATCGTAAGTGTTTATAACTGGAATAAAATGAGCACTCTCGGTTAACTTATAAACTATCACAAGAATGGAATTGTGTCTATGAGATGTGAGTGGCAACCCCACAAAAAAATCCATAGAGATGACATCCCACTTGGACATAGGAACATCATGTGGTTGTAGGAGGCCTGTCGGGTGATGGTGGTCGGCTTTCAGTTGTTGACACTCTAGGCATTTGGCGATGAAATGGACTACATCGTGCTTCATTCCTATAGATAATAAAAGCTTCCTCATGTCTTTGAACATCTTCTTCACACCCAGATGCGAACAATAAAGTGCTCTATGGGATTCCTTCAGTATGATGCCTCGAACATCCCCATCTTCAGGGATGTACATCCTTCCCCAATATCTCAATAGTCCATCTTCTTCCAGACTATATCCTCCATACGTTGGATCTAATTTCCTCCCACTCTGGAGGTTTGAAGTAACCTTTAAATACCAACTGTCTCCTTGGAGTTGTGGCAACACATGTTCCCTTAGATTGACTTTCAAGGGTACCAGGGAGAAGACACGTGGTCTCCTACTCAAGGCATCTGTGACCACATTTTCCTATCCCTTGATGTATGAAATACCAAAATCGTACTCACTCATAAACTCACTCCATCGCCTTTGCCTGGAATTCAGATCCCTTTGCGTGAAGAGATGTTTTAAACTTTTTTGGTCTGTTTTGAGCTCAAAGTTTCGCCCCATAAGATAGTGCCTCCAAAGTTTCAGAGTTAGCATTACAGTTGCCAACTCTAAATCATGAGTATCATAAAGATATTCATGTTTCTTCAACTTCCTTGATGCATAAGCTATCACTCCTCCATCTTGCATTAGCACGGCCCCCAACCCTTGGTTCGAGGCATCCGTGCAGATTGTGAAGTCCTTTTCCATATCCGACACTCATAGAATTGGCGCACTAGTTAGTAACCTCTTAAGCTTGATGAATGCACTATCACATTCTTTTGTCCATTCATACCTGACCCCATTACGCTGCAAAGTGGTGATGGGTTTCTCTATTTTAGAGAATCGTTCCACAAATCTCCAATAATAACCTGCTAGACCCATGAAGCTTCTCACCTCATGGGCATTTTTCGGCACTGGCCATTCCATAATGGCCTTTATCTTTTCTGGGTCCACAAAGATTCCTTCACGAAAAATGATATGACCTAAATAGTGGATCTCTTTCTGGAAGAAGGAACACTTTGACAAATTCCCATACAATTTGTTCTCTCTAAGGCAGGACAACACCACTCGCAAGTGTTCCTCATGTTCTCTTTTGTTCTTGGAATAGATGAGGATGTCATATAGAAAGGCTTGTACAAAATGGTATAAGTACTTATGGAATACTCTGTTCATGAGGCTCATGAAGACTATTGGCACATTGGTCAATCCGAAAGGTACTACAATGAACTCATAATGTCCAAACCATGTTCGAAAGCCAGTTTTAGGAATATCGCCTTCCTTAATCCTTAACTAGTGATACCCTGATTGCAAATCAATTTTTGAGAATACCACTGCTCCTTTCATCTGATCAAGGAGGTCATCTATTCGCAGCATTGGGTACCTATTTTTCACTGTAGCATGCTTCAAGTCCCTGTAATCTATTCACAGTCGTAAGGAACCATCCTTCTTCTTCACAAAAATTACTGGTGCGCCCCAAGGTGAGACACTGGGCCTTATTAGCCCTAAGTACAATAACTCTCTCAACTGCATTTGCAACTCACAAATTTCCAGCACTGTCATCCGATACAGAGTCTTGGAAATTGGATCTGCACCAGGTTTTAGTTCAATAGTAAAATCAAGCTCCCTGTCAGGAGGTAACCCTGGTAATGCGTTCAGAAAAACATCTTTAAACTCTGACAATACTGGGTATTGATCTAAGGAGGGTCCTTTCTTTTCATTCACTGCTTCAACGACATAAAGTCAACACGCTTGCCTCATGCACTGTTTCACCTTCATAGTTGAGATAAAATGTAGAGACACCTGTCTCTGTACACCATGGATCTCTACTGGTCTTCCTTCATCGTCGACACAAAGCACCCTTTTTGTGAAACAATCTACTAAAGCTCGATGAGCTTCTAACCAATCCATTCCAATGATTAGGTCATACGCCTCGAGAGAAGTAACGTATACCTTCAACCTAGTAGAACACACTCCCAGGTCTACTATAAAATTTTCAATGCTAGGTCCTACCACTTGTTTTTCCCCCGAAGCCATCTCGACTTGTTTAAAGTCATCATGCTCGTAGGCTGCCAACCCACTCTTTTATAATGCAGATGGTGAAATGAAACTATCTGTAGCACCATAATCAAATTAAATCTTTACATTGATATGATTTAGCGTACCTGATGACTCCACCACCGTGGATTGATGTTCTGCCTGGCGATTATTAACTGTTGCGTAAATCTGGTGGCTGCCACTTGTTCTTACCATCGAGGCCTTTCCTTCTCTATGCACAAATCTTGATTGTAACTGTGGATAGTCACACTGGTAATGGGGTCCTCCGCACCCCCAATAGGTAACACAGGATTGAACTTGCACACTGTTCTGCGACTGTCTCTGAAATGACTTCCTTCCCCTGGAACCCCTGCCCTTACTAGCTTCTCCCTAAGATCGTCGTGGACCTACCTGTGTCATTGGTGATGAATGGGATGTTGCACTTGCTACCATTGAAATCCCTATGGCTACTATCCTTGGTGCGACTATGTTACCATATGGAGGTGGCCTTGAGCCCCCTCCCATGGAAAATGTCCTAGGGGCCTTCCCCACGAATCCAGGACGATGCAGAAAGGTCGATCTTGTACCTCCAGTTAAGTTCATGTGTTCCTCTGCATAACACGCATTTTCCACATCTTCCGCTACTAAAAATGGTTTCCACATCCGCACCATAGCCATTACCTTAGGGTTTAACCCATAGACAAAGTATTATGCCTATCGTTGGTCATTATCCATATATGAAACATATTTGACCAGTTCCATAAACCCAATCTCATATTCTTCTATGGTCTTGTTTCCCTGTACTAGAGCATGAAATTCCCACCTGCTGTTCCTCATAGTAAGTTGGTAGATATTTCCTTCGGAACCTCTCCTCGAAAAGTTCCCAAGATACGGTGTCTGGGGTAATATGCAGTTGCCTTTCCAAGTTGCCCCACCAGTTCAAGGCACTGTCTCTTAACTGAAAAATCACTATCTTCACCTTTGAAGTGGATGCATAGTCTCTTAAGGCAAAACACCTTGTCATGCCTTCCAACCATGCCTCAGCACGTTCACTGGCACGACCCCCGGAAAAATCTGGAAGTTTGATCTTCTACAGTTCTCTAGTGATGTCTTCGAGTGGAGGTCCTCCCCTTAAATCCCTCGACGCTTCTGGATTACCCATTCCAGATGGTGGGGGCTCCACTTCGATCCCTCCTGGTTGACGCCCCTTTAAAGTCTCATTTATGGCCTCCAAAGAGCGCATATGAGAGCTAGTTCAGGCGATAGTGGTGGCGGCGCTGGCGGTCCCTGTGATGATGCCCCTCTGCCTCAATTTCCTCGAGTCCTAACCATCCTATGTAATTTATCCTGCATCAACCAAAATTTTCAGGGTGAGTTCAAGGACATTTCACATTTGCACAACTTAAACTAGAAAATGGGGTTAGGCGTAAGTTTTTTTTACTTGTCTGTAAACAGATGTTGAGTCACCAAAGTACCATCTTTTTACCAACCTTTCACTTAACTTTCAAGTCACTTTCACTTCACTTTTAACCATATTTCTCTTTCCCACACCCTTACATTAAACCATTTTCATGATTACATGGGTTTTAGACATATTATTTTCCA
>ML810472.1:19234-29801 GCA_009831015.1 Picea engelmannii | reverse complement strand
GCCTACAACAACTAAGTCTTATTAAGTGGAATGCAAGAGTTAGGATTTGATTGAATTTTCTTAGATTAGAGTTAGATGCCTACTCCTGCATATATTTTGCTGGCATCATCACAAGCTTATGAGCATCCCTGGTTGACATTAAATCGTTGAGAATTTATACGACATAGATAGCACTCAACATTTTGGTGCCGTTGTCGGGGATGATGCTAAGGGATTAGGCATTAGGAATTTAATTCAATATGTTTTCTTTGGTTTGATTGATGCAAAGAAATGAGATAACTCATGATGAAATGAAATTTTGGTGACAACAAGATCTTATGAGAGCCACCTTGTTTACTAACCATTTACGGACAAAGGATCTAGAATGCAGCCCAAAGACTACATTGAGGAATGGTATCAAGAAGCGGTTACGCCACAATATTCATCGATTCTTCAAGAGATCCTTGCGGCAAATCGAAAGGTCAAGTCGATTTCGCATATCCTTACAAACAATCAGGTACATTTTTCAAGTTGGGATATGAGCATTTCAAAAATTCTAATCTGTAAATGGCTTCATTGGAAGCATGAATATACTTAAAAAATAAAAAATAAGAATAGTTTTTAGATGGATAGGAAAAATAAAAATAAACTTTTATAATTTTCAAGATAAATTTGATGTTTTGTGGTGCAGTAAGAACCATCCATCTACTAACCCTTGGCAGGAAAGATTTGCAATAAAACAAATAATTGAGAACAAGGAGCGGAAGCGGAGATCACAAATGACAAATTAAGGAAGATTGACAGGAAAAAGGGACACGCATCAAGGGGGAAAATAAGTGGAGTTTAAGGCGCTAAAAGATTTGAGGTCTGCATAAGAGGTAATTTTTTTTAACATGCTTTTCAAGTTGCAAATTTCAAATGTTTTAAGCGTCGCCAGGTTCCTGAGTATGCTCTCTTCCCGCGCCCTGTTGCGATCTGGAAGATCAGAAAGAGGATTTGGATGTTAGTCATGAATGTCTATTTTAATTGAAATTTCCAACGTTTTTATTTTTTGCGACAAAATTTCACCAATAAATTCCATACTTAAAAATCGAAAAATGATGTGTCTAGGATGTTTTTGGAGTTGATCTAAAACCTATGACAGGTTGCGCAATGGACATTTATTTTGTCACTATAGGTATAGATTTATTTATTTTTTTAAATAAAAATAATAATAAAGTTAAAAAAAATAATAATAATAATAAAAATTAAAAACAATAAATAAATAATTTTAATCCTAGTTATATTTAAACTAGTGTATTAACTAGTTTATTAGTTTTCAACTATAATTAAAACTAAAAAAAAAAACTAAATTAAAAACATTGTTTATATATATATAAACAATTTATAATAAAAATGTAGATATATAAAAAGAAAAAATCATATTTAAAAAACACACATAAAACAAACAATAAAAACAAAATAATAAAAATTTAAAAAATATATAAAACAAATAAAATCTATCCAACAATGGCGGCAGTGGATTCCGTCCAGTGCTTCGACCAAAAGAAGACGGTCGTAGCTGTGACATACTGGAAGCAAGGGGGAGGTCTGATCAAGATTAATGGATGCCCTATTGAGCTAATCAAGCTAGAGATTCTCCGTTACAAGGCCTTCGAACCGATTCTTCTGTTGGGCTGCCAACGCTTTGCCAGCGTGGGAAGGAGGGTTTTCATGGACGCCAATCGCTTAAACTATCAAGGCTTTTACACCGTGGTGTTGGAGAAGGGACATGAGCTCATTTCTGTTGCATCAATCAGATCATGAAACATGTCTTCATGGAAGAAGTATCCAAGCAAGAGTATCAAAGACAACCAACACCGTGTTTTGTGGAAAAGACTGAGAAAATATTTATGCAAGTCTGGATCAGCTCCTGGCAATTATACGCCATTCGACAGAGCATCGCCAAGGCCATGGTCGCCTTCTACCAAAAGTACGTGGACGAGCAGTCAGAGAAGGAGATCAAAGATATTCTCAGCACCCTGCTCGTGGCCGATCTCAAGCGCTGCAAGCCCAAGAAGTTTGGAGGTCGCGGTGCTTGTGCTTTGGTATTTCCAATATTTAAACATGCAATAAAAACATTTTTTTTGCGTGAACTGTACTAAGTCGTTAAACCACGAAGAAGGCCATGAATTTACAAAGAATTAAACCATGATCCACTGTTATTTTTGTGCATAAAAAATTTTGCAGGTTAAAAAAAAATCTTCAATGGACTGTTTGGTTGAGAATGCGAAGGTTACAGAATCAAAATTGTTGCGGTGTGCTACGATTTGATTTGGGGATCCTATGGAAAATTCAATTCAAAATCCAAATCTTTGGTGTCTATTTTACAATATGACGCATGGCTCATTAGTCGGTTCGATTGGTTATGATCACCGACATTACAGATTCAATCCCGGCCTATTCTCCTATTTTGCTTTGACAAGAGTCCTGCAATAAAAGAAAACTCTGTGCGCCAAACCAAATATCTGCCCTCGTGACGGAATTTTTTTTTTTATGATGTGCTAGGTTGACCAATAAGATCCACGAATCATTGCTACACTTGGAAAAACGACTTGGTAATATGGTTAGCAAGAAAAACCGATTCTCCATTTTAAAACTCGTGTCACAAAATTTTCATTTAAATAGATTTATCTCTATTAGCCTTCCCAAGTCAAGCGTGTAGTCTAATCTTTGGATCGTTTGACTACTAGCTTGGAGGTCAATAGTCCATTTCAGTATGACACTTCTTTTATTTCACAAGAAAACATGATTCATAAGGTTGGGTGTTCGATACATGTGGAGTTGGTTATAATTAAATCAATTTTGATCAAAAGGAGATCGCCATGTGGCAACTTCTGCTTGGTCCATATGGTGACTTCTCATTCACCTCACGACAACACTTCATTAACCCATGTGGCAATCCTATTTGAACATGTGACAGCCGAATCACCTTCCATGTGTTCATCCTTGCCACATGGTATCCTTGTGCAACATTTTTATTGTTTCCTAAAAACTTCAAAACACAATAATTTTTTTTTTATACAGAGTTCATTTGAGGTAAAGAAAGTGTCATTGGAAAGCTCTACGCAATGGAGGAATTATCATCAACATTTAGAGGATATCAATTTGTTTTGGTCATAGCCAATAGACTTCAAAATTTCTTAAGAACTTCATATCATTGAAAAATGCTTCTAATATTTTGATTTGTCTTTTGAATCACTGAAATTGAGCATCAAATGAAGAAACACTGGCAGGTTGTCCAAGGTGCACCACATCCCGACAGGTAACAGTGCATTTCATTTTATTTATTTTCCTTGGATTTTTTCTATTTAGGACTATTTGTGAATTTTTGTGTATGTATCCGATGAAGAAAGACTGATCACCTCTATTCTTCGATAAACTCACATTTTATTGCGGGTCAGTGCTAAGTTTTTTTGCAGGTTCCGGGAAGATGAAGAATACCAATTTATGCACTAGTGGTTTTCAAAGACCACATACTCTTGTGAAAAGCATGTCCCAATGGAGTCATGACGAAGTGAAAAGCATTTCCATTTCAGACCAAATGCATCATACCATTTCTATCAAAAGAAGTCTCCCAGAGCCATTATGTGATGATTCATCTTATTTCATTTGAGCCTAACATGTCAAAGTCAATCCTAAACTTGTCATCTTCCTATCACTACTAGATAAATGGCTTCAACCCCTTTGCAAGTTTCATACTTTCCTGCCTCACTTTCACTCACCCCTAACCCATGAATAACGACACTTAGCTCACTTACCAAGCTGAGTTACCACCTTGTCATTTTCCTTTTGCCAAATAAAGCCTGCTTGATCTTTCATCTATGGTCCTCTAAATCATTACTTTGTACTCGTGTTAGATGATGCAAGAGCATCTACGACTTCATCAAGCGAGCCAGCGCATGGAAAGGGAAGAACAGCTGGACAGCGCCATCACATACATTTTTGAATTCCTTTGAAAAGACTGTTGCGCCGTCGTTTGAATTAAAGCATTCATATGAAGCGCACTTGTATTGTGATGTAGATAAGAAGGCATTTAATAGTTTTAATGTTGTTAGATAGGAATTAACTGTAGATTAGACAGTTTTGGCTCTCGAGAGGGAAAACGGAATATAGGCACCCTCCGTTGTGTTGTTGTATTTATTATTCACATTCAGATTATTCAGCATTAGCATTGAGAGCAAGAAGAAGAGCAGAGCAGAGAGTTTGTGAGGAAGTCCATGTACAGACAATTGAATTAATAGGAAATCTTTGATTCAATTCCATGGATGTGTTGATCTCTGTGTATTGTTGATATTATGCTTTTTCATACTTGCTTCCTTTTATGCTTATCTTCTATATGTTGCATATGTGATTGCATACCAGGTTCGAAACCTGAGAGAATGAGGGAATGAGTTTCAATTGTTTCTCTGCTTAAGCCAGGAGATTCCTGCATAGAGTGTAGTTGAATTCCTCCGCATAGAGTGCGTTGAGGGGGCTAAGAAGTTGAACTTTTGTTCTCTTTTTCTCAGAGTCATGTTGGGTTATTCGAGCGTGCAGGTGAAGTGCAGGTTGGATCGAAGTCTCAGTAGCAAGTCTGAGAAAATAAAGGTCGGGGTTGTTGTGATTGTGGAAGCGCAGAACCGGGAAGACTTCAACCCTTTGAAAGTTGTTGAAGGTGGAGCGCAGGCATCATGCTCGAAGTCTCTAAAGGAGTCGGAGAGAATTCAGCTCAGGAGGTACAGTTCCTCGTTCATGTTGTAGGAACAGGCCTGGGAGAGTTTTGAACCAAGGGAAAGCTTGGAAGTCGGAGGATTTTCAAGAGGAAGAGAATCGACGACTTGAAGTTATTGAGGAGAATCACGAAATCCCGCAGACAGTCAGATCGCGGAGGAGTTGCGAGGGGGTTAACTCGCAGGTGCACAGGAGAATCCGTTTGCCATTGAACATCGGCATATCGGGGTTGGTGAGTGCAAGAGTTGCATGCATGTCGAAATCGCGAGTCGCGATTTCCCGATTTAATCGGAGCCGTCGATCGTCGGAGGGACAGGTGGCACGAATCCGGAGTATCGCGGGATCGACGTTCGGGGTTTTCAACTCCAGAGAACACTTATATCGTGGATTCACGATTAGTGAAATCCCGGGGTGACGTGGTCGTGTGGGGCCCCAAGGAGTAAGTGGAGTCCAGGTGGCATTGAGCCGAGAGATCGGCGCATCGGTACTCGGGGTTTTGAAATACAAGGGCTCGGCATTGCGAGCGGCGATATCCCGAGTTTTGACGTTGACCATCGAAGATCGGGGCTCGGGAACTGAAGGGCCGAGATTGCAAGCATTGAACTCGCGAACACGCGAGTGCCGATTTCCTGATTGCGAAGGGGAAGTCGCCGAGGAGGGTACTGTAGGTAAAAGACTCCCGAGGGAGTTCAAAGAGTTTTTAACTCTTCAGGCCATGTTAGTGAAGGTCTTGGTGAGAGAGACCGTGTGTCGAGGCAGGTTTCTATCAGAGTGGTATCAGAGCGAGGTTGTGGAGTTCTATTTGTTCAGGTAGCAGAGAGAAGCAGATACACCATGCCACCCAGGAGAGAAAGGCAGTCACCTGATCGTGAGGACAGGGACGCACGAAGGAGGGGTAGGCCAGCAGGCAACCCAGAAATGGAACGTCAAATACGAGATCTCAGGGCGACTCGAAGAGATGGATACCACCCAGAGGCGTGGAGCTGGTACGGCAGAGTTCAGTGATTCCGAAGTTGAGGAGGAAGCTGGACACGAAGTAGAGGAGGTCTCAGCAGAAGATGCGTCAACTAAAAGGTTGATCAGAGCCATTTCAAGGATGAGCTCGAAGACCAAGATGGACATTCCCGTCTATGAGGGAAGTCTAAACGTAGAGGAGTTGCTGGATTGGATCTGAGCACTCGACACCTACTTCGATTATGAGGATATCGAAGAGGACAAAAAGATAAGGCATGTTGTTACCAAGATGAAGGGACATGCAGCCTTATGGTGGGACGAGCTGCAGGCGGACAGGCATTCCAAAGGAAAACAAAAGATCAAAAGCTGGGATCGGATGATCGCCAAGATGAAGGCGAAGTTTATTCCGAGGGATTACCAGATCACTCTGTTCAGGCGCATGCAGAACCTGAGACAGAAGATGATGACGGTGAAGGAGTACACCGAAGAATTCTATAGGCTCAACATCTGAGCTGGTCATCGGGAGAGTGATGACAAAAAGGTAGCAAGATACCTGAATGGGTTGAGGTATGACATTCAGGACGAGCTGAGCATGGTTACCATCCGCACAGTTCAGGATGCATACCAGATGGCTCTAAAAGCCGAAGAGAAGCTGGGCCGCAAGCAAGGGCATCGAGGGCGAGGCAGAAGCTAGCCTAGAGGCAAAGCAGTTGCCCAGAAAGACTTCCAAAAGCCCAAGGAGGATTGGAAGAGGCCTCAGGGAAAAGCTGAAAGAGGTGGAACCTCACAGCAGAGGCAGCAAATTGCTGAGTCGAGGAGACAGCAAACAGATCAGCAAGGAGGATATGCTGACGTCGATACATTTCCTCGTACCTGAGGTAGAGGAAGAGGTAGAGGAGGAATTATCACATGTTTCACGTGTGGTAAAGACGGTCACAAAGACATAGATTGTCCAGAAAGGAAGGTGGACAGAGGAAAAGCTCACGTTGCTGAGGTGCAGAGGCGTGACGTGGAGGATGAAGACACTGGAAGTGGGAAGTCACTGACAGTGCATAAGGTCCTTTTGAAACCTGAGAAAGAGGTGGAGGACACAGCTCAAAGATGTCGACTGTTCAGAATGACTTGCAGGACCAAGGGCTGGAAATGCAAAGTCATCATCGACAGCGGGAGCACTGATAATCTCGTTGTGACTGAGATGGTGGAGAAGCTGGAGCTGAAAACGAACAAACACCTAAGACCTTACAAAGTGACATGGCTACAGAAAGGACACCAGGTATGTGTTACAAAACAATGCTTGGTTAATTTTAAAATGGGTGATTATAGGGACGAAATTCTATGTGATGTCATTCCCATGGATGTTTGCCATGTATTATTGGGAAGACCATGGCAGTTTGATAGAAATGTTGTTCATGATGGGAGGATGAACACCTACACCTTGGAGAAGGATGGGAAAACACACACGTTTCTGCCGATGAAGGATAAAGAAGTGAAGCCAAAAGTTAGCAGCACGATACTTCTCATGAGTGGGAAAGATCTTCTCACAGAGTTGGAGAAGGATGAAGATCCACAGTTCTTTGTTGTCAAGAAGCCGAGAATTGTCCTGACAAGCACAAGAGTGGACGACTTTCCAGAGGAGATTCAACAACTACTGGGAGAGTTTGTTGACATCATCGTGGACGAACTACCTCGTTCGTTGCCACCGGTGCGGAGTGTGAGTCATCACATTGACCTCATACCCGGAGAAAGTTTGCCGAATAAGGCAGCGTACAGGTTGACACCTCAGGAGAACGAGGACGTCAAGAGGCAGGTACAAGATCTGTTGGATAAAGGACTGGTGAGGGAAAGTCTTAGTCCGTGTGTTGTTCCGACAGTACTAAGCCCGAAAAAAGATGGAGGCTGGAGGATGTGTACAGACTCAAGGGCGATTAATAAAATCACCATCAGGTACAGGTTTCCGCTGCCAAGAATGGACGACTTGATGGATTGCCTAAGTGGAGCAAATTATTTTTCGAAGATAGATCTCAGAAGCGGATACCATCAGATCCGGATGAGAGAGGGAGATGAGTGGAAAACAACATTCAAAATAAACGAGGGTTTGTACGAATGGCTGGTCATGCCGTTTGGTTTAACCAACGTGCCAAGCACATTTATGCGGCTGATGAATGAAGTCCTGCGGGAATTCATTGGCAAATTCATGGTGGTGTACCTGGATGATATACTGATTTTCAGTAAAATCAGGGCTGAGCATCTAAAACATTTGGCCATTGTGATGAGAAGGCTACAGTAGGAGAAGCTGCTGATCAATTTGAAGAAGTGTTCCTTCATGTAGACAGAACTCATTTATTTGGGTTTTGTAATTTCGGCAAATGAATTGAAGATGGATCCTGAGAAGGTGAACGTAATCAGGAATTGGCCATCGCCAAGGAATGTTTTTGAGGTAAGGAGCTTTCACGGTTTGGCGAGCTTCTACAGAAAATTCATTCAAAATTTTAGTGGAATCAGTGCCGCAATGATGGACACCGCGAAGAAGTGGCATAAGGTTTTCCAATGGACAGCCGAGGCCGAGAAGAGCTTCAATCTATTGAAGCAGAAGATTACCGAGCAGCCAGTGTTAGTGCTGCCGGATTTTCAGAAAACCTTCCAGGTGAAATGTGACGCCAGTGGGTATGTTGTTGGAGGGGTTTTAAGTCAGGATGACAGGCCTGTTGCATATTACAGCGAGAAGCTGGATGATGCAAAGCTGAAGTACTCCACGTATGATAAGGAGTTCTATGCCATCATACAGGCATTGAAAAAGTGGAGGCACTATCTCATACCCAAGGAGTTCGTTTTGTATAGCGACAATCATGCATTGCAATTCGTGAGTCAACAGGAGAAGTTGAACCAGAAGCATGTGAAGTGGGTAGAGTACATGCAGAATTTCACCTTCGTGATCAAGCACATTTCGGGGACTGTGAACAAGGTAGCTGATGCCTTGAGTAGGAAATGCTTGTTGCTACAGGAGTTCAGAGTCAAAACCTTGGGTTTTGAAAATTTAAAGGATATGTATGCAGGTGATGCAGACTTTGGCGAGGCATACGAAGCAGCCGAGAACCCAATTCTCAGGGATAGGAGTCTGTGGATTGATTTCCTGATCCAGGATGGATTGTTTTTTCGGGGCAATCAACTATGTATTCCAGATTGCTCTATGAGAGAGAATTTGGTGAAGGAAAAGTACAGTGGGGGCTTAGCAGGTCATTTCGGACATGACAAAACATTCGCCAAGTTGAGCGAATCTTATTATTGGCCTGGCATGCCCGCGGATGTTAAACGATTTGTTGACAGATGTAGGATATGTCAACACGCGAAAGGCCAAAAGTAGAACACAGGGTTCTATCAGCCATTGCCCATACCTGAGAGGCCATGGGAGGCGATTAGCATGGACTTTGTGTTGGGGTTACTGAGAACACAACGAGGAGTTGATTCCATTTTTGTGGTGGTGGACAGGTTCTCGAAGATGGCACATTTCATACCATGTCATAAGACCAGTGATGCCACGCACATCGCCAACTTGTTCTTCAAAGAGATTGTCCGATTGCATGGATTGCCGAGGAGTATAGTCTCGGATCGGGACACGAAGTTCATAGGTCATTTATGGAGGACGCTATGGAAGAAGCTGGGGACTGACTTAGCATTTAGTTCTGCTTACCATCCGCAGACAGACGGAAAGACTGAAGTAGTCAACTGAAGCTTGGGGGATCTGCTGAGAAGCCTAGTGACGGAGCATCACAGCAGTTGGGATCATATCCTACCACAGGCGGAATTTGCGTACAACGATTTGGTGAATCGGAGTACAGGTAAAAGCCCATTTCATATTTTGTATGGGACACATCCAAGAGGAGTTTCTGAACTGAGGGAGTCAGAACAGGCTGAAACTAGCAGCGCGAGAGCTGAGGAATTCGCTGAAGCAATGCGAGAACTTCACACACAGGTGAAGCAGCGGCTGCAGAAGGTGAATCAGGAGTACAAGCGCGGGGCCGATCAAAGAAAGAGGTAGCTTCAGTTCGAAATTGGGGACATGGTTCTAGCACACTTGAGGAAAGAGAGGTTCCCAAGGGGAACATATAACAAGCTCAAGATGAAGAAAATTGGGCCATGCAAAGTCCTAAAGAAATTCGGGGAGAAAGCATATGAGCTTGAGTTGCCAGAGGGCATCGGGATATCCCCGATATTTAATGTCTCGGACCTATACCCATATAAGGAAGAAGATGCAGGAGCTGGAAGTATTGAGGAACCAGTGATCCAGTGGCAGAAACAATTACCAGTTGCACAGAAACCTCATATGGAGTGCATACTGGATAAAAGAGTTGGAAGGAAGACCAGGAGAAAGCAGTATTTTGAATACCTGGTGAAGTGGAAAAACCACCCAGTGGAGGATGCCAGCTGGGAGACAGAGGCCGTGATACAAAAGCATGGGCATAGTGTGCGGGAGCTCATGGACAGGAGTCCATGAAATCTTTTGAGCCGAGGAGTATGATGCAGGAGCATCTACGACTTCATCAAGTGAGCCAGTGCGTGGAAAGGGAAGAACAGCTGGACAGTGCCAGCACATACATTTTTGAATTCCTTTGAAAAGACTGTTGCACCGTCGTTTGAATGAAAGCATTCATATGAAGCGCACTTGTATTGTGATGTAGATAAGAAGGCATTTAATAGTTTTAATGTTGTTAGATAGGAATTAACTGTAGATTAGACAGTTTTGGCTCTCGAGAGGGAAAACGGAATATAGGCACCCTCCATTGTGTTGTTGTATTTATTATTCACATTCAGATTCTTCAGCATTAGCATTGAGAGCAAGAAGAAGAGCAGAGCAGAGAGTTTGTGAGGAAGTCCATGTACAGAC
>ML810471.1:128303-213589 GCA_009831015.1 Picea engelmannii | reverse complement strand
TCTATCAAAAGAAGCATCTAGAGGAAGATCCTTCTAGAAGCGGAAGCTTCTATTAGGTCTTCTTACATTTGACTTATTCTATTTTATTGCAAGGCCTTATTAATATTGACCTTTATTACATCCGAATATATTGTTCTACCTATCTGCGGGTTAGGACCCTAACAGTGTCCCTAGGGCTTGGGCCTATAGACACATGCATGGTTTAGGAGTGCAAATAATAAGGTTAACTAATAGGTCAAAGGGTCTAATAATGAGTACACCTAATTTGACTTATTGAGCAATTTTGATTTCTTTTACATGTGTCCTCTCTTCTCTTTGCTCAGTAAAGAGTTCTGATTCACTAAATAGTAATAATCGTTCAAGACTGTTGATCCCCCCTTTCAATCAGAAAGGGATCCTCCCGTCACCGCGGGAACATTGAGACAAATAATGATAGGATACACATATTACTCTAATTATAATGAAATGAGTTTTTCTTCACTATGTGTTTTAATAGGTTATGGATATGCACTTACCCTTGGGGGATCATCGACTAAGTAAAGGTAAATAGAAACACCATGTATGAGACTAGAGATGGAACTAGGGATTCCACAATCAACTCAGATGTTGACTGCATCATTGGTAGTTCTAGGTCATAAACTAGAACAATAGCTTCAACTTCTACTGCTATTAATTTTTGATCAATTGCAGTAAACAGAAAGGCAAGATATTGAACTGAAACATATGCTTAGTAAACTAGATACGTTGAAATATTGTAAATTTGAATAATATTGTAATCATATTTGATTTATTATCTTATATATCAAATCTCGTTTTGTGGATTGATCATGTCGAGTCTTGTAGCAGACAAGATCCCCTTTTGTATATTGGTCAAACCATATTTATATGGTGGTATTTGTAAATTTGTCCCCTAGGGTTTATAAAGTGGTTTTAACCACTCTTGGCAGAAGTCATCCCTACTAAGTGAAGAGACATATGCCTAGCACCTCCTCAACTAGTATTTATAAGTGAGGATGACACCTCACTTGTTCATTCATTTCAGTCACTCAACTAGTGCACATCTTTTGAAGGCAGTTGCAGTTGCAGGAGGAAGGAGTAGAGAGGCACATGCTCAATCCTATTTAATTCTTGGTGTTTGGTGTTAGTCTTGGCATTGTATTGGAAATCTATTATTGAGGAAGGTTTTGCTAGGTTTTCTCCCCCATGAGGGTTTACCAGGATAAAATGTTGTGTACCTTGTGATTGTGTTTCTTTCAGTGATATTCCTTATGTTGTTGTTTTGGAAATGCATTGAATGCTCTAGTAAATTGTAAATAAACTAATAACAACACTAAAAATTAACATGGAATCAGAGCTTGAATGAATAGAGAACCTTTCACTCGGTATCTAAAAACATCATTGTTGTCGTACAAGGAAATCAAGTATTTTTACTGAAGAGGAATTTCTGACCAAAAACTATCCAGGGAAGTGTGCCCTACCCTAGCACATCTATTGCAATCTTGAGCACACTTTTTCAGTGGCCAAATTCTCCAGAAAGTCAAACCCTAGTTTTGGTTGGTACTAGAAAATAAGAGAACCACAACCAGTACCAGAAATTCTAGTCCAAAATTACACAAGTCAAGTTTCAATGGGTAAAACTTCGAATTTTATGAAACAATAAGCTCCAAAAAACTCACCTCATCCCAGTGCATCTAGTCCCTGGATCATAATTCAAAAATTTGAAGTTTGAGAAATTAGGGTTTCCTCATAAAACCCTAAGTTGCAGCACCAATAGTAGTGCCAGTTCCTTCATGCCAGTTGCAACACCAGTTGTAGTACCAGTTCCTTCATGCCAGTTGCAACCCCAGTTGCAGTGCCAGTTCCTTCATGCCAATTGTAGCACCAACTGTAGTGCCAACACCAGTTGCAGTACTAGTTGCAGTGAGAATTTTTGTGAAGCATTGAGATTAATTTTATTTTCCTAGTGCGACTTACCCTAGAAAATATCCAACTAACTTTGAGTTACAAGTTGAAGAACCTTTGAAGTTTTAAAGGTTTTTTATTGCTTTCTTCTAGTGTCAGATAGTGCCACTACCTACAGATGTTGTCAGAGGTATGTACTTACATATGTTTAAACTATATCATTATCTTAAAGGATACTTGCAAGATATTTTGTCTAAGAACCAATCATAGATCCAGAAGGATCTCAGATCCAACACATTAGAGGAACTATCCACCCCAGGTTTGATTACCTTGATATGCCTCTACTTGTTCTGGAATTATTGTGATCTTATGAATATACAGGTTTCATTTTGATCTATTGAAGTTATCATACTAATCAATGGTCAAAATTAAATTGAAAGTATTAGATTGATTAAATTTGAGACTATAGATTTTATTCTCTAACCCATCTTTCTATCAAGAAAGAATATTATCTTGGTAAATAGGATAGGTTGAAGAAAATAATTGTCATCTTGAGTGAAGGAGACTCGGAAGAAAAACAACACACTCATTTTTTAGGACAAGACTCTAGGTTGCATGTTTAATTAATTAAGTTGATAAGATTCAAATTTGCATATGTCAAGTTTGATAACTACCTCGATGCAAGTAAAAAATATAGTTGTGATAGCAATATTTGAAAAGTTTTATACTTGGTAGCATGTGAGCATCATTGAGATACAATATTATTGTAATCATTTACCATATATAACTAACATCTCTTCCAGGAGAAACTTCTTGTTTTGTTTCCAGGTTACCATGGAGGAATGATTGATCACAACACCAGAAGAGTGTTGCTCTCATTTCCTATTATTGTATTTATTATTTTTTTGTTTTAGACAGGTCACAAGTGATAGCTCTAAAGGAGATACTCTGACAATTGTTCTTGCTATTGTTTTATAAAGAGTATTATTCTTGTTTGTTGTTTCTCCCTTGTTATCCTTATTTTGAGTAGGTCATAGGTGATAACCCTGAGGGAGCTATAGTGACGGTTGCAGGAGAAAACATATTACATGAGACATGAAGCAAACTATTCAAGTTGTATACATGACAATATACATCCATGTACCAAAGAAGATGAAGAAGAAGCTACTTTTCAGATACATAATATCTCATATGAAGATTGATTGTAATGAGCAGAAGGCTCCAAAGCTGAGAAAACATTAGAATAGAACTCACAATAGACTTGATCAAAGGATAATGAAGCCACCTTGACAAGAAGACTAATTCGTTTGAGGTATGACTCAAATTTTCATATTAAGACTTGGTATTCAACACCAGGTATATCCTGCAAAGACTATGAAGTTTTTTTATACTTAGAATAAATCAAGACTCAGAGTAATACTGATCTCAGAAAGGATCAGACGGAGAGACATATTCCAGGAATGGAAGACAGATTCCATGAGTTAAGGAGACTATATCATAGCTTCATAGACCTCTAGGAGACATGAAATCTCCTGGGAAGATTCCCTTGTTTCAATAATAAAGAAGGAAGTTAGTCAGAAGGAATGGGATATGGATTTTTCCTTAAGACTAGAAAGGAAGTCAGTGGTGACTTGCAAGATTGATCTAATAGATCAAGCATGTTGCAGATAAAAGTATAAAGATGTACAAAGCCTGATTTGTGTCAAGAGGATTCTCTCGGCAAGAGGGAGAAGACTATGACGAGACACTTGCTCCAGTAATTGAAGAAATAGTTCCAGTATTCATGAAGACAACTAGAACAACCTTGATTATGATATAGTATGAGATTCAGGGGGAGTAGTCCCTGTATTTGATATTGAGTTACCTCCATGAAAGAAGAAAATATAGCTTCAATATCAGTTATTGAGCCACTCTTAGTTTCAGATGAAGTTGTTTCCATGATATAATAGAGAGAGTTTAGTAGCTACAATGATTCTCAGCTTCAGAGAAGATGCAGGTGCAAAGTCCCAATCCTAGAAGAACAGTTGCAGAAAGAGCAGAGGATACACTCTCAAGAAGTGGGACAAATAGTGATTTGTAGAAAGCATGTAGAGCTAGCACATGATTGTGCAGATTAAGTTATAGTTGAACAAATGTACCAGCTTGGTACAATGTGATGTGAAAATTTGGTTTCAAAGTACGGGATAGGAAGACTCATGTCTACAAGATGAAGGAAGCTCCAAGAGCTTGGTATGCCAAGATTGATAGTTTTTTGATGAGCTTGAGCTTTACCTAGAGTAAAGATGATCCCAAAATTTACTTCAAGATTGAGAATGATGGACAAGTTATATTGTTTCTATATGTGAATGACGTATTCTTGACAGATGAAGAAAAAATCATCATAGATTGCAAGAAGAAGCTCGCTTCAGAGTTTGAGATGAAAGACCTAGGCTTGATGCATTATTTCTTAGGTCTTGAAGTTTGGTAGAGGCCAGAGAAAATCTTTCTTAACCAAGGGAAGTATGCAGTTGAAACACTGAATATATTTGACATGTTGGAATGTAAAATCCATGAATACACCCATGGAAATGAATTTGAAGCTCCTGGTTGATACTTCATTATAGTTGGTTGATGATACTCTTTACAGACAGATTATTGGATCGTTGATGTATCTGAAAAATACCAGGCCAGATATATGCTTTGTTGTGAACACCTTGAGTTAGTATCTAGTAGAGCCCAAACGTGTTCACCTTGTCGTTGCAAATAATTTGATGAGATAACTTAATGGTACATGTAACATTGTACTATGATATTTGTTATACTAGAGATCATGAATTCATACTATATGGTTATATTGACTTGGATTGGGCTGGAAGTTCTCCAAATAGAAAGAGAACTTCAAGATGTTGTTTCAGTTTGGGGTCAGCCATGAATTCATGGAAAAGTAGGAAGCAATCCAGTATTGCTCCCAACACGACATAACCATAATCTATTGCAACATGTTCCTTCATTTGTGAAGCCATATGGATTTGAAAGTTGTTGACAGGTTTGTTCAATCTGGCGATGGAAGCCACCATGATTCTATGTGATAACCAGAGTTGTATAAATATGACGGAGAACCCAATGTTCCATGATAAGTTGGAGCACATAGAGATCCAGTATCACTACATTCGTGATATGGTGTAGAGGGGAGTTGTAAGGCTCCAATATGTTGGCACAGATGATAAGGTTGCAGATGTGTTGACCAAGCCTCTGTCTCATGTGAAGTTTTAGTACTTCCGAGACAATCTTGGTGTTTTTCGAAAGGACCTCCCTCGAAAGGGGGAGTGATGCTGATCATACTATAGTATCTTGACCAACAATGGGTAGCTCCATTAGGATTTTGTATCCTAGGGGACTGATCATACTTGGGAAGATCCCGAAGGTCCGGTAAGGACGGTCTATCAGAGTACCTATGCATGTATATCTCAGTTGTGATCAGTAGTGGTAGCTCCATTAGGATTTTATATCCTAGCAAATATTTTGATTCCTGGGAAGATCCCGAAGGTCCAATAAGGACGGTCTGTTAGAGTACCACATGGTATCTTATTAGGATTTTATATCCTAAGGAATCTTATGATTCCTAGGAAGATCCCAAAGGTTCGGTAAGGATGGTTTGTCATAGTACCACAAAATGGAGCAGGTAATCACTTCAGAGGAAAATGGAGCAGTGTTTATTCGAAACCTCCGAAGTCCCGAATGTTGAATTCCCAAAGTGGACATGGGTCGTCCAATCTGAAGAATTCTTCGGGTGCACTCTCAACCATTGATCAAAATACAGTGGAAGGATAACGTAATTATAATAGCCGAAGTCCCGAAGTGAATGGTGGCCATCCATATCAATGCATGATTAAGTCATGGCCGTCGGATTAATAAATGAAAGGATACATGTAAGGATCGAATATGACCATTGATGCGGTTCTGTGATATAAATGAGAATCGTCCGAGTTGTTCATAAAAAGCTACTTAGGGAGATTTGAAAGGTTTCAAAGTTCCAAAGACTCGAAGGGAAAAGTGTTGAAGTCCCGACAATCTTCCATCTTATCAGGAGATTGAATTGTGACTATTGAATTGATAAGCGCTCAAGCGCTTGTCTCTCCTAACGTATGAATAACGTCATTGGTCATATGGTAAAGAGATTTGAAAGACAAAATGTAATGCGTCGCTTGCATTGATAAGCATGTGGTTCGATACCAATGATCATATGAACATGGTTTGAAGGAAGCACTGATTTCTATAATCACAGAGATGAAGGAAATCGATCCATACATGTGATCGATTTATGAAAGTAAAGGGGTTGCTAGGTGTAAATTTGAAGACCTGAAATGATGATCTCTGGTGGTCCCAAAAGTTGTTGTAAATGAACAAGTTAGTTATAACTTGTTTCACAAGTCAACCCAATAACTTAAACAAGTTTTGAGCATAAGAAACTATAAATACAACCATGATTGTTTCACTAGATGGTGAGCTTGGGGGAATACGACAGGCTTGTGGAAAAGATAGGCTCGCTGAGAAAGAGCGACCTACGAAGAAAAACGAAGGGGATACGGGCCCGAGGTCCATGCAAATATCAGAGAGAAGAAGAAGTGAAGAAGGCATGAATATCATAGGAAAGAAGAAGAGAAGAAGGTGAAAATTTCAGAGAGAATATGAAGTGCGGTGATGAGTGTTGATGGTATACCTCTGATCATGAAATAGATTTGATTCAATAATGGATCACTTCTAGTAGAGTTGAATTACTATATGAACTCTAGTTGGATAGACTGTGTTCTATTAGCAAGCTAGGTCTTGCTTGAGAGTTGGTGCTCCTTACTTCAGTTGGTGCTGATAAAAAGTAGTTGGGGCTAGGAAAATTCATATTACTATATTCACATATATATACATTTCAATTATACAAAATCTTACACAAACATCTGGTATCTCTTGTGTCCATTGTGATTATGATTTGATTGTTCTTAATCTATACAATTATGTTTTAACTGCTAACTTGCAAGAAGAGAAGTTATGAAAGTCCACACACTAATTCACCCCCCCCCCTTTTAGTCTGGGTCATGTGTTCAACATATTCCCGAGTCCTAATGTTGCAATCTTCAACATCTCCATCATTTACAGTAATTTTAGGACTCCTGGCTGCATCATTGTTGTCAAAGATTTTTTCTAATGGGACCAGGCCTTTGGGAAGGATTTTATTTTTCAGCTGCATCATATCCTTACCACCAATATGATTCTTGAAATTGTCATCATTTGCGAACACAACTGCATATTCTTCTTCACAACAATATTCTTCATCTATTTTCAAAATTGTGAATTCATCATCCATCTTAAGAAAACTTTCTATTTGTTTGTCATATTCAAAAGCCTGCCAGTACTTAATATTATTAGGTATTGTTGGCCTATGCTTGACCTCAATTTCATATCCTCTATTAGGAAAAAATGGAATTTTGAAAATTGAGGTTGAAGTAGCTAGAGCATCAACAATCTGATTCTTCCCCCTTGGAATCATTGAGAGACTATATTATGAAAATCCTTCTAGAAGTTCGAGCACTATATTCTTGTATGCTCTTAATCTAGGATTCTTTGCTTGATATATTCCCTTTCCCTGATTTATAATCAAATCATAATCTCCATGTAAAACTATCCTCCTAGCACCCATTTCTTTCAAAGTCTTCAATCACAACACTAATGCCTCATATTCAGCCATGTTATTTGTGAAATCAAAAGAAATATTATAAGAACAAAGTTTTGTGGCCAATCTAGGGGGTTAATCCACACACTAGCTCCTGCTCCTTCTCTACTGACAACTCCATCAAATCTCATGTTCCACATCTCATTTTCTGCACTATTTTTTTGATTTGAAATTTCCTTAGTTTGTTGATCAGATTTGTCTTTGGTAGTAATATAATTATTTGGCATCTTCTCTTCAAAACTCAAATCATTAAAGAAAATGGAAGAACCAATCTCAATCTCTACAGAATAAATTGGATGGTTGTTTGGCTGGACTTTGTTACTGACCATGTATTTGAGAAAAAATTCCATGTACAACCTCCTATCTTGGCCAAAAATAGGGATAGTGGCATATGACATATCCACTTGCAAAGTACATTTCATCTTTGCAGCCCATGATCTAGATAACAACATGCCAAATTTAGGAGGGATATCAGCAACCACCACATCCATGACCAAATTTTTTGTTGAAATTTGAGACAAAGATACTATCAGATCTTTGATTAGGCCCAAGCACTTCACCTTCCTTGAATCAAAGGAGAAAAGGTCCTTATAAGGCCTTGTAATGTCCATACCCAATTGGCCCATGACGACTTTGGGAATCAGATTATGGGATGCTCCTGAATCCAACATAGAATTATGCAAAGTCATATCATGAATCTCCAGACTAACATAGAAAGGAGGGACCTCATTAGCATCAATACTTTCCTATACACATGTGATTTAGATTATTTTCAGCACGAAATGAGAGCGAAGATATAATAAAAAAATATACAAAGATATCTCAGATATCCAATAATATAATAGAAATGTATCAGAGACGCAACCATAAACACAGAGATATGGTAATAGACATTTTTCTATTAATGAGAGAAAATGTACAAAGACTGTAAAAATACAAAGTGAAAGACTCGCTAGAATGGTGGAAGCTTATCTCTGATAAGACATGTGACGAATACTCGCATTCGCAAGAGGATGATTTTACAATGAGGCTCCAAAGTATTTTTTATCATAAAGAAAATCCAAAACCCTAACCCCAGAATATGGAAAGCCAATAGTTTTGTGGACCCCATTTTGGGTAGTTTGGTTTATCAACTTCTCGAGGGCATAACTTTGGCATACGATCTCTATTTTCAGCACACGATAGCTCGTTGGAAAGGTATCGTCGAGGAGATTCATTTTTGGGTTCTCAATTAGAGACTTGAAATAACATTGAGAATCTTTATCCCAAAAAACCTTCATTTAGGCCCTCAAAATGGCTCGGGAAGTTAAAAAATGCTAAAAATAGTAAATACCAAAATTGCTAGAAAATTGTGAGCCAGTTGGAAAAGGTGGGTGGAAACCAATATCTTCCTGGATCAATTATCCCTCCTTAGGAAGAAATGGTATCCATTGCGTTGAGTGCCCGGGAGAGAGGGAAAAGCGTTTGTTGAATCTACATCTTGATGAGTTGCTTGCCTTGTTGGAGAAGTTGCCTTGCTTAGGTTGTGGAAGGTTGTCACGAACTTGTGGTTGGAAGGGTTTAACCTTTTTAACCAGTATGAATACATGAGATGCTTGTGTGTAGAAAGAATCTTTACACTTTCCTACAATTTTTTCAACATGCTTCTGTTGGATAGAAGGTGCTTGGACTGAGGCTACAGTGGTGTTGTTTTGTTCACGCTTTGAACAAATTGTGAAGAAACCAAATTTTGTAGTATGAGATACTACCTTGTGGTACTATTTATGTGGGACAATAGTTGGAACTATCTATGGTATTCTGTAGAGATGACCCCCCCAAGTAACAATGGCACTACAGGGTCGAGAGTCATAAACAACATGGCTCTTCCACATATATGGTTGGCCCAAGAGAACATCACAGACATCCAGTGGGGTAGCATCAAATAATACCTCATCCTTGAAGAGATGGATACCATATGACAATCGAAAATTCTAGCTGATATGAAGATCTCGTCCCCGACGAATCCACCCGGTGTTGTATGGTTGCGGGTGTGGTTTTGTCTCCAATCCCAACTGTTTGATGACCCCTATTGAGATGAGGTTCTTCTGGCTTCCGCTATCAAAAATAAAATGCAGCAGGTCCCTTTCACCCACATCTGTGAATGAAAAAGGTGCTCCCCCTCTTCAATATCTATTGGTTCTTCTGGTTGAATTGTTGTGGTCACGACAATAGAAGTGGGGTGTGCGTCGATGATCTGTCTGTTACCAATATTTTCAAAATCAGATTATGAATAAGGATTCGGTTCCTCATATTTGATCTTGTCCACCAATGATTGTTTCAAGTGACATTCATCATTGTTGTGCCAAGGGATTTTGTTGAAATCACACCATTTTCTGGTTTCCTTCTTCATCTTTCCATGGCCCTTCTTTTCCTATGGCTTGGAATGGTTTTCGGGAGGCTGTTCGTTAGGGTCGTATTTATCATACTTTGGTTTTTGTAGATTTGCAAACCTGAACTCCCGTTTGTTCTAGTGCTTAAATTTCTGCTCGATTTTAACAACATATCGATAAGTAGTACCGAGTGATGAGACGTCTTGAAAATCCATTTTAGTTTGGATATATTTGTGTAGAGCCCCATGATATTTGAGAACCAAATGTCGTTCGGAGACTTTGATACCCAAATTGGTGCATAAGATATGTAAGGTATTGGTGAAATCTGAAACTTCTTGGCCCATCTCTTATCACAATGTGGTCCATCTCATGTAGTGGTCCTCATAGTTTACAACAGGGTAATATTGTTCCTTTACTGCATCCACAAAAAAATCCCAAATGGGCTCAGCCCCATATATTCCAGACTCCTCTATGGAAATTTTCTCCCAGTAAGTTTCCCACCAATGTTTGACATGGGGGAAAGCCTTAAGGAACGCAAATATGATCTTTTCTTTGTCAGAAAAATTGTGAACAAAGAAATAACCTTCTAACAAATTTAACCATTTGTCTAGGGCATCCACATCTATCTGACCTTCAAATATAGGAATATAAAATTTGATATGTACCTTGAAAGGAGAGGCTCCTCCAAATTGGTCGCTTGATGAATATGTGCTTGATGTTATCAGAAGGCATTGAAGGATGCGGGAAAATTCTCCATCATTTCGTCCCTCTGTCGCGTGAGAGCTTGCTCAAGCAATAGATTGATAGAATCGTCTACTCTGTCGTTTTTATTTTCTTCTTCCATTGAGGGATTCTTGGGTGTGCAAGAGAGACAAGATCGAGACCCAACTTGCTATACTCATTCCTCATTGGGGACATGCACTAAAAAATGATCAAGAGCAGCCTGCTCTGATACCACTGATCTAGATTATTTTCGACATGAAATGAGAGCGTAGATATAATAAAGAAATGTACATAGATATATCGGATATCCAATAATATAATAGAAATGTATCATAATTTCAACCATAAACACAAAGATACAATAATACATAATTTTCTATTAATGAAAGAAAATGTACAAAGATTGTAAAAATACAGAGTGAAAGACTCGCTAGAATGGTGGCAACTTATCTCTCAAAAGAGATGTGACGGCTACTCGCATTCACAAGAAGATGATTGTACAATGAGGCTCCAAAGTATTTTTTATCATAAATAAAATCCAAAACCCTAACCCTGGAAGATGGAAAGCCAACACTTTTGTGGACCCCGTTTTGGGTAGTTTGGTGTATCAACTTCTGGGGGGAGTAACTTTGGCATACGATCTCCGTTTGGGGTGCACGATAGCTCGTTGGAAAGGTATCATAGATGAGATTCATTTTGGGAGCTCAATTAGAGACTTTTACTATCATTGAGAAGATCGATCCCGAAAAACCTTCATTTAGGCCCTCAAAATGGCCCCGAAAGTTAAAAACTGCTAAAAATAGTAAATTACCAAAATCGCCAGAAAACTGTTTTGAGCCAGTTGGAAAAGGTGGGTGGACATCGATATCCAATTGGATCAACATAGTCCAAACAAGATGGCAGGATGATAATCTTGTATATTTAAAGTATCATAAGTTTCTTCCATCTTGAGCATATTAATGATCTGATTTCTATATTCACTATTCTTTATTAGCTCATTGAAAGGAACATACATTTTAATTTTGGCCATCTCACTTTAAAAGTTAAAGGAAGATGATCTTTTTATACCTCTTTAATGACTTCCTCCTTCCTTGGATCAGGGACTTTCTTTGGAGGTTCTTCCTTATTCTTTTCTTTCTCCACAACATCCTTTGCAATAGAGTCCTTCTTAGGCTGACTTGAACAAGGTGTATTATTTTGAGATTCTTTGGTAGGATTTCCCTTCAGAGTATTTGCAGGCACCCTTTTGTTTCAAAGATTATATTATTTCTATAATTGCATGATGGAATTCTGTAGTCCTTTCTGGTAGTCTTCATTTTCCACTGATCATGTTCCTCTTTGGTCAAGAACACCTATGTTTCATCACCATCACAAAAATGCATATTGTATTCAAAAGTTTCATCAAAATTTTCATTTACATAATTATTTTGAAAAGGAGGTCTTATTTGTTGATCACCCTCGTTCCTTTGATCTCTTTGTTTGATTTGTGGAACTGTTGGTCTTCTTTGATTTCTGGGTGGAACATCAACCTACTCTCTGGTGTTAGGCTTATTATCTAAAGAAATCCTTTCCGTGATTTTCTCCATGGTATTCATCATCAACTCAAACCTCTCTTCTGATGACTGTAAGGTTGAAGGTTGCACCTTATCTTGGACATTTTTTTACGTGTCTATCAGAATTATATTTTATCTTCCTTGAAGCCATTAGATTTACTTCAACTTCTATTGCATCACTCATCATGTCATCTAGTGAAGTGGATATTATTTCTCTCAAAAACAGATCAAAATCACTGTCAAAAGAATCATCATATCTAGGTTGAGCAGCTCTAGGAGGAGGTTTTACTTCAATAGGAATTGAGTTGTAAACTTTCATAAATCTAGTTGAAAACTCTTGTACTGTTTCATCAGGTGACCTTCTCTTGTTGTTGTACTGGGTTAGCAACTGAAGGAGGTTTTTCTTGTCACCCCACTTTGCAAGAAAACTTGTTTCAAAGGATTCAAAATATGGGATACTTCTTTTTGGGAGAGATCTAAACCATTTTCTGACTTCTCCTGCGAGACTTTGTGCAAACAACCTCATTTTTTTGTCTTCATAATCTACTTCTTCTAGTTCCAAAAAATCATTGAACCATTCTAAGTTTTTTTGGGCTGATACATTTCCTTCAACATCATACAACTTAATCCTTTGATTATATTCCTGGGGTAAATCATGTAACTGAGCAGGTAGAACAAGGGGGGAAAACCTAGTTTCCATGGATGCAGTAAGAACTTGAAGTGGCTGATTTTTCTGGGAAGGAATCACAACAGGTCTAATAGGGGCAGCTGAAATTAAGCCTTGGAACCTCTTCTCATCAAATATGATTTCATTCAAACTTGATTCAGATCTAGTTCTAAACAGAGTTTTCTCAAATTTCAAATCAAAATCAAGGTCTTCAATGCTTTTTACTCCATCTTTGGGAAAAGATAGATTTTTGTCTAGAAAAAAAACTGGGCTTATTGGCCTTTATTTTCTTTTGTCGACAATTTTCTCAGGATCAGACACAGGGATTATTTCTTTTGGGTCTGGATTTATTCTGGTATGAATTCTCTTCGGAGCCAGGATTTCCTGCTCAAACTACTTTATGCTATTGGTATCTTTATAGTGGAGTTGCCAAGGTAAATTTAGTCTCATCCAATAAGGTGTTTGATTCACTGCCACTCTCAGGAATCAAAACTGAAGATTTAAGTCGTTCTTTTCCCAGGGAATATTTCACTTTCTATCTCGACAACGACGCCAGAATGTTAGCACTTTGTAAATTTGTTCAACTAATAAAAAAAATGATAGAGGTAACCTACAAACCATTTTAGAGCTGGGTACTAGCCTGCTCATCTCAGAGAGGGATCTCTCCTATCACTTGGTCTTTAATAGATGAGTTTTATTTAACAAATCATTGTCTAGGTTTTGTTTCTTTGAAGGGGTTTTATAATTTTTTTGACAAGGAAGGGGAGGGACACTTAGGGATATGGAGTCAAACTTCTGAAAATGTATGGAAGCACTGACTGGTCAGTAGAACTCTCCAGAGGATAAAGGATAAATGATGTGATAAATATGAGTTATAAATTGTAATTTGCAGAGTGTAAGAAGAAAGAAAAAACATATAACTGTATCAGAGCATTAAATACATGAATTCTGACTTAGTTAGGAATAACTTAACATGTTTTAAATTTCTTCAGCCGAGAGCATCACAGGATGAATTTTGGGCCTTTAACTATCCAATTTAAAAAGAAGACGGTGAAAATGAAATCAATATCACAGGAAATACATATAAAGAAAGAATATGAAACTCAGGCCACCACCATTAGAATATTTTCCAGGAAAATTCAGGACATCTACATGTGCATTTTATTCAACTTCAGAAAATTACATTCAAGTTACAAATAGCTAAAATCATGCCCTTTCACTTTTTCCAACAACTAATACATTTGAAACTCCTAATATTTAGACAATCTGAGTTTCTTCTGTTTGAAACCAGTTACAATGATAAGAAAGAAAATGTTTCAAGGCCTAGATTCTAGCTTCTCTGGCGAGCAATTGGTGTACTTCTAAGCTATAGGTGGAAGACGATGGTTGCACCAGGGTTCTAACGGTCCAACATTCAAATATTAATAAATGAATAAAATTCCCTTTTTACTTTCCTATTTTGTGGGGGCGCGAGGAAGTGGTTTTGAGGTAACCCACCTTTCATCCCACAATGCACCTAGTGATGCCATGTACTCCAGAGAGAAAACCACGGTTTAAATTGCAGGACCGCTCTTCAAAATTAAACCTCGTGCAACTTCGCCCACCACAAATTCTCTCGGTTGTTGATCTCGAGAGAAGGTACGTGGAAATAGATACCACAGTCTAGAGACTGGGCACTCTAGAAGGTTGGAGAGTATGGATAGCCCAAAACTTCTGAATCCCAGAGTTCCGTAATAAATCCCAGCCATTAGTTTTTGAGAAGTCGTGGACCATTGATCTCGAGAGAAGGTATGTGGCAATAGATACCACAGTCTGGATATTGGGAACTCTAGAAGGTTGGAGAGTATGGAAATCCCAAAACTTCTGAAGCCCAGAGTTCCGTAATAAATCCTAGCCGTCGGTTATCGAGAAGTCATGGACCATTGATATTGTTGCAATCTGCACTCTCGGTAACCCTGCTATTTTAGTGCCATGCTAAAGTTTATCTCTTCGCCAAATCCAAAATATTTTTACCATGTTTAGAGATGGTGCCAATTTGGCGTTCAGGAGCTTTGAATGCTGAGAAGGAATACCTCCTGGAGGAAGATCTCCTGAATCTGACATGGTGACCTGATGTCATTGTGCTTATGTGTCATGTAAAGAAGGGTGACACATGTCACATGGAAATGGGTGAATCACGTGACCAAATGACTAGAAATGAGTGCCACATGTCATGAATGATGAGTGTGCCAGTGCTTTAGCACTTTGGGTTTCGGGAGTTTTGGATTGTGAAGCATGAAGTTCTCCCAGAGTAGTATAGACCCGGAGTGACATGGCACCTGACGTCATATGATGCCATAGTTGTTGATCTGCCACAAAATGCTAGTGATACGTGTCACTCAAAAATGAGCGGATGACATGCCAAAAGGTTCCTGAACTGAGTGCCATGTGTCAACGCTTGATGGATTCTATGTGTATTTGATGGATGAACACCATACATCTGAACTGAGGAGTGCTAAGTGTCTTCATCATTTCAGTGTTCGGAAGTTTATGCTTTCTCTAAATTGAAAATTCTCAAAGTGGTAAGGGCCCAAAGTGACATGGCGACCTGACTTCATTTCGGAATTTCGATGCTACAATGTTTCGACACTTCGACGCTTCTGTCTTCTCATAAATCTTTGCACGATTTTGAAATTATAAACACATGAGATCCATTAATATGAACTGTACATGGGATCTCCACCATTGAAAATTGAACCTGTCTCTTTGCTTGTATTTAAATCTCAAAATGCACTACTCTGAATGTTGCATTTTTTCTCATGGTTGTTCCTTGTGCATAAAACATACTTGATTGAAGCTCAGTTAATGGAAAACAAACCAATTCATTGAACAAATGGGAAACTAACTTTACCAACTTTAAGAGGAAATATTTTCAGGAAGGTATGCAGAAAAGAGAGAGACAGGGCAGGGGTGAAGACTTAGGTCTTAACATGGAGGACATGACTATTTTGGATGATTATTTGAGTGAAGGATTTAGGTTATGGGAACTTGATGGAACTGGTGAAAACGTTTTAAAATATGAGTGGAAAAATAGCACAAGGACGAGATGCCTTGGAAAAATTAATACAAATTATCATGTGATAACAACATCAACATCACATCAAGAACATAATACACCAGTATTTACGTGGAAAACCAGATGGGATAAAAACACATAAAACTTTCTTATATATATCAAAAATTCATTCATAGGAAGCACCAACTTTCCAATTCTCCAACTAAAACTGGAAGGAGGTTACAACCCCCTATTTACAGGCTCTAACATGAAGGAAGCTACAACTCCCTGAATTCTCTAGCTCAAACCACCTAGGTTCTCTGGATGCAAGCGGAAGGTGGCTATGACCACCTCATTCTTAATATCCAACCTGAAGGAAGATACAACTCCCTGATTCTTCGACACCAACTGGAAGGATGCTGCAACCCCCTTTCCTTTCCTCGTCCTTCCACCATGAACTATAAGTGTAGACCAACTGTCACCACCAAAATAATTTCCACTGTCACTGTCACTATCAATGTCACTTCCAATGTCACTGTAACTACCATTTCCACATCATCCCATCTAACCTATCAATTTCACATCAACATGTCCAACCTGTCATTGTCACATCAACAAAACAAAATCCACTCTCATCTGCATGCAACTCATGCCAAGATACGCAAGATCGTATCTCAAACCATATGTTCAACATCACCAACACATGCCTCTACCAAGCATGTACCAAGATCACCACATACTATCACAAGGTATGTGTCTCAACTTAGTACAAACGTATACCATCCATCAACCATGCGTAAACATGTACCTCAACTTGTACCATCAACCATGTACCATAACAAGTTCATTAACCATGCACATCAACACATGTACCATACCATGTACCAAGCCAATAAACCAAGAAATGTACCAACAATGTATCTCACCAAGTACACCTCAACCATCATGTACCATGCATCTAATGATTTCCCTCAATTCATGTACCAAATCCCACAATTTTTTTTATCAAGCATGCTCCTCAATATCACCAATATGCAACCTCGTTTTTCTACCCTGAACCCGCACGCTCGAAGAGAAGCTGGTTGGACAAAAAATTGAATTATTTCACTCAATGTGGGATGAAATCCTACTCTACGAAGGTGAGAATAGGTTAGTTTTAACCCCTATAAACACAAATGAGTGAGAAAGAAAACTTTAATAACCTAATTGGGGAGGATTTTGATCCAACTCCTTAGTATGGTCGCCAATCAGTTGGGTTCTTTTTATCACTTGTGTGAGAAAAAAGAGGTCCCTTAACTATCTAGTTATGCTAGAAATACAACACATCAGTTTGTTAGTTGATCAATGTCTCAGCTAAGTAGAAACAAAGAAATGAGAAACAAGAAAATAAAACTAAACTAAGCATGTAACAACTAAAATAGATGCAAGAAAGTGACACAAGGAATATCTACCAAATGAGATTGATCTTAGAATTGGTAACACCTTGGAGAAATATGGGAACTTATGAATCCGTTTTCCTCCTTGGGAAGGCTATTGAGTCCCCAAATACAAATCTTGCTCTCTTCTAACAATGGCTGAAAATGAAAATACAATGGTGAATAGTTGAACTTATCAAGAGGACAGTTGTGCAACACTTGCTATGAATGCTCAAAGAGTTCTAGGAGAAAGATAGATATACTCAAATTTCTTCTTATTTTTTGCATACAATCATCCTTTATTTATAGGAGGATGGAAATATTTTTCCAAACTAGTTTAAAATGTGAATGACAGGTCTTTGGAGGTACCTCCCATCTCTTCAAGTGATCCCAAGGTGGAATTTGGGGGTGATTTTTGGTATGGGGGAGATCCACTCCATCCCATAAGTGGTTGAGGCTCGACCAAAATCATCAATGTGTCATTTTCACATCCGCACGGATTTTCCATCTATCAGTTGCATGGTCTTCACACTGTGCGCATTGTACGTTGTGTTAGACCGCGCAGATGTTCGCACATTGAAAGTTTTGAATACGTGTGGAACTTCAAAACCACTTTTGTATAGTTTTGTGCTTATGTTTCCAAATTAAGTGTAATTCTTCCACAATTAAGTCATGGACCGTTGATCTCGAGAGAAGTTATGTGGCAACAGATGCCACAGTCCAGATATTGGGCACTCCGGAAGGTTGGAGAGTATGGAAAGCCCAAAACTTCCAAAGCCTGAAGTTCCGTAATAAATCCTAGCCATCAGTTATTGAGAAGCCGTGGACCATTGATATTGTTGCAATCTGCAATCTAGGTAACCCTACTATTTTAGTGCCATGCTAAAGTTTATCTCTTCTCCAAATCCAAAATAATTTTACCATGTTTAGAGATGGCGCCAATTTGGCATTCATGAGATTTTAATGCTGAGAAGGAATACCTCCTGGAGGAACATCTCCTGAATCTGACGTGGTGACCTGACGTCATTGTGCTGATGTGTCATGTAAAGAAGGGTGACACATGTCACGTGGAAATGGGCGAATCACTTGACCAAATGGCCATAAATGAGTGCCACATGTCATGAATGATGAGTGTGCCATGTGCTTTGACACTTTGGGTTTTGGGAGTTTTGGATTGTGAAGCATGAAGTTCTCCTAGAGTAGTACAGACCCGGAGTGACATGGCACCTGACGTCATATGATGCCATAGTTGTTGATGTGTCACAAAATGGGAGTGATATGTGTCACTAAAAAATGAACGGATGACATGCCAAAAGGTTCCTGAACTGAGTGCCATGTGTCAATGCTCGATGGATTCTATGTGTATTTGATGGATGAACACCACACATCTGAACTGAGGAGTGCTAAGTGTCTTAGTTATTTCAGCGTTCGGGAGTTTATTTTTTCTTTGAATTGAAAATTCTCGAAGTGGTACTGGCCCAGAGTGACATGGCGACCTGACTTCATTTCAGAATTTCGATGCTACAACGTTTCGACACTTCGACGCTTCTGTCTTCTCATAAATCTTTGCACAATTTTGAAATTCTAAGTACATGAGATCCATTAATATGAATTGTACATGGGATCTCCACCTTGAAAATTGAACCCGTCTCTTTGCTTGTATTTAAAGCTCAAAATGTACTACTCTAAATGTTGTGTTTTTTCTCATGGTTGTTCCTTGTGCATAAAACATACTTGATCAAAGCTCAGTTAATAGAAAACAAACCAATTCATTGAACAAATGGGAAACTGACTTTACCAACTTTAAGAGGAAATATTTCCAGGAAGGTATGTAGAAAAGAGAGAGACAGGGCAGGGGTGAATACTTAGGTCTTAACATGGAGGACATGAATATTTTGGATGATTATTTGAGTGAAGGATTTAGGAGATGGGAACTTGACAGAACTGGTGAAAACGTTTTAAAATATGAGTGGAAAAATAGCACAAGGACACGATGCCTTGGAAAAATTAATACAAATTATCATGTGATAACAACATCAACATCACATCAAGAACATAATACACCAGTATTTACATGGAAAATCAGATGGGATAAAAACACATAAAACTTTCTTATATATATCAAGAATTCATTCATAGGAAGCACTGACTTTCCAATTCTCCAGCTAAAACTGGAAGGAGGCTACAACCCCCTATTTACAGGCTCTAACATGAAGGAAGCTACAACTCCTTGAATTCTCTAGCTCAAACAACCTAGGTTCTCTAGATGCAAGCAGAAGGTGGCTATGACCACCTCAATCTTAATATCCAACCTGAAGGAAGATACAACTCCCTGATTCTTCGACACCAACTGGAAGGATGTTGCAACCCCTTTTCCTTTCCTCGTCCTTCCACCATGAAATATAGGTGTAGACCAACTGTCACTACCAAAATAATTTCTACTATCACTGTCACTATCATTGTCACTTCCAATGTCACTGTCACTACCATTTCCACATCATCCCATCTAATCTATCACTGTCACATCAACATGTCCAACCTGTCATTGTCACATCAAAAAAACAAAATCCACTCTCGTCCACATGCAAATCATGCCAAGATACCCAGGATCATATCTCAAACCATATGCTCAACATCACCAACACATGCCTCTACCAAGCATGTACCAATATCACCACATACTATCACAAGGTATGTGTCTCAACTTAGTACAAACCTATACCATCCATCAACCATGCATAAACATGTACCTCAACTTGTACCATCAACCATGTACCATAACAAGTTCATTAACCATGCACATCAACCAAGTACATCAACACATGTACCATACCATGTACCAAGCCAATAAACCAAGAAATGTACCAACAATATATCTCAACAAGTACACCTCAACCATCATGTACCGTGCATCTAATGATTTCCCTCAAGTCATGTACCAAATCTCACAAATTTTTTTTTCAAGCATGCTCCTCAATATCACCAATATGAAACCTCGTTTTTCTTCCCTAAACCCGCATGTACGAAGAGAATTTGGTGGGACAAAAATTTTGAATTATTTCATTCAATGTGGGATGAAATCCTACTCTACGAAGGTGAGAATAGGTTAGTTTTAACCCCTAAAAACACAAATGAGTGAGAAAGAAAACTTTAATAACCTAATTGGGGAGGATTTTGATCCAACTCCTTAGTATGGTCGCCAATCAGTTGGGTTATTTTTATCACTTGGGTGAGAAAAAAGAGGTCCCTTAACTATCTAGTTATGCTAGAAAGACAACACATCAGTTTTCTAGTTGATCAACGGCTCAACTAAGTAGAAACAAAGAAATTAGAAACAAGAAAATAAAACTAAACTAAGCATGTAACAACTAAAATAGATGCAAGAAAGTGACACAAGGAATATCTAGCAAATGAGATTGATCTTTGAATTGGTAACACCTTGGAGAAATATGGGAACTTATGAATCCCTCTTCCTCCTTGGGAAGGCTATTGAGTCCCCAAATACAAATCTTTCTCTCTTCTAACAATGGATGAAAATGAAAATACAATGGTGAATAGTTGAACTTATCAAGAGGACAGATGTGCAACACTTGCTATGAATTCTCAAAGAGTTCTAGGAGAAAGATGGATATACTCAAATTTATTCTTATTTTTTGCATGCAATCATCCTTTATTTATAGGAGGATGGAAATATTTTTCCAAACTAGTTTCAAATGTGAATGAGAGGTCTTTGGAGGTACCTCCCATCTCTTTAAGTGATCCCAAGGTGTAATTTGGGGGTGATGTTTGGTATGGGGGAGATCCACTCCATCCCATAAGTAGTTGAGGCTCGACCAAAATCATCAATGTGTCGTTTTTGCATCCGCACGGGTTTTCCATCTATCAGTCGCGTGGTATGCACACTGTGTGCATTGTACGTTGTGTTAGACCGCGTGGATGTTCGCACATTGAAAGTTTTGAATACGTGTGGAACTTCAAAACCACTTTTGTATAGTTTTGTGCTTATCTTTCCAAATTAAGTGTAATCCTTCCACAATTAGTGGTAGTATGTTGTGCTTGTGTTGACAGTTTTCTTCATCCATTGTCTATGTTTGTGGTCATAATTTTTTCCATAATAAACCTCATAACAAAATATACCAATCCTCAAATATGCACCATAACATGTAACCAAACTAGTTACCAAGATATCCAATAATGCTTCTAATCAATGTATCATAACATCACTAAGAGGTATCATACCATTATGTATCATCAACATTTACCATACCATAACCAAGCATGTAACTCTTAAGACTTACCTTTCATCCTGTAGCTGATATAATAATTTGTAACACTAACCTGTAACTTCTTCCACAATCCTAAGAAACCTAGAACCATCCTCCTCCTCACATTTGTCTTGTCCTCACGAGACGAAGACCTTTTGTCATGCAGGTCCTCATGTGATGATCTCTAGGAAACCCATGAGGATACCTATCGAGACACTTAGTGTCTGACCCATAGGGATGAACCTAATTAGGGTTTCCTCATATTCCACCCCTCTCATATGAAATCCTAAAATTCTTTCAATTCTCCCGCTTCACTACCTCATAATTCTTCGTCACAAACTAGCCAAAAGATCACAATACTAGACGATAACATTCAAAAGATAAATATTCAATGTAAGTGTGTGAGTGTGCTTGTGAATGACTCCTTGAGGGGTATTTATAATTTTTCTAGGTGACTTCTTCCCTTATTATTAGGGCTTTTAGATATTTATTTTTATAACCACTTTACCCTTTCATTCATTGACTTGTAACCAACTAGGGCTTCTTTACCATTCTTCATAGCTTCCAACTTCACAAGGCCATATATCCCTCACCATGAGGGACCACGTGGCGTACCACATATCACCAAAAAAGGAACTACATGTACTATCCATCCATGATATTCTTACATGCAATTCAATTGTTCTTCATGTCCATATTCCTCAATCAACTTCAAGTCCCATAACCACACCTCTAGGGCTTCATGTAGACTACATCAAATGAACCCAGCTAACTCACCATCAATCTTGATCATACAAATGTCAATCATATATCCAACGTCTCCGGGTCTCTCTAACGGTTGAAATCAATGAAAACCAACTATCCAACATTAACATTATGGACGAATGATAGATTTGTCTGCTAGGTTATCCGAAATCACTGGTGCGTTACATTTCCTTCCATACAAGGTTTCAAATGGGCTCATATTTAATGAGTCTTGATACCCATTATTGTAAGTGAATTCCACTAAGTATATATAATCTTTCCACTTTGATGGTTTGTCCATCACATACATTTTAAACATGTCTTCAATGATTCTATTAGTCCACTATGTTTTCTCATTCAAATCCAAGTGATAAGTTGTGCTGAGATTTAAATTTGTCCCAAATCCCTTGAACAAACCTTTCCAAAAATTATATGTAAATTTTGGATCTCTGTCTGAAACAATTTCCTTAGGCACTTCATGTATCCTGACAACTTCCTTCATGTAAATCCCTGCAATGTTTGTTTCCTTGTGTGTTATCTTCATAGGAAAAAAATATACTTCCTTGGTTAATTTATCTACCACCACCATGATGGAATCATACTGCTTCATTGTTTTAGGCATCTTTGTAATAAAATCAATTGTAACCACTTCTCATTTCCACTCAGGAATGAGTAATGGTTGTAGAATCCCCACTAGATGTCTATACTCTTTTTTTACCTTTTGAAATTCTAGACACTTAGCTATGTAAGTAGCCACTTCCTTCTTCATTCCTGGCCAAAAGTATTGGCTTCTTACAACTGCAATTTTCTTCTGATATCCTGGCTGCCCAACGCATGGCACATTGTGCATTTCCTTCAACACTATATTTTTTAGTTCTCTTGAATTAGGCACATATATTTTTCCTTTGTACATGAGGATTCCTTCCTCTTTCGACTCATAATAATTGAACTTTTGTTGTAAATTTCCTTGTTGTAATGTCTCTTTTATTTTTATATATTGTTGGTATGAATTTGCAACCTCTAGAATTTTGTCTTTTAAATTTGTGTTGAACATGATGATGGCTGAAATATGCACTTCATGAGCTCTTCTGTTGAGTGAATCAACCACCTATTTTGTCTTCAAATGCCCCAACATTATAGAGGTTGTTTCCTTGGCCTTTTCCAAAATGAAATTGTTTTTTTGTGCTCATTTTGAGTTGAGTGTCCTTGTTGATTTTCTTGGGATTTGTTCTTGAAAAATGGAGGCTTAAAACATTTATGTCTTTTCTCTTTCTTACCCTTCATCTTGTCATTCCAATCTTTTGGAAGACTGGACTCCCTATGCTTTGCTCATAGAGATTCTTTTCTCTCATTATGGTCTCTTCCAAAGTTATAAGGTTATCATATTGTATCTTTTCACTGTATAAGGAGGGTAACCCACTAAAAAAACTTTGGATTTTGACCTTCTCATCGTCTATGATCTCCACATACTTCAACAATTAAAAGCACCTCTTCTCATACTCATCCATTGTTATGCTTCCCATATTGATTTCAAAGAAATCCTTCATATTCCTTTCATAGTAATTCTCACACAAATATTTCTCTTGGAAATTTCCTTTGAACTGCCTCCATGCAGCCTTCCTCTCATCAAGTTTTTTTTTCTTTCTTAAGTTGATCACACCACATGACTTCCTTTCCTTGCAAGTGGTAGGTCGCAATTATTGTTTCTACCCTAGAGGGATAATCATGCAATTGAAATATTTCTTCATTTACAAAAGCCAAGCCTTAGCCTCTTCTCCACTCTTGTGCTCACCATTGAAAGTTGGTGGATTTATTTTCTTGAGTTCACCTTGCAAGATGTCTCCCCTGGGCCTTCTCCTTTGTCTCCTATTAGGACCCTTGGGAATATTCCATAGTTGTATTTCTCATACAAGAACCAAAATACCTTCATGTATCTCTAAATTCTTCTAGAAAATGTGGATGCAAACAATTTTCTGTTAGACAAAATATATACACTGTTTTGGAAATAATGCATAATTTTTTCTAGTTTTCAATGCCACCAGACATCTTCTTTTATGTTGGTTATAAATTAAACTTCCTTGATAAATTTTATTGGTTGATATATGTATCCCCCTCTCCAAGATATTTCCAATGATTTATTTCTTGCTCAATTACGAGATCTGAGCAAAAATTTACAGTCATCTGAATATTGCTAATTCACCCCTTTTGTACACTTTTCATTCTGGTGCAGTTAATCCTAGACACCAACTTATGTTATTTGTATAAATAAATATGTCAATAACTAGATAAATGTTTGTATGAGACATATATAATAATTATGACATAGAATTCATAACAACTCTCAGATTATCAATATGAATCGCTAGTCAAAAACTATAGTGATATGGAAATTACAACTTTCTCCTTTTTCCAGACTTAATTTTTTTAGCCAAACTAGTTATCTCCCGAACTACACACTTCTGGTAAAACTTCACTAAACAAATTTTTTTGGGTTGGATGAGTATAAAAAATGTTGAGAAAATAATGTTTTCCATACTTGTCATCTTAGGACCCTTTTCCTCCTCAGAAAATCCAAAAAATCCAAAAAATGTGGCCCGTAGTAGTGGATTTTTTTGTGTTTTAGCATCTGCATTCCAAACCCCTTAGAATCCATCCAATTCCTTCACACAATATTTTCATGCCTTCTTTTCTGATACTCAATATAAGTTTCAACAACAACTATGCTCCTGCCACTGTGTTTGACCCTAATCTTCAAAAACAAGTAATTTTCATTTTCTAGAAAATGAGAGCATAATTGGCCAATGGCCTTGTAAAGAAATTTAGTATACCTCGACACTGCAAAAAAACCCCAAAAGTTTCAGCTCAAACTGACTTAATATGCTCTACAAAATATGTTTGTCTCTAGACTTACCATTTTTTTTTAGACTATAAGACAATTTTACCTGTGCAATATCCTTCTTTTCTTCATCCTTTTTGAAGCATGCACGAGCATCAATTTTGAATTATGCGCCAATATTCAACACACACCATATCCACAATGTGCAATGCCAACATTTATTGCACACCTCGCAAACCATTATTCAATGTACATAACTTCTATACCGCACACCAATATTCAATGCACACAAACTTTTATACCGCATACCAATAACTTGTGCGCGTGACCTTTTGTACCGCATACCAATATCCAGTGCCTACAAATTTTTATATTGTGCACCAATATTCAGTGCATGCAACTTTTTATACTGCACACCAATATTCAGTGAGCATGGATTTTTATATTGTGCACCAATATTCAACATGCACAACTTTTTTCCTATGTCGCACCAATATTCAATGCACATGACTTTTATATCATGCACCAATATTCAATGCATGCAACTTTTATAGCGCACAAGCACCAGATCCACAATGTGAAGTTCTAACATTTAGCGTCGCACACCAATATTCAATGCACATAACTTCTATACCGCACACCAATATTCAATGTCTCAAACTTTTATACCACACACCGATATCTCATGTGTGTGACTTTTTGTACCACATACCAATATCCAGTGCCTACAACTTTTTATACTACGCACCAATATTCAGTGCACATAATTTTTTTTTACTGTGCGCTGATATTCAATGATAGCAACTTTTTATACTATGCACCAATATTCAACGTGCACAACTTTTTTTTATATCTCACCAATATTCAGTTCACATAACTTTTATGTCACACACCAATATTCAATTCATGCAACTTTTATACCACGCACCAATATTCCGTGTGCACAATTTTTTATACCATATATCAATATTCAGTGCAAACCACACACCAACATTCAATGCATGTGACATTTTATGTCGCACACCAATATTCATTGCACGATATGCACCAATATTCCATGCACGTGACTTTTTATGACATGCACCAATATTCAGTCTGCACCGTGTACCAATATTTAGTGCACTCAACTCCTTTCTTTGCTTAGCTAGTTTTCCTTATTTTCCATCTCATGACCATTGTGAAAATTTCCAACTCACTTTATTCACCAAATTGACACATCTCAAATGTTGAGATGACAAATTTACCAACTTCATGATGATCGTTGGCCCATACAAGTATGGTGTTAAACCAAGAGCTCTAATACCATTGTGTATCATTCCCCAACTTAACCGAGGAACATTATTAGCACAAAATACACAAAAATTCAAAAATTTTCTTCTAATTAACTTTATGTGCTAAGCATATCTATGGAATTTTTTTGTATTTCTATCCCCCTCTTTCAACCAAAGAGCCACCCCTTCTTTTAAGCCTCCATCTCTTTTCTTCCAAAAGTAATAGATCTTATTTCCTTTTTAAAATTTCCCCCAACTCCGACTCTTCATCCTAACTTAAAGAACCCACCGGTTTTTCTTTTAGCAAGAAATTTAAGGCCTTCTTGATTTCCTTAAGGCTAGATTGAGAACACTCTTGGAAAGCTTTGGACCAGATTTTGGACAATTTTCCTATCTTGCCTAGATTGTTTGAAAATTGACTCATGCAAGAGAATCCCTCTACTCTAAATTTTACAGTTCTTCAATGTTGTTTCTATTATTTACAAGCTTTCTAAATTTTACAACCATTATTTAAGGTTTTTTCATTTAAATTTTGTTTTTTTTGATATTATTTAAATATAATTAAAAATTGTTATATCTGTTTATTTGAGCAGTTAAGTGTGTATAATTCAAGTATTTTAATTTTTTTTTAGAAAATTGAATCTATTTAAAATAGAATTTAAATAACAAAAAATTATTATTTATATAGATTTATATTTTTATATTTTCATTCCAGTAAAAAAATTACAAAACTGAAAACAGAAATGCATGCATAATAAATTGGGATGAGGTGAGCTTTTTCTCTACTTCGAAGATATTCAACTTACATATATCCGTAAATAAAATAGTAAAATATAATTATAATTTTATTTTATTTATTTATTTTATAAAAGCTAAGAAATAAAATGGAAATGCATAGTATATTATATCAATATTATATGAGTAAAAATAAATATAAATAATAATAATAATGTATATCATATCAATATATATGAGTAAAAACAAATATAAATAATAATAATGTATTTTTTTTTAAAACTTACATATATTCATAAAATAGAAAAATAATAAAATATAATTATAATTTTATTTTATTTATTTATTTTATAAAAACTGAAAATTAAATTGGAAATGCATACTCTATTATATCAATATTATATGAGTAAAAACAAATAATAATAATATATTTTTGTTAATTGGATTTAGAACAAATAATAATAATGTATTTTTGTTAATTGGATTTAGCTCTTAGATAGTTTGTATTAAGGAAGATAGGAATTTTATATTTAAATATCTCATTAAATTTAAAGTTTTAAGATTTTATTATCCTTTTCACTTAAAAAAACATTAAATTAACAAGTTGGAAATTTTGTTAATTCTATTTGATGGACAAATTACCTAGTGATGAACAATTAGCAGAAAATAAAATCACAATTCACAATTGAAGTAACTCTCTATTTATAAGGTTAGATTTTTAGGGATAGTGTGTGTTTTGTATAAAAGAATTTTTATGTATTTCAAAACTTCGTTTTCACGAAGTAATATTTAAACCTATTTAAATGTTCAAATTGATAATTTTTTTTATATTAATTAAAAATTAAATTGTTAAGTAATGAAATTCAAATAACAAAAGAAAGATTGCCACATAAATAAAGTCCTACTTACCTTACAACAACAAGAATATTTTATTTAATTTACAAAATAGATTATCAAATTTTTCTTAATAATTTATGTTAGAATTTAAAATATAATAATTTAGATAAAACATCTTATGAAATTTTACTTGTTATTATCTAATCCAATACTTTTTAATTAGATTTAATCTTTCTCTCTCTCTCTCTCTCTCTCTCTCTCTCTATATATATATATATATATATATATAATTCAAATGATAAGAGACAAATTACCTATTAGTAATATGAAGTTAGACAAATGGGACAATGTGTGCAATCATTTTGAAATACAATGAGAGTGAAACAGGTGGGAGCATGGTAGCCTGTGCAATGATTGTCATTGTCATTTTCGTTGTCATCGGCCACACTCCATGCATCGTTGCCACTCCAACTTCCATTATTATACACAATTTGTTCAACAACTCCAAGAGAACCATTGATAAATTTTGCATTAGTCCATATGTTTGATATAAGAATCACCCTAACTCAAACTACCATAAGTAACTCATGATCCAATCCTTCCCCATTTGTTTCCATAGAATAGTTGCTTCTTTTTCTTGTAGCAACACTAGCTACAATGAAACAAGCTAGGTATCTCAAACAATGCTTATTATGTTTTTATACATAGTTGCTTGTCACAAAAAATGTATGGCCTTACCAAATGACTCTCTTTTAGAAGCAACCAAGGAAGTATTTGTATGATTCGTAAGTAATTTCTAGTATTCTACAATTGACATTGCATATCTATCATTCATCAATAAATGATGGAAAGTATTTTGATCACACCTTTGTTTGTCTTTCTGGAATACAATATTAAGGATCATAACTATCATGAATGATTTCCATATATATTTTGCAAGACCTTAATATACATATATATGTTATCCATGACATGTGGAAGCTATCCCAAATCATCTACCAATATAATTAATCTCCCTCCAAAAGGAATTATAGAATTTTTTTGGGAAATCTTGGTAAAGTCTTAAATCAATTTTTATTAATAGATTTCTTCCACTGATATTCATTTCATCTACCAATGTATATTTTACACTCTTCATCTCTTCTTGAAAGGTTATTAAACATGAGCCTTGTAAATCAATTATCTTTTTGATTGGTGTTTGGAGTGCATAATGAATTGTTGTTGTAGATACATTGAAAGTTACAACCCCTATAGGAACAAAAGAAGTGAGAGAATTTTATTAGGAATAGACTCACTTTCAATGGTATTTTTATAGATCCAATCAAATAAGACTTTCCTTTCATAAGGGAAACTTTCAAATACTAAACTGATATTTTTACTTATAATATAATGACATTAGTTCAGTATTGTCTTTATTGGTGTTTGTGGAATTATTAGTAATGAATTCACATCAATGCCCGTGTTTTTAAATTTAATTTTATTATTTTTATATAATTGAAGGATACATTTTTCCATTGTCCAAAGTTTAACATAAAAGGAGATTTTATATTTTCTATGTGTCCAAACATAGTAATTTGAGATGATACTATGGATATTTCATTGCTATTTTGGACAATGATTCAAATTATTTGTTTATCATTCTTAGTTTTACTAAGTTTTTAGGTAGAATTGATCGGTGTAATTTATTACCATAAATGAACTTCTTCCTCCAACAAAGTTGCAACACTAGAACATGCAACCAAAATCATTTACTTATCACGAATGCATCAAAACCTTCACAGCCTCTATTTGCTTCGCATTATAGCCACCCCTTTATAGATAAAAGTATTCCTCTGCATTGGTGTTAAGGTGTCACTATGGGCTCCCTTCTCCATTCAATATGGGAATTTCATTTCACTCCATTTTTCATTATTGATTTATAAACTTCCTCACTAGAACTTATTGTTGCTCCACACCTTAAGTTTCTTGAGTAGTCACCAATCCAAGTTCATCGACTCTAAGAGGGATCATTTAACCACTATATTCATCGACTGATGAGTTGTTGAACTTCATCTTAGCACTGACAGAAGCATCAAAAAATATAAACAAAAAATTCTAGCAACAACTACTTGTAACTCAATTTCCTTCCCTACAAAATCAAAGACTCATCCTCCACTACACACACACACACACACACCATAGATAATAATTGAAGGGATGAGATTGACCAATGAAATTCCCACCCCCTCGAAAGAGACAATAAATTTGACTTACTAAGAGGTAGACAAATTATTCACTTTCAATTTCCACTTCACTTCTAGATTCTTTCAATTATCGATGATCAATCATTTGCAGTTATGAAATTATCATTCCCTTCTCTTCTAGTCCCTTGATCCCTCCCCCAATTGAGTGTTTTAAGAATAACAAATGACAAAGATTATGGCACCAGAAAATAATGTTGTTAACCTATATCTACAAGTTGGTGTTTGAGCTGAAACATGATAGACCTATAGGATTGAATCCAATGATTGAGAACATGACCAATATTTTGTATTTTCTCTACTTAAAATGGATAGAACTCATGCTTTCAATTCAACCATGCCACCTCTCTTATATTGAATATTTGAGAGGATAATACCTCACCCAACACATTGATAATTCATTTTGGATCTGTTTGTCTCTCAATTTTTTATCCAATGTTACTTTCTTGTTAGAGCCAACACCTCAAATCTCATATCTCAATCACTAAAACAGTTTGTTGCCGCGAAATACAAATTTCTTTACTTTTGTGATATTTATTATTATTATTATTAGGATTTATTATTAAGAACAACTAAAGAACCATCCTAGTGTAGACCCCTCCCCTCTCTCCTCTAGGAATGTGCAACCTCCCAGTCTAGGATTGTTTTTACACACATGAGTCAGATCAACTCTTTGGCTCCCTGCTGGAACCCAACAAACGCTATCACAAGTCCCTCTTTTTCCAATGTACGGGTCCTCTTAACCCCGCATCTCTCTTCTTGGCCCTTCGAAGAAAGTTGGCGACGACACTCATTCTTCATGCCAGTCCCTTTCTATCACGTGACCTCAGGTTGTTTCTCGGGGCTCAACCACAACATTGCTTTGGGATTCGAGATTCATCTCTTCCCTCAAAAACCAATTCTTATGTTCCCAAACTCCAAATCAATGAACTTCAAATGGTGCGAGGATCAACGGTCCTCCTCCCTCCTATAGATCGACAACTACGATCTATTCATACTCTAGCCATTGGGAGTCTCTCGCTATCCTCCTCTAATATCTCCTAGAGTGCTACTCCTACGAATCGTGTGGATCGCTTCCACGCGTCCCTTCTAGATCCAACAGTATGTATTCAAACCACTCTTTGCGACTTCACAAAGATCTATGTTTTCCCTTGGAAAACCTCCCAGAGATCCAACTCCAAGATCTCCTGATCTTCTACCACATGTCTCCTCCCGACGATGGAAAATTTCACGGTCTTCGGGACTTTGACAAGTCCTCGACCTTCTGTCACACTTAGCACAATTTCTTCCCGAGAATTAGACTATTCTTGGCCTTTCCTCTACACTCCTTGCAAATTTTTGCACTATTCCTTATGAGATTTATCTTGACTTTAAACCTTCGAGGTTCTAAGTTCTTCAATTTCCTTCTGCAGACTTTCTAGTGCCCTCTTGGAAACTTGACACTCTTTCTCTTGATCTTGTAAGATGAACTTACAGTATCCTTGGTGCACTCCTTGCACTCGGCTAATCCTTCTAACGGATTCTACCTGACCCCTTCCAAAAGTATTAAGGCATCTCATTTCCTTGGTCGATGCACTCTTGCAAAGACTGCCTTCCTCATAGTGTTCAACAACCCTGGGGTTCTCTTAACGCTTCCAACCCTCCAAAATGTGTTATTCTTGCGCACTTTCATACTTTCTCTATGCCCTCTTGGAAGAGTATTACAGAGTATTCAATAACTCTGCGTTGTACTTCCTCCCACACAGTCTTTATTTCCAAGGTATTCAACAAAATTGAAATTCTCCTCCGAGTCCATGAATTATCCTGATGTGTCATCCTGACAACTTCTCTTCTAAATCAAATGAGTTTAGAAACACAATCCTTGTGTCAGCTCACAAAGTTTCCACCCTCTGTCATGCACTCCTTTCACTTAGCCTCGAGAACCAGAACTAACCCAACACACTCACATATAGAATATTATAAATCTATCCCTACATACGATTTCTAGCATACATCTACAGTGCAAACACATACAAACGACATTCACAGCTAAACATCCATTACATAGAAATTGGCAAACAGGAAAATTTGTTACTTTCTATTAATGGTGGAATGTCCATTACAATATGTGAGTCTGGACTACCACTGATTCTCGACTCTCCCTCAACTATATCTATCTCCTATGTATGATTTTTTCCTCCCCTTATGCTTTACTGGCAACAATACAAGATTTTATACAAGAGGATCTCGATGAGCTTCCCTTCAAGCTAAGCTAGTGGTGTATAATCACCATTAAAAAATGCTTGACTCATGAGGAAAATTAAAATGATGGTAATCTGATCTGAATCGGATATAGATCCCTCCTACCATCAACCACTTAATTGTGACCTTACCTACAGCTTGTGCAAAGGAACAACTTAGCTCTACCAACTTGTCATCATTAATTTCCATGATCATGGTTTATATCTTCGATGACAAAATGAGAGGGCAACGCCTCTCCCTTACTTGAATGTGCACCACTCATGCTAATTAGTTGGCATGTGCTGAGGTGGAGAGATGCTCTTGCATCATACTCCACAACTACAAAAGTTCATGAGCTCATGCTCATGAGATCCTGCTCATGAGCTTCTGAGCTCTGTTGAAATCATCCTGGATCCCAAACTTCTCCTAGAGCTATCCTTTTTCTCCTCTATTTCACGTCTACTACTACTCCTTCCCTGATGCTTGTGAAGGCTTTCCTCTATACAACTTCTCCTTATTGACTGCTTTTTCTGTTGATCGTAACATGAACCTCTGTATCTCCTCTATGGATTCTTCTAGTTGCTTCATCGGTTGGTTCGCCTTGTGCATTCTACTCGGCTGCAACTCTTAATTATTCTCTATGGGAGGATCATCCTGATCTCCCATCTTGCTTTCATCCCTTGTGATGTTGACTAGCCAATATGTTGTAGGCTCCAATTTCACAGTCTCTCCAATGAACTATTTTTCAGCTACCTCCTCTGAAAGATTAACTCCTATCAGTTCTTCGGCTGGTTCTATTCCATCTTCCCCCAGCAGCAAATCGTGCTAGCATGGCTCCTCTGGCATGGCTATCTCGTGGAAGCCACCTTCTATTTCTGGACTACCCAACCAATCCTCCAATGCCCTTAACTCTATCTCCCACTAAGTGAGTAACTCAATTGGGTTCTCTTCTTCCGTTGGGACAAACTTCAGTATCTACTCCTCCTCCTCCATGACAGTCTCGGCTTGTTGTCCTTTCTTTGCATCTGCAACCCCTATGCTAACCTCTCCTCGGCTTCTTGGTAGGAATATCTCAATTCCTCAATGACCAGAACAGACCTCTGATCCTTCTCCTCTGTGATGACAGTTTCCAACTTGTCATCATCTTCATTCACGCGGCTTTCATCTCCACATGAATATTCATATGGATGAGGCATTTCTTCCTCCTCTCCATCTTTCAACACCCCCTGTTGACATGAACTCTTAGTTGATCTCATCTCTTCTCCCTTGCCCACCTGGAAATTCGGGATGTCTCCTCTGCCCCCCTGGCAATTTATGAGATCAACTGGCCCCTTCTCATTGCCCACTTGGCAACCTACGAGACTCCTCCCATATCTCTTTCCCTCACCATTGACGTTTTCGACATATCTCAACCACCCTTTCAATACCTATTGTTTCCTCCTAGCCAAAAACTTCCAAACATGCCACTTAGCTATCCTTTTCAAAGGCCACTCATATCTCCAATGCACTCTTCCCTCCTATTGCATCTTAAATTCTAGCCTCTCTATCTCTGCTCAGATTTCACTGAGCTCCTTGTCCATCTCAGCTTTGCTTCTCTGCGGGAAGTCTTCTCTTCAACCATGCTCATGACCTCCGGTGACCATCTTGTTTCACCTACACCCCACTTAGTTGTCTACCATCTTCTTCCAACTCGTTCTCTGTGTCAGGAATTTTATATCATGTGACCTCGGGTTGTGTCCCAGGGCTCAACCACAACAGTGCTTCGGGTTTCAAGATTTGACTCTTCCTCAACAACCAACTCTTACGTTCCTAAACTTCAAATCGACGAACTTCAAATGGCACGAGGATCAACGGTCCTCGTCCCTCCTCTAGATCGATGACTATGATCTACTCAAAATCCGACCTTCGACAGTCTCTTGCTACCCTCCTCTAATATCTCCTGCAGAGCTACTCCTCTGAATCATTTGGATCGCTTCCATGTGTCCCTTCCAGATCCAACATTCTGGATTCAAACATCCCTTCGCGACGTCACGAAGATATTTGTTTTCTCTTGAAAAACATCCCGGAGCTCCAACTCCCAGATCTCCTGATATTCTGCCACCTGTCTCCTCCTGACGTGGACAATTTCACGGTCTTCAGGACTTCGGCTAGTCCTCAATCTTCTTTCACACTTAGTACAATTTTTTCTTGAGACTTAGATTGTTCTCGAAGTTTCCTCTACACTCCTTGCAAAGTTTTTCACTAGTCCTTTTGATATTTAGCTAGACTTGAAACCTTTGAGGTTCTCTTCAATGTCCTTCTGCGGACTTTCTAGTGCCCTCCTCTCAACTTAACTCTCTTCCTCCTGAGCATGTGTTGGCCCTTGACCAAGTTTTGAGGATTCTTGGTCATGTTGACCTAATTTTGGGACTTCGACAGGCTGTCAAAGGCGGAGTGGAAGACAAAGCGGAGATCACAGGATATCAACCCCTTTTAGGGTTCTTTTTGTGGATTTGGGATTATGTAATGGGTATGGGAATGTCAATCCATGGGTTCACCCATGCTTAGACCTATTTTGTATGTATAAATATATGTTAAGGCGATGTAGTGAGTACAAATGGCTAAGTGCTAGATTTGGATCTGTGTGATTAAGAGTTTTAACTTATTTGTGCATTTCGTGTGAGACTTGTAGAGCTCAGTGCAAGTAACTACTCGGGGAAGGAGGATATAATGAGCTGCGCAAATCCCCTGTCCACTACGGAGTAGGGTTTTAGAGGATATGTGCATGTAACTAATTGAATAAGATAATAAAGAAGACAAATAGTCGGTGGATGTAGCCCTAGGGTGGGGGTGAAGCACATACATGTTGTGTTGCTATGCTTTGTGCGATGTATTGATGTGATTATGTGTTTATTTTTTTAGTGCTTTCATATAGATGAATGATCTGTTGATGCTTAGTGCTTAATAATATGGATGGATGTTAGATTTGACTGATATACATGTGCTTAGTGCTTCGATTTGCTAGATCTGATCTGTTTCATCGTTCTAAGTGTTGCTAGATGCTAGATCTTGTTGAATACTGTGATACTCTGTAATTAGGGTTTAACTGCGTTGTAACTAATATTGATGAATGGTAACTACTGAGTGTTATATTAAGTGTTAGAATCACATATCTGTGTCCCAACTAAGGTTCCAGACATCTGAGTCCTGCAACCACCACTGCCTCTACCTCGGGTGAGACTTCATCTACTTCGCAGGTGTTTCTGAAAGGGTCGGTAGTTAGGATTTTGTTGGTGCGTTGTTGTAGCGTTGAACCCTGTGTCTTCTCCTGTGCCAACAAATGGATCCATTTCCAGGACCTGAATCTGTGATTGCTGGGAACTAAGGAAAAATAAGCTTTGTGTGAAGATTTGACCTAAAATTGTGAAATGTTTTTGCGTAGATCTGTCACCCTAGTGCGCAATATTCTACTTGATCTGTTAAGCTCCATGCCAAGAAGGGTCAGATCTAAAGAAAAGAGGTAAGATCTACAAGCTTTGTGCTCTGATAGAGGTAAGAATAATGAATTTTTTTAGATATGGAAGCTTTGTGCTCTGCTGAAGATAAGATTAGTGGAAATTTTTATTTCTAAAGTATGGATCTAGGTATGTTTAATAAGATTTGTCCTAGCTTGAAAACTAGGGAACTGATAGATGAAAAAATATATGATATGAGTAGATCTGATAAGAATAGTGAAAGATATGTTATACCTATTCATAGAGAGAATGTTTGGACTAACAAATGGATGCAGGATCCTAGAAAGAATTTTTTGCAGGTTAGCTACCATGATCCTAGTGCACAGTATAGGAAAGGCTAGGGATCATTTAAGAGAAAGAGAGGATTAACCCTTTGTTACAGTTGCATAAAACTGGGACATATGGCTAAGGAATGCCCTAGAAGAATACCTAGTTGCCTCTATTGCAAAGATATGGAACATGAAGTTTTGGATTTCCCTAGAATGATTTCTAAGGTTGAAAGGATGAATATGAGACAAGAAGACCACGAGAAAGGTCAAACAAATGAGATTATCAAAGAACCCCATAATGGATCAAAACAAGTATTGCTACAGATGAAAGAAACCCTGAATGACCACCGACATAGCAACTTATCAGAGATGTTCAAAGAAAAAGAATGAATTGAAGTAAGAATAGGAGACTTCGACATTGACTGTATTTTGGATGAGGAAACACAGGTGAATATCATGACAAAAAGAACTTGGGAAATTCTAGGAAATCCTACTATGATTCCTTCATTGGGAGGAATAGGATTATTCAGAGGAAGGTTGATAACCCTATGTGGAAGACTTACCCATATATCTACAAGTGCCAATGGAACTTCGACAGAGGAAGAATTTGAATTTTTTAAATTTATTGAGAACAATGCTCCATTTGCTATGTTACTAGGAAAACCTTGGATTGAAGGAGATCAGGCCAGAAGGAAAGAAGAAGAAATCTTAGAGAAAAAGAAGCAAGAGTTGAAAGATTTCATGACTAGGAGGATCACACACTTGATTGAAGAATAGGAGAATCGAGCAAATCTATGTAATTCTAGAGACTTGGATGTCGAAGTAGGAAGAACACTAGAAGATTCGTAGAAGACTGAAGTACCTATTCCAGATACAGATGAAGTATTACCCCTGATTTCTAGGAAAGAATCTCACCAGCACGAAGTTACTATGCCAGAAGAAGGTAGAATCAGAATGGAAAAAGGAATTCTGAGACGAAGCTCACCGGAAAGAAGGCTAGAAAAATAAGTAAGAAGAGAGATAAAATCGAAGAGTTACAAAAGGTTCTAGAGGGAACTTCGCAGAAGGAAAATTTGCAAAATTGGAACTTCGTTGGGATATCAGAATTGCGTCACATGGAACTTCACCATGGCGATGCAATATAGCTGTTGGGGACAGTATAACCGTTAGACCGACGACTTGAATGGGTGGAAAGGAATTTATGATCAGAAAGTTTGCCACCAAATCATTGGGACCACGCTATAATGGACAGAACTGAGTTAATGAAGGCTTCTCAACAATTGCAAGAGATTCGTTGCCAAGTTATCTATTTATCCCGTCGTTCTCAAGAAGAAACATAACAAGCCACCCAGTCCTTGAAGAAAGTGCAAGGCGTACTCGTAGAACAATGCATAGTTGCAGAGTAGGAGAAGGTTTCTCTCCAGGAAAAGTTTGAAGAAGAGAAAGTACAGATGCAACAAGAAGAATAAAAATTTCTCGTAGAGCAACTCGAAGTGAAATAAACAGTCAACAGAGCCCTCTGCTCTGTGATAGGATTAGATCCAAAATCAGAAGACCAAGTCACGCATCAAGTAGAGCATCTTGCAGAAGCTATCCAATAGCTACAACAATGAATAACAGACTTAGAGCTCCGCACAGTGCCCAACACCTCATAGGATGTGAGGGACCAAAGAGAAGCAATTTCTTGAAGCACAGTTGAGAGAATAAAGGTCCTTGCCATGGAATGTAAGAAACTCACTGATCATAGTGCCCAGACCTATGAGAAACTCACTGAGAATCTAGAACTGAAGGAACTGGAATCGCAGCTCTAAGAGGCGAAGTATCAAGCAAAAACGATACAGGCATAGTTGAAGCCCCTGTCAGTTGTGGAAAGAATGAAGCGATCCCAGGAGAAACACACTTCCCAACAGCAGGTCCACACTATTCAAAGAAAATTCATGGAAGTGACTTAGAGGCTCCAACCTGTACAAGATAAAGCTTACCAACTGTTCACAGAGATCAAAGGCCGAGTAGCGAAACTGGAGCAAGTCGTCACTTCAACTGAACAATGCCTAGAGGGACCTATCAATGAAGCAGTCATACAAGAGTTCGCTAAACAAGAGTTCATGGCACAACACCAATTTGAATTAGCTCGAGCCAAGATCGAGACTTTTGAAGCATAACTAGTTAGATCAGAGTGACTTGGGATGAGTCATAGATGAGTGTTGGGGGCATGTTGGCCCTTGACCAAGTTTTGAGGATTCTTGGTCATGTTGACTTGATTTTGGGACTTCGACAGGCTGTCAAAGGTGGAGCGCAAGACGAAGCAGAGATCACAGGATCCCGACCCCTTTTAGGACCCTTTTTGGGGGTTTGGAATTATGTAATGGGTATGGGAATGTCGGCCCATGGGTTCACCCATCCTTAGGCCTATTTTATATGTATAAATAGATGTTAAGGAAATGTAGTGAGTACGAATGGATAACTTCTAAATTTGTATCCATGTGATCAAGAGTTATAAGTTCTTTGTGCATGCTGCGTGAGACTTGCAGAGATCAGTGCAAGTCATTGTAAGAGACTGTGGAAGGTTTTGTTCTTAGATATACTTGGGGAAGGAGGATCTAGCGAGCTACGAAGATCCCCTGTCCTCTGCAGAGTAGGTATTTTGAGGCTCCGTGCATGTAATTGACTGAAGAAGCTAATAAAGAAGACAAAGAATTGGTGGTCGTAGCCTCAGGGTGGGGGTGAACCACGTACAATCTGTGTTGTTATTCTTTGTGTGATGTATTGATGTGATTATGTGTTTATTTTCTTAGTGTTTTCATATATATGAATCATTTGTTGATGCTTAGTGCTTAATAATATGTACGGATGTTAGATCTGACTGATATACATGTGCTTAGTGCTTGGATATGCTAGATATGATCTATTTCATTGTGTTAAGTGCTGCTAGATGCTAGATCTGGTTGAATATTGTGATACTCTATAATTAGGGTTTAATTGCAATGTAACTAAGAATGATGAATGTTAACTTTTGAGTGATCTTTTAAGTGTTAGAATCATAGATCTGTGTCCTAGATAAGGTTGCAGACATCTAAGTCCTACAGCCACCCTTGCCTCTATCTCGGGTGAGACTTCATCTGCTTCGCAGGTATTGTCTAAAGGGATGGTAGTTAGGGTTTTGTTGGTGCGTTGTTGTAGCGTTGAACCCTGGGTATGCCCCTGTGCCAATAGCTTGTAAGATGAACTTACAATATCCTTGGCACACTCCTTGTGCTCGGCTAAGCCTTCTGACAACTTCTACCTTACCCTTTCTAGAAGTCTTATGGCATCTCCTTTTCTTGGTCAATGCACTCTTGCAAAGCCTTCCTTCCTCAAAGTGTTCAAGAACCCTAGAGTTCTCTTAACGCTTCCAACACTCTAGGATGTGTTTTTCTTACACACTCTCGTACTTTCTCTATGCCCTCCTGGGAGAGTATTACAAAGTGTTCAGTAAATCTGCGTTGTACTTCCTCCCACACATTATTTCTTTCCAAGGTATTCAACAACCTTGAAATTCCCCTCTGAGTCTGTGAATTATCCGGGTGTGCCCTCTTGACAACTTTTCTTCTGACTCGAATGAGTTCAGACACACACTCCTTGCGTCGACTCACAAATTTTCCACCCTCTGTCACGCACTCCTTGCACTTAGCCTCTATAACCAGAACTAACCCAACACACTCACAGATAGAATATTATAACTCTATCCATGTAGAGAATTTCTAACATACATCTACAATGAAAACGCATACGAACAACATTCACAACTAAACATCCATTACATAGAAATTGGCAAACAGGAAAATATGTTACTTTCTATTAATGGTGGAATGTCCATTACAATATGTGAGTTCAGACTACCACTGAGTCTCGACTCTCTCTCAAATATATCTATCTCCTATGTATGCTTTATGCCTCGCCTTATACTCTACTGGAAACAATACAAGAGTTTATAAAAGAGGGGCTCAATGAGCTTCCCTCCAAGCTAAGCTAGTGGTGTCTAATCACCATTCAAAAACTCCTAACTCATGAGGCAAATTACAATGATGGTAATCTGATCCGATTTGGATACAGATCCCTCATATTGTCAACCACTTAATGGTGACCTTACCTACAACGTGTGTGAAGGCACAACTTGGCTCTACCAACATGTCAACATTAATTTCCTTGATCATGGTTTAGATCTTCGATGAAAAAATGAGAGGGTGACGCTTCTCCCTTCCTTGAATGTGCACCACTTGTGCTAATTAACTGGTGCATGATAAGGTGGAGCGATACTCCTGCATCACATTCAAACTTATGTGATCGACACAAGCATCAAGGGAGAAAAATCCTCAACATGAGTGTCAGCCACATGGTCCTCAACAAAATTTACAAAACATTTTATTTTAGATGAGTTATGCCAAAATCTTGTTAAATATTATAGGTAAAAGTATACCCAATCAAACCTTTTTTTTTTAGATTTAGTTCTTTTTAAAAAAATTAAAATTTTAGATGGATTTAAAAAAAAAAACCTTAAAATAAAATTAATCCATTATTAATTATTATACTTTTTAACAAACTTTTTATATAAATCATTTAATATATACTAACTCTTTCCAAAGGTAAAAGTTTCATAAAAATGAGTGTACTAACTACTTTTTATATAAATCAGTTTACATATACTAACTCTTTCCAAAGGTAAACGCCCCATATAAATGAGTGTACTAAGTCTTTTCAAGTGAAATTATTAAATGAACGTATATATACTAACTCTTTCCAAGAGAAAAATTTTAAAATTTATAATTCATTACAAAAGATGATGTTCATAAAGATGAAGAAGTGAGATTGCAACTAGTAAAATGAATCTTCACCTCATAGACTTGCACTCACTAACCAAGACTTCTCTTAAAAGGTCACTTATCTCAAAATTTATCTAGCTCAAACATACTTAACTATGGGGTTTTCCTCACAATCAAGTTCATTTACCTTGCTATCCCATTTGCAAAACCTTAGCAAGTATTGTGCCTTATGAACTATTCAATTAGAGCTTCCTTATATCTTTTATTTAAGAATTGAGGGATTTCTACAGTCCAACATATGATATATTGTTTTTAGGATTATCCATGTCGAGCAAGTCATTAATCTATGACCCATATCCATAAGTATTAGTTTCAACTCACCAATTTCTTGTAATTTTGAATAGTCTACTTAGCACTCATTGTTTGTGGCATTGAGATTCACTTCATTAAAATTTAAAGAATATAAAAATGAAAATAAAAATAAAAGTAAATTTTCTAATTTGATAAATTATTGGGAATGACTTTGGGGTTTTATCTTATAAAGCTTGCATTATAAACTTGAAAATTTTACATCATTGACTTGCAATTGCAATGTAACTCCATGTCCCTGGTTGAATCACATGTTCTTATTTTATTAACTCTCTTCACCGTGTGCTTATTCTATTAACTTTCTCTCTCCAACGTAATAATTAGCCATCTAATGCAAGGACTAGCCATTTACATGGATCTCTTGTTTTTAATTTTATCTCTTTTAGAAAATCCATCTTTGAAGGGGAAATTACTCTTACATCATTATTCTCTTATCTTTTTTTTAAGTGTATGCACAATTTGAATACGTCGAGTTTAAATTTTTCTTTAGATTTCCCATGGGTTTAATGGTTTAGAAACCTCCACATGCATCTTGCTAACTTTCACAACAACCTCCATCCCTTTTCCATTTTCAATGTGCGAGGTCATCATATCCTTTACAACAAGGAAAGAACGCCAAGTGATAGAGCTAATAAGCATTAGCCTTCGGAAAATAAAACAATAAGTGAAGAATGAATGGTAAACATGGTCTAATTTATAGAATAATTCCATGGTATCACATTCAAACATATGATATCCCATAGTGAAGAATGAATGGTAAACATGGTCTAATTTATAGAAGAATTCCATGGTATCACATTCAAACACATGATATCCCATGTTTAAATATGGACAAGAAGACACCACTGTGCATCTCTTGTAATAGTTGTTTGATAACTTTGTTGTAAGTCTTCCACATGTCTGAAATCCTCTTTCTTAACCACTTTTTATAACTATGTGGGCCACATCCAAGAGAATACTTAAATGGTTAGATTTTGTTTAAACCAATAATTTGAAATGTATAGAGCATCGTCTACTTAGAAGAAAGGGAAAACTAATAAAGAAATTCAAGGACACAGATGGAAAAAATCTAAAAACTCAAAGGAAAGGGAATATTAATAAAAAAAAAAATCAAAGGAAAGAGAATATTAATAGAGAGAGTCAAAGAGGGGGATGGAGAGACATATGCATATTTATCCTATAATCAATTAATTATTAGTGCATTGAGATAATCAAGATGAAATTTTCATTTTAGAAGAAGGGATGTGCATAATGTCCATAATGTCCTTATCTAATGCTCAATGTAAGAGGTGAGGCCCATCAATTTATAAGAAGGGATGTGCATAATATTCATAATGTTATTACCTAATGATCAATGTAAGAGGTGATATAAGCATGCTCACTATAATGTATTATTGGGGGATGTAAAGCTTATTATGGGTTTTAAAACAATTGTAAATCAACTGATCTTTGGAGTTGGGATAAGAAGAAACTCCTATTTGAGACTCTTGTTACACCTGCCATTCTTTATGGATGTGACGTATGGGGTTGTAGTATCTCTCGTGGATCCTAGAGAAAGATAGAGTAGATACAAATGAATTTTATAACCTATATTCTCAAAATTAAAGTAAATACGCCCTATCTCATCATCCTCTTAGAAACAAGCCTCTCCCCCATTGAGAGCATGGCTATGACTAGATACCTAATGTATAATGTAACACCCCAAGGCCGAGCCCTTGCTGAATTGTAATTATGTTTATAGGTTGGTGGTCCAAGTGTTTATAAGATGGAAGACTTATGTGTTTATTAGGTCAGAGAGACCAGATGCTAAGGCCAATGAGCCTGATTTTGTATATGTAAATACTCACATCATTAATAAAATTACATCACTTCGTGTAGACCAACCATGAAGACAGAGTTATGGGGGACTAAGTTCCACTAGGTAGGGAAAGGGAAGGGGCTAAGTGTCTAGGAATAGGGGCTAATCTAGAGGGCTTACATCTAAAGGAATAATATTATATTATTATTTCCTAGAGGCTAAGGTTTGACATAACTTATGTTGTCCTAAGTTCATTGGAGATCATGCAACTTGAGGAAGACATGTGTCAACCTGGGCGCATGCGGTTTTTAGGTGGGAAATCCATCTCATTGGGGTTTCCCTCACCATTCTCGCAATGGTTGCCACTCTGGAAGTCATCCATACTCCCCACCGATGCACACACTAAGACATGGAGAGCCTTGACAAAGCCATCCATTGCCTCTATCGTCGATCTCTGCAACTTCTAAAACCCACATACCCATGTTATGAAGCTAATCGTTTTTCTTATGAAGCACAACACAATTGTGTAGTGTCTGAGCCATATCGTGCCTTAGCCTTTGTTGTTTCTACCCACGTTTACTCTGGACTGGTGTGGCTTACTATCATTACTAGAGCCCATATCAAATTCTTGCTACGGAGGTTACCCGCTGGACTTAGGAGCTGGATGGAAGAGGCAGGTTTTCAGGCCTATGAGCAACTCTCTCCAGGTGAGGGAGTGTGCTAAGGAAGTGAGTTCTCCTAGAGGGAGTTTCGTAGCAACTACAATACTCTGAGACTTCCAGTCCAACCTATTGCTGAAGCCCTGGAAGGGAGGTGGACAACCGATGGACTTGTGATAGTGAAGGTCTACACTCCTAGGGTGGGACAAGTGTGTGGGGAATGAGGGTCTATGGGCTGGGGGCATAAGTGGCTCTTGAGAGAAAATCTCTCTTGTTGATCTGTGCGACTTTCTTGTTGTCCTTGCCAAGACTAGGAATCCCTTGCCTGGTGGAGTTTAGTCTCAATTCGGGGGTGACCCACTGCTGAGCATGATGATAATCTTGGTCTAAGGTTGAGAGGTTCGTGGAAGGTATGCACACAGTTGGTGGTCATCTATTAAAAGATAAGTACCAAATCTATGTTCCCTGTATGATGTGTATCTTGAAATCAAGTTATAATGTTATTAGAATTTTCTGTATATATTGCATGTATGTTTTAATGTTGTTTCTGCATGAATATGTGTATGAATAGAATACTATAACTATTTAAGTTGCATTAGATAGATATGTATATAAATATATATGGTATCAAAGACGAAAGTTGTTCCTCTGTGGCATTTCTCGGCCTGTTGGGTGGCGGGGGACGTTACAAATTGGTATAAGAGAAAAAAAACAAAGATACAGTTGTTTAGGTAGCGTTACCCAACAGAGGTTTGAGGGCCAGGGATGTTACATATAAGAACAAGTTGAAGAACATGAAAGATAAGAGGCCTTCTAAAATTTCTTCAAAATCAAGTCAAAACCACCATCGACTCAAGCGAGGGTGGCATAAAGATGCTCGGTCTTGGCTAAACTATTGGAGAATCATGGAAGACACCATTTTGCAGAATAAAGATACTATTATAAAAAAAGTCAAATCAAAATTTAAGGAGAAAATGTGGTGTGATAAAGAGTTAGAGGAAAAAATAAAATTAAGGTATTATAAAGATGTAATCAACCATAATCTAGAAGATCAAAATTATCTGTATGTTTTAGTGTGAAGAAAAAATAAGCATTGCTAAGATAAGAACAAATTCTCACAAGCTCCATAGTGAAATCGAGAGTTGGTCAATTCCTAAAACACTATGGGATGAAAGAGTGTGTCACCTTTGTGATACTAATAAGGTTGAAAATGAAAAATAATTTCTCTTAGATTGTCCACCCTATACCCATATTAGATCTCATTTTCAAAATATTTGTCACACTATCAACCTTCCTAACCTCTTAACTCAACAAATGTATGGTGATCTTGGAAAACTTCTCTTAATACTTAATCACTTACCATCTTAAGGTCCGATAAAACAATTCGATCTTAGTGGACTTTAATCATCATCATCACCATACAAAAATATAAAAATAACAATAAAATATAAATGAAATGTGTAACCATACATATTATTCAAAATATTTAAAAAGATGATTTATCGTGAGCTACTCAAGTCTGGCGTTTCCCACTACAGCATTGATCCGCCGCATGCTACCTAATACTAACTCCATGCGAGTTCATAGTAGATATATTTTTTAAACATAAATTTATTTTAGAGATATATTCTTTTAATAGCCATTATTTTTTCCCATGCTACTTAATGCGAACACCACACCTAGTTCATAATAGATATATTATTTAAATATAAATTTATCTTTAATGGTAGACTCTTTTTTTTCCATGCTACACGGACTGCTAGTACATAATAGATATAATTTATTTTAGTTATACTTTTTAATAGAAAATTTTCATTAAAAAATTTGAAAGCAGACAAATAAAAACTATTGCATGAAGGTCCTAAAAATAGGATTAATATCCTATATATATTGATAGGAAGTTTAATTAGTTTACAATGTATCCACTGTTAAAGCCTTTTATCAGGAGACTCCTTTCTGTACGAGTACGAGATTGCTGCTTCAAGCCCTGCAAGGTGCCGCCGCCGCCATTATAATTAGAGCCTGGATGTGCCGCCGCCGTATCCAGTGTTAAAGCCTTTTATTAGGAGACTCCTTTCTGTGCGAGTACGAGATTGCTGCTTCAAGCCCTGCAAGGTGCCGCTGCCATTATAATTAGAGCTTGGATGTGCCGCCGCCATTATATGGTGCCGCCGCCGCCATTATAATTAGAGCCTGGACGCCACGAAAGAATTACCATGTCGATATTGTCTGATCGAAACGCCCTCGACATTGACGCCATCGAAATCGACATCGACATCGACATCCACATTATTCGTCTGATCATTGTTTTTCTAATCGTTTTGATAACTACTATTCTCCAAAGAATTTTCACGATCATGGGCAGTTGGATCAGGAATAAGCTGACACTATTCTTTGTCTTCTCCATTTTTGTTTTCGTATTCTATCGACACCTCAATTTTCCATCAGTTTTGTTATGGAATTTACTGATATAATTGAGGAGAGACGATGTAGGTTCTTGAAGAAATATTGTTTTGCAGAGTTGTATAGGGTAGGTTCTGGAAGAATATTGTTTTGCAAAGTTTTTTGATATTTCATAATACAAATTTGATAATTATATACCATGAGATAAGATGACGAACATTGTTTTGCAGAGTTCTTCCATATTTCATAATACAAATTTGATCATTATATATCATGAGATAAGATGGATGCATGCCATGGTGTTAAGATGGATATATAAGATGGATGCATGCCATGGTGTTAAGATGGATATATACTATCTTAATTAAAATGTTGGATATTTTTGTCAGGGCACTTGGTTTGTTTGCCATGCAATAAAATTTAATCACTGTTCTCACTCTCATAAATCAGTAAGAGTAGCTACAGTGTAGCTTTTTTATTTATTTTTAAACTAGATATCGAATACAGAATTGGTGTACGAGATTTTTTTATCTAAACAATTATTTAATAAATATTTATATACATGTACTTGAGTATTAAACGACTAAAGTTTTACTTATGATTTCCAAATAATTTAAATACATTATAAATTATAAAGGACTAAAGTTAAAGCCTTTGATTTACATGAAGACTAAACGAACTCAAGTTTTACTTATGATTTCCAAATAATTTAAAGTAATGAAGTTAAAGCCTTTAATTTACATGTAGACTAAACCGACTCAAGTTTTACTTATGATTTCCAAATAATTTAAATACATTATAGATTATAAAGTATTGAAGTCAAAGCCTTTGATCTACATGCAGACTGCTTTGATCTGGATGAAGTTAAAGTACATTAAACTGACTCAAGTTTTACTTATGATTTCCAAAGTATTACACTGACAGAATAATTTAAATACATTATAAATTATAAATGAGTACTGAAGTTAAAGCCTTTGATCTACATGCAGACTAAACTGACTCAAGTTTTACTTATGATTTCCAAATAATTTAAATACATTATAAATTATAAAGTACGGAAGTTAAATACTTTCATCTACATGTATATGCTTTGATCTGCATGAAGTTAAAGTGCATTAAACCGACTCAAGTTTTACTTATGATTTCCAAAGTATTACACTAACGAAATAATTTAAATACATTATAAATGATAAATGACTAAAGTTAAAGCCTTTGATCTACATGCAGACTGCTTTGATCGACTTGAAGTTAAAGTACTCTTACATGGTACATTATTGATTTTTTTTTTTTAATATTAATCAATATTTTAATTAAAATTATATAATTTGGGTGGGGCGTGATTTAATGAAAGTAATATTTTTAGTAGTGTTTACTAAATTAAATTAAAGATTAAGATTAAGATTTAATAATTTTGGCATATGTTATTCTTTATTAGTTATTAAAGCATTTGATTAATATTGATTAGTATTTATAATTGAATTAATTTTGTTTAAAATCATGCTCAAAATTGTTGAATTTTCATATTTGAATGGTTAAATCTTATAATCCAAGTGTCCCAAAGTTTTTTTAATACTCTGAATACATTTATACATTAATAAATGCAATTTATACATTGTACCTTGTACCGTAGGATTCAATGAAGCTACTGCAACAAATATCGTTGTGATTGGCCAACACCACCTAAATAGTAACTAGTTGGAAAATTAATCAGTCACAATTTACAGTTTACTATAGGAGGTAATCTATTAGTCACAATTTACAATTTACTACAAGAGGTAATCAATCAATCAAAATTTACTGCAGAAGATATTGAGCATGATAACTATTTACCTGTAGGATTTTGGAAAACCAACCAACCAATGATTTGTTTGCTCAAAATATTTAAAATATTTAATACATTAATAAAGAAAGTCAAAGAGTTATAAAGAAAGTCAAAGAGGGGGACAGAGAGCTATATGCGTGTCTAGTCTCTAATGAATGGTTATAAACAAAATGTATTTTTCAATTTAGGATAAGGTATAAGGGATATGCATAAAGGTCGATATCTAATGTTCAAATGTCATGTAATAATTGATATGAATAAGTTTGATATAATTAATTTTATTTTTCAATTCAACATATGTATAAAGATTGATGTCTGAAGTAATGTAATAAATGATATTTGTAAGTTTGATATAACAAAAATGTTTTTTTTTGGATAAGGTATAATGGATATGCATAAATTTTTATGTCTAATACACATTTATAAATGTGGAAAAGTCTCAATTCACTAGGTGTGTCTTTGGAGACACCATTCCTAAGTCCAAACCCACTTGTCACCTTGATTTGGACTTCTTCCGTCTAGGCTTACTCCTAGGGAAGCCAAGAGGGGTAGACACTAGTTACTATGTGAGTTATTAGGTGAAATCTAGGAGTTAATTTTAGTTTGTTAAAGGTAAGGGGGAAACTACCCTATATGAGAGGCAACAATACAATGCAAACCTTTAATGAGAAGAAACCCTTTCCCTAAGTCAATTATGACTAGTGCCTAAGGTTGGGCAATGGGGTTAATTAAGTTACAAAAATGATCTAAATACAAAGCAAGCAATAACTTTACAAATTAGATGATATACAAAAGAATTATAACAACTATCAATAACTGAAGAATAGTTAGATGTTACAACAATATACAAGATACAATTACTTACAAATGAAAAGAGATAAGCACTAGTTAGATCTATTACAATGGTGAAGCAATTATTGAACTAACTCTTAATGGATTTTGCAGATAAGAAAATGAAATAGCTCAAAGATGCATTCACCACACTTACACAACTTGCAACCCAAACTTTAAGGCCCCAAAGGAACGTGCACAACTTCAAGGAGGCCACTGCAGCACAAGTGCGCAACTCTAAGGGAGACAAAACATGGAAATAAATCCACCAATGGGCACTAGTGTGCAACTTTAAAAGATGAACCAACTTGAAAACAAAGCCTCCAGGGGCATTAGTGTGCAACTTCAAAGAGGAAATATTCAACCACAACAATGCTCAATTAAAATGCTTGAAAGATAATGCTTGAAGTAAAAATTGCAAAAAGTAAAAGAGCATAAACAACTTATATTAGATTATGAAATTAAGGTTTAGGCTGTTGTGAGTAGATTTTAGAGTTGAAATTAGTGAGGTGAAGTTGCAATCCTAGACTAGGTGACTTCCCCAATATTCCTATTTCTTTGGCCAAAAGGATTTTTGGGTGCTCAATAACCAAGGAAAACAAGGCCTTACCCTAGCTCCACAAGTCAACATAGAAAACTTGGGCACTCAACAAAGGAGAAATCTAGTGTCTTGAGATCATCCTCGATCTAGCACCCCAAGTAGCCTCCAAAAGCCCACTTTTTGGTGGCGAAAGTTGTATCAGTAATGGGTGATCTAATTAAGCTAGGTAAATTAATGCCCCTAGAGCAACATGTAAATTGATTTAGCAATTAAAAGTTGCCTGTGTTAAAAACTTAAGTAAATGAAATAACAAATGCTTAACGAAAAATGTACAAGAAATAAGATATGTTTCCAAGGGCTTAAACAAGATTGCAAATAAAGCAAATGCTTCTAACTAGTGAGATATACTCATGAAATTGAAAGGGAAAACTAGAAGCATAAACCATAAACAATTTAACTAGCCTTACGATGTTGCATGGGTGGCTAAACCAATCCTCTTTGCAGGCTGTAGGAAAACAAATAAAGAAATTGAAATAACTTGAAAGGAAACTACTCTACTTGCAACCTCAACAAAGGAACAAGATGGACACGCCTACAAGTTTTGTGCCCACGTGGTGAAATGAAAAGCATATACGAAATAACTGAACTTGGAAAATGAACAAGTAAATTATATCCACACAACCTTGCCTTAAGGACAAGTGGGGAAACTCGAAATGAAAAAGACAAATGCTTAAAATAAACTAATGACTAACCTTACGATTTTGCAAGGTGTAGGCACAAGTAAATAAAACAAATGCAGAAATTTTATCTTAGAGAGAAGTTCAAGCGCAAGAGACTCTCTTTGGGCTTGCTTACAATGAAAGAAGAAGAAGGAAGAGTTGGGTAAATAGTACCCCAACTTGGGAGGTCTTTATTTTCTGTTTTAGGGCCCCAAATGGGTTGTACCTCCTCCTTTTTGGTTCAGATATGTAAAAAACCAACAAGCAAAGTTTGTTGGAAAAGCTACAAAAAATATCAAAATCTTCAAATATTTTATGTTAATTAAAACAGAAAAATTCTCTATAAAAATCAACAAGTAATATATGTTGAAATGAACTATTCAAATATGTTATAATGCCCAAAATAACTATTGAAATGTACATAAAATAGAACATAAATATTTAGAGGTTGTATGTGGGTAGGGGGATAAATTCTCAGATCTGAAATGTATCCACAAAACCCTCGAGCTACCCACAAATCTTGTGAGACAAAGCTACAGAAACAAAGAGGATGTGAGTAAATCTAAATGATAAAACAGAATACTTTGCATTATCCAAATAAATACTCACTAGATCTATAATAAGACTATCACAAATCTATCCAAGCAAACTACTTTTCTTGGAGTTCCTACTCTAGATCTATAACCAAAGCATAAGCAAGAAAAAAAAAAAAAAAAAAGATCACCTCAATAGTGGAAAGATGGCACCAAGAAGACTCTCAACACCATGGATCCTCTAAATATTTCTTTATTCAATACCCAAAGGTTGCTGCAAAGACTTGCAACAATATTTACACAAGAGCAAGAGAAAATGGGAGAAAGAGAGAAGAGTGGGAGAGGGTAGATTTTGGCATAGTAAAAATACATTGAGAATATATGTGAGATTAGAGAGGGGAGGCTTTGTTTTATACTTGAGAGCCAAGAGTGACCCCTATTGAATGAGCTCCAAGTGTGACTCACCCAAAAGAGCTCACCATCTCAAGGAGGGCACACTTTTAGGGTTTTAGTCATCTAGGGTTTGTGAGGGTTGAGTGAGGGGGAGATGAAACACCCTTTTGACACAGTCCAACAACAAATTAGACTAATGGGGGCACACTTAGGGAGAACGATTTTTTCTTCATTTGATTTTTCATTTGGCATGACTTTCTCACCAAGGGGGTGCAACTTCCCTACAAGGTTGAGTTAAATGAAGTGATGGCTAGGTGAGGGGGTGAAATTAAGTCAGGAAAGGTGTTTCAATAACTTAGGAAATGGGTTAGGAACCGCATCCCACTCTTTAGCTAACCTTTTTTCTCATTTTTACAAAAAATTGACATTTTGACTTTGTCAATTAAGCAATTAAATTGTTGACTCAAGACTGACTTATACTCCTCATGGACAACGACTGAGAAAAACCTGCCCAATTGAGATGAAACTTGGTGCAAGGGTGTAGGGGGTATCATTCCATTTCTTTTGAGTACTCATACCCCTATCAAAAATCCCAAGGACCTAGTTTTTACATTTTTACATAAAAAATAATTAAAATTTCCATTAATTGAGTAATGTTAAAAAATTAAAAAAACTACTTAGACTCGACATAATTTTACAAGACTCTAGGAGATGTCTGTAATGGTCATTTAAAATATTCCTATACCCTATTCATCCACTGGGCTCGATCATTAGAATTCCTTTCACGACTTTGGAGGATTATTGTGGGAGTGAAAAACTAAAGGGTAATTAAAAAGGTTAGTTAGGCCAAATTATTTACCTAAGGAAAAAAAAAACTCGATGAAAGGACTTCCCTAATGATAAGTTCCTAGGAAACTAACCTACAATATTATCCATGCAGACCCATTTCATTATTATCCTACACAGGGGAGCATAAATTTCAGTTACAAAAAGAAGTGTTGAGGCCAAAATTGTCTTATAGAACTAGAAAGTCTACAACTTGGTTGCACGATCAGGTACATAGCTTCATGGCACATGGAGTTGACCCCCTAGTTTAAATAGGTGGTCAACTTATGGCTCCACATGGGGACGTTTGTTTGACCTTTCTTTGCAAAGGAGAGCATACAAGAACTTCAAAATTTACAAAACAAAGTGCTCACCAATACCCAACATAAATACATGTATAAAACAATAACATGAATAAATGAAATGCTATAAACAATAATCACATAAATGAAATTACTATATACAACACTTACATAAATGAAACTATGATACAATGAATAACATAAGTAACATAATTACAAAATGAAATAATACAAAATTGAAAGAAATGAGAAGGGTTAGAGATACGTTACAAAGGGTGTCCCCTTGAATACTAACATTCCCATCATTTGAAGAATAGTTTGAGATGTTTCCCATTCCTAGGAATATTAATGGGATCACCATCCAAATGGTTGAGATGGAAAGAATTATGACCTGCTACTTCCCAGATCACATATGTACCCAACCAAAAACTGTCAAACTTGCAATGTCTTCCTAGTTTCTCTCTATCTTTATCCCATAACAAAATTGTATCCCTAGCTATTAAGTCCCTTTGTCTTGCTAACTTACCAAAATATTTCTTAACCGTAATCTCATTTCTGCAATTCTGATCATAAGCCCTTCTTCTATTTTTATCTAGCTCTATAATCTGATTGACCTTGTTCAGAACTACATCCTCTTCTGTAGAAAAATTATGAACCAAACCATAAGTTGGAAGTCTAAGGTGTACTTGGAACCTAGACTCCAAACCATACACTAACTCAAAATGAATTTTCGTTGTTTCTTCTTTCTTAGTAATTTTGTCAGCCCATAATGCATGTTTAATTTTACTATCCCAAGACCTTTTGTTTTCTCCAACAATTTTCTTAACTATGGTCATTAAGTTTTTATTACTTGACTCAACTTGACAATTTCCTTGGGGATAGTAATATGATGCATGTGACAAGATGATACCATATTTAAAACAAAATGAAGACATTTTTACTGAACATAAAGCCTTAGCATTATTTGTCACTATTTTTTAAGGCACCCCAAATCTAGCTATAATGTTATCTTCAAGGAAAACTACAACAACCTTTTCAGTTGTTGACTTTGTGGGAATGACTTCAACCCATTTGGTGAAGTAATATGTGGCTGTTATAACCCATGAATATCCATTACTTGAATTATGTTTGAAATTTCCAATGAAATCCAAACCCCACTGCTGAAAAGGTTCCTTAACCACTACTACTGGATGTAAGGGGAGGGCATCTAACTTTTGATTTCCTATGAAAAGATGGCAAGGCTCACATTTTCTTACAAACTGATGCACATATGAAAATATTTTGGGCCAATAATATCCTTCTCTAAGGATTTTGTGTTGTAGTTTTAGCTGCAAAGTGTCCACCTCAAAATCGAGCATAGAATTCATCCACTAGTTTCTTAGATTCAACTTCATCCACACATCTAAGGATAACTCCGTCAGGATTTATCCATCCTAAGCCATCTCTAGTGAGGACATACTTAGAATATTTTAACCTCAATGCCCTTTTCTTGTGACCCACTAGATGACTTGGACATGTGAGACTCTTAATATAGAAGATAATATATGCATACCACTCAACATGTTCAAGATTCAATAAATTAGAGGAAAACTCTTGATTATTGTTATGATAAATCATACCCAAAGCCCTTTCATTTCCTTTAGTTAAAATTTTGGCTAAACCTTCTCCCTTAACTAATTTGGTGGGTTTGATTTCCAAATCATATTCCCGGATTTGAGCAATCCATCTACCCCTTGAGTCTAATCCTTCTGACTGAGATAACACATCTTTAACTGTTGAATTAGGCAAATAACCAATTACCTTGGAATATCCAATGAAGACTCTAAAATGTTTAAGTGACTTCACCAAGGAATACACTTGTTTCTCAAACATTGGATACTTTAATTCTGCATTTTGCAAGGCCCTACTCATATATGCAATGGGTTTATCATGGCCTTGATAACTTTTCTGAAGCAATACACCAAAAATAGTATCTTCAGAGGCAAAAGAGAAAATCTGAATGTCCTTAGAAAAATATGGACTTATGAGGATGGGAGCTTCATATATGGCATTTTTAATATCCTGGAATTATTTCTTACTTTCATCATTCCATTCAAACTTAACATCCTTCTTAAGCAAGTTTTTTATAGGTTTCACAATTTCTTCATAATTAGGAATGAACCTATGGACAAAATTGGTTTGGCCTAAGAAGGATTGGAGAGATTTCTTAAAAATAGGAAAGGGCACCTTTCCAATTGCCTCAACTCTTTCTGGGTCTAAGTTGACCCCATATTTTGAATTATATGGCCCAAGAGTTTACCTTTTGTCACCCCAAAAAATGACTTAGTAGGATTCAAGGAAATTCCAAACTCTCTACACATTTCAAAAACCTATTTAATATGACCAATATGAATCTTCTCATCCTTAGAAAATACTGTCAAATCATCTTGATATATTTCAATCATTTTTCCAATTAACCCCCTAAAGGCATAATCCATAGCTCTTTCAAAAGTAACTCCAGCATTAGATAAACTAAAAGGGATTCTCAAATATTCAAAGGTACCCCATTGTAACATCCTAGTTCTAACCCTTATAAACTATAATGTATTATGTAAATATGACTTAGGCTGGTGAGCCGATAAAGTTGAAAAGGGGACAGAGTGCCTAGGAAATGTAACACTTCCTATACATTAATAAAATACACCACTGGCTTCAAGAGAGACAAGGACAAAAGAGATAGGGGGCTATGATTCCACGAAAGAGGGGGCTTGAGGGGCTAAGTCTTGTTATTATTATTTTATTTACCCATAATTGATTTTATGGAGAAGAGGTGGTTACATGAGATTCTTGGGAGGGAGTCCATGTGGCTCATGTCTTCATGTAATTATTTAAACATCCCTTGGGTCTGTTTTGGGGTCGTTCTTCCATTGGTTCATCCTCTTCTCACTGGTTCACTCGTTCTTCTTCCCCTTCACTCACTACCGCTAGTTCGTGTGCTCTTGGGCTGAGCATGGAAACAAATGGGAGAAATAGGAGAGCCATCGTTGAATGCCTGTAATGATTTACTGATCATTCCAGGAGGGAATGGATGCCTGTGTGCATGAACTTGATGACAGTTAGGATGGAACTATCCACAACTGAGAATCCTTGGAATTTCCAGTAGGGATATTTCCTTACCAGTAGCACTAGAGCCCTAGAGAGAAATGGAAAAACCTCAAGGAATACATGGAAGAGAAAGGTATTCATTTCTTGGTGTTGTGAAGGCTGAGGGGGAAAGAGAGCTGGAAATTAGGATTGTTGTGAGGTTGGGAAACTTGAGAGCTACTTAGCCAACTACTGTGTATTTAGACTTGGTCTAGGACCCATCCTTGTGGATTCATAGCCCTGGCTCGAGGGTGACCTGTTTTTGAGAGTAAATGAACAACAACGTCTATGGTTGGGAGGAACATCCTTGGTCTACAGCCAATTGGTGAACGTTTACTTGTAAAGATAAGTGCTCTATGTGTTTTCTGTTTAGTGTATTCTGTTGTGTATTTTAATTATCGTTTAACTAAATCTTAGATTATGCATGCTTGCTGGATATTGTTGTGCATGTCATTAAATATTTTATCTTATGCATCCTTATTAATGAAAGAGTGTACCGGCAAGAGTACGAATTCCAAGGGTGGGCTTGAAGGTAGCATACCCCAAATTGTGGGTGGTTGGGTATGTTACAGATTGGTATCATAGCTTCTGGTTGAAACAATGGACCGATATGGGTCAGGTCTATTGGTCAGAGTCTCATGGTTGAGATCAAATTTTGACTATCAAGTTGAAAATATCAGGAGGAATGGCATTGTAGAATCTACGTAGGAGTTATATAGTCAGAGATTAGTTGTAATGGGTTCAAAGGATTGTGACCCTCCCCCTTCTAATTCGGGAGCGATCACCACTATAAGATCAGGAGAGATTTGGGATCATTGGATCGGAGGACAAGTAAACATGGGTTGTCCGATGTAAAGGAAGAAAGGGTTAAGGTCACAACCGTCGGATCCCATGGGAGAGAGAGATCAACGGATAGGAGGCATTGCGGGGAACCAAGTTTCACATGAGATAATTTCCTAAGGCTGTCCCGCAATCCAAACCATGGTTTCACCAAGGGTTACGTGTCAACATCAAGAGAATTGCGGGGCAAAAAGTGGGCTACTCCAAACTGCCTATGCGTGCCCCCGCAAATTGAAAGGCATGCAGTGATGTGACATGTTGGTACTTGAGTGACGAACCTCCGAAGAGAAGAAGTAGCCAGGGACCATCAATTTGTAGGAGGACATGCATCAACCGATTGTGTGCTCCGGGTGAAAGCACTCCAGGAAAAGGTGAGAAAGAAGAAGTTGAGAATTCAGATTTTCGAACCTTGGAGATCTAAAGTGAATTGCAACCATCTGATCCAGGAGGACATGCAGCAGGAGTCCACACACTTCGAGGAAAAGTGAAGGTTGAGAGTTGAGTTATTTGAAGTATGAAGACTCGAATAAATCGCAGTCGTCGATCTATGGGAAACACGCGTCAATAGATCACAAGCTTAGGATAAAAACATTTTAGAAAAAAGTTGAAGTTTGAGATTTCCGAAGTCCAGGGGCTCAAAGAAATTGCAGTCATTGATCCTTACAGCAGTAACTTTTGAAGTCCTAAAGTCTAGGGTTAATATGGGTCATATGATAAAGGAGACGCATGGCGATAGTTTGGTTAGTTCAGGAAATCGAATTTCGAGAGAATTGGAAGTGTGGTAGTGTGGAAAGTCCCGAAGCCTAAAGAGCCGAAGTGGTGGGGCACGATGATGTCACCAGAAGGTGATGTGGACCCCGGAAGTTTCAAAGTGATGTGGCTTGTGGACGTCACCGGGGATGATGTGGACACATGGGATGTGCACTACATGTCAATAATATTTGAGCATACAGATGATTGAAATGTTAGAAAAGACGTGACACATGTCACTCGCCTGATTGAACTGCTTGTTCACTTACAGTATTTCGCTACGTGGCAATGGATCGTAGACTCCGAAGAAATTACTCCAAGAGTTTTTAGTTGAGAGTTGAAACTCCCAAAGCCCAGAGAGTTGGAGACCCGAAGTAAACGTCAACTATCAGATCATCTGAAGTAGACTTGAACCATCAGATCAAAAGAATAGGTGGCATGAAGCTGTGGATTTCGGGTAAGGACCCGAAGTAAATGTCGACTATCCGATTGTCCAAAGTAGACCTAAACCGTCAGATCAAGAGAATAGGTGGTGTGAAGCTGTGGATTCTAGGTAAGAACCCAATGTAAACGTCGATCATCAGATTGCCCGAAATAATTCCTCACCGTCTGATTCAAAAGGACACGTGGAAGAATCTCATGTATCTTGAGGGAAGTAAAGTGTTATATTTGAGAATTTTGAAGTCTGAAATTCTGAAATGACCACAACTTTCGATCTAGGAGAGGTAAATCTTAACTATTGGTTCCCAAGAGGTAGATCTCGATTGTTCATTTAGAAGCACCGTCAAGATCGCAAGTTAAATGGTCACCTTGCATTGCAGGGACGGGAGGTGCTCAGGCCGCAATCGAGACCATGATTTTGGCAAAAGGACACATGGTGGCTCGAGGTGAATTGCAGGGAGAAAATTAATTTGGTTCCAAACCACCTTTGAGCATGGCCGCAATCACGCATCTGCGTGAGGTCACCAGATAAGGTCACATCTAAGGAGGGGCCAAGAGAAAAAGGAGCTAGCACCAACTCTGATATTTTTCGCAAGGGCTAAGGAGAAGGTGACGGGGGCCATCGGACCTGCGATAGAAATTCTAAAGGGCCTGTGTTTAGATACATAATGAAACCATCAAGGTTTCAGAGAGACAATTCGGCTCGAGATTGAATACCCTTGACTGGGAGGTCACGTAGCCTTAGGAGAAGGGGGTGTGCATTAAGAAAAAAATGGAAAAGAAGAGGAAACACTCAAATCAATAAGCCCATGGTTTTGCACATCTGGTCATATGTAAATGGTTTAAAGGAAGTGCCTCATAAAGATTTGATTCGACAGAGAGTTAACAATAGAATAATACAGGGAATTGATAAAGGGTCAAAATATGATCTGTTTGTGAACTGAGAACACAACCGAAGCATGAGTACGATATAATGATTTGATCCATGTATGTGATCAACTCATGAATACAAAAGAACTGACACACAATCATGATTAAAAAAGAGTTAATTCATATAAAAAGGAAAAATGATATTAATTAAAGAATAATATTATCATTTAAATGAAAAGGTACTTGTAAATTTAATTAACAATTTTTGTATCATATGTATAGGTCTAACAAGATGGATGCTTGCAGGTTTATCAGGATTATAGTTATAACTAGATCAATTCAAGAATAGGATCAGATGTTAGGGTCATGGAGGCATGACTTTTCTTACAAAAGTTGGATGAGGTACTACAAAAGAAAGAATCCTCACATGGGACATGAAGCTAGCAGGTGAATAATGTTATTAATGGGCATACAAAGGAAAAGTACGACTCCATAGCTTGATGTGGAAGGAAACAAAAAGCTTAAGAGGTGGTGTGTGAATAATCTCTATGTGTCAATCATAGGAGTTCTAGGGAAGTATTTTTTAGATATGACTTATCTACTGTCTAAAAGGTTAAATCATAGTTCATAGTGGAAGCAAGATGCCAATGCAGAGGAATTAGAATGCTTTCTCACTTCAAAAGTGGCACTGAATGAAAATAGGTTTCCATTGGAGAATGGTACTAAGTGGGAAAGAATGGCCAGGTGGAACATCACTGGAAAAGTGTTAAGACCTAGGGAACCATAGTGCATATGAGAAGAATAGGAGCACGCAAGGCATCAAGGATATAAAGGAATTCAAGGAAAACCAGCTACAACAGAAATAGATAAATAAATAAGTGAATCGAAATAGAAATGCACTAGAGTGCATGAAGCATACAATGAAGTTAAATTGCATATGCATTAGTAGGCATGTTGAAAGTAAATTCTTGGTGCATATAGATGTGTAATTTTTCATATGTACATGCTTGGATATGAATATAACATGTTGGTGAACTTATAATAGTCTGTTATTATGAAATAATGTTTGAGTATGACTAAGGATTGATTATGTATTTAGGAAAAATGATACAGCAGGGTTAAATATGTGGTTGTGGTTGTTGCTTATAATTTCCATCAAGGTGAAGACCCATGAGGATGGCAGGAATGGTGATCAAAATGATGAAGGGGGAAGTCTGTAAGCTTCTAAAAATATTAGTTGGTCAGACAACAACAAGTAGGTTGGTAACAACCAGACAGGTATGCATTTAGTTTCCGCTGATGCATAGATGTTGAAGGGCATCGAGGTAAGAATTCTCTCAGTTAATTTTCAGTATTTAAATTGATATGTAATGGATGAAGGCCCAGAGTGTGTAAGTGTTGTTGATGCTAGAATGCACTTAGATAAAATGTCAGTTGCATATTATGTTATGATTGGTTATGATATCATAACCAGGTAATTCAGGAGACATATTCCTTATATAACAATGAATATCCACAAAGCTAGTCATGCATGAGACCATAATATGGTTGGACATGGAAGGGCTATAGTGCTATGTTAGTGCTTGATAGTATCTAATGTATATATGATGGAAGGAATGGTGATCAAAATGATGAAGGGGGAAGTCTGTGAGCTTCTACAAATATCAGTTGGTCAAACAACAACAAGTAGGTTGGTAACAAGTAGGTAGGTATGCATTTAGTTTCCATTGATGCATACATGTTGAAGGGGATCGAGGTAAGGATTCCCTCAGTTAATTTTCAGTATTTAAATTGATATGTAATGGCTGAAGGCCCAAAGTGTGTAAATGTTGTTGATGATAGAGATCACTTAGATAAAATGTCATTTGCATATTATGTTATGATTGGTTATGGGATCATAACCAAGTAATTTTGGAGACATACTCCTTATATAACAATGAATATCCATAGATATAGTAATGTGTGAGACCATAATATGGTTGGATATGGAAGGGCTATAGTGCTATGTGAGTGCTTGATAGTATCTATTGTATATCTGATGTTTGGATTGCAACCTCTTTGCCAACACTGAAGAACACTTAAGGATTATATTCTTGGTGTTGTGTTTGGGTGGAAAAGGAAGGAAACCAAATAGTTAGGAAAGCAGTAGGAAGTGTGTGGATGATGTGTTGAATTGTTGGCCATAACTTCCAACTCATCATGTTGGAATACATGACATAGTTATGTGGTATTATGTAGTCAATGCATGGATGCATTGTGGAGATGTGACCATGGGTATTGGCGCATTGATTGTTATCTTATTAACTGTTGCATTATGAAAAATCTACGTGACTAATAATACATGTATATGCAATGATGATTTTATTCCAATTGATAGTTGGATTAATAGAAATAATTGAATTATAGTTGTAAACAATTCTAAGAGCACTTTGTGATTTTTTTTTGAATCATTGCCATGAAAATATATATCTTGTACATGAGATATTCACAATTTGTTTGGCTTAGGAATGTTGAAATTGCAGGAGGAAAGGGGTCTTGGATATGGCAGTGTTGTAAGCCCATAAATAAGACCAATGCCTATGGCTGCAAGAGACAAATTGTTATGAGAAGAAGCTCATGTCTACAAGTTTTATTTTTCCTATATAAAACAGTTTTGGGAATTATGATTTGATAATTACTTACGAATTGTTTTGACCGAATGTAAATTGAAGAAATTATAGGTAGAATGGTATTGGATATGGAAAGGATGTAAGCCCATAAGGAAGATTGATATCTAGAGCTGCAGAGCCAACCATTATGAGCAGAAAGATCATGTTTGGAAAATTTCATTTTCCTGTATAAAACAGGTTTTATATTTATGTTTGAAATGGTTAGAATGATATCTCTTGATGACTGTATGTGTATAATACATATGGGATGTTGGATATTCAAGCCGGAAATCATGGAAAAGGATATTTTCGTGAATTGAGAACCCCGTGTCCCTAGAAAACTTCTTGTGCAAGAGAACCTTGGTCAGGAAAGATGGATTGCCTGAGGGACTGCATAGCAGAAAAGGGGATGCCTGAGCCTGGGCTTGGAATGTGAGTGACCACAAGGATGAGGATACTTTGATAGATCTTTATTAGGGTCATGCACAGAATGGGTACGTCAAGGAAAACAATGAGCCAAGTTAACAAGACAACCCTATGAATAGATAATTATCGTATTGGATTATGAAAATTTACCCTTACAATATGAGAAAGAATGAGAATTTTATGCACAAATTTTAAACTGACATGCTCTCTAATTTGAAATATTGTAGGAAAATGATGAATGTTGAAGATATAGAAAAGTAGCAGACTATGAGAGAAAATAAGGTGATGTTGGAGCAACTAAATGACAAATGCATGGAAGGAATAAAGTCGAATGGACTTGTTGAGTACTCAACACACCCTAAAAAGTCTGTGACCATTTACTTTTTGGGGTACCACTCGATCTTTGGCTTGGACTGTTATCACTTCAGTATGAAACTGATGCCTTCACTTATCTCATATGTTTCATGATTGAATTGATTAAAGTTTTCTTGTTTACAACAAAGAACCTTCTTAACTCTGAAAGAGACTTAATTACTACTCAAGGAATCGACGACCCAAAATTTTCCCTGACTCACTTGAGAAATTTGGCATCGGCGAAAGTGAAAGGTGGAAGAAATCATTTGGGAAGTCAAAGTAGTCAAGCACCAACCCTCATCGGCATCGGTCGATGAAAGCATTTCTTTCCCATGAATAATTCTTGAGAAGGATGTTGTCGAAGGCCGATCCATTCAGTTTCGGCAGAAATATGTAATAGTCAGCACCACACAAATAGATGATGACTTTGCCAACCGTCGATTCCCAAAACATTTTCGAAGACAAAATCTTATGAAGATGATAAACCGCTAGTAAACTGCACAACCTGAACTTTCTCTCGATCACCAATCCCTGATATCATTGGCGTCGAAATTTTTACTAGAAGAATAGTATTGGGAATACACACGGATAATAGTTGACCCCCGATCCTGGATGATTTGACATGATGAGACATGTTAACCCATGAATGTGTTAGGTACATTGTATGTACTATTTTTAGTTAATTTGTGTATCGCACATTAGTTACTGACTCGTCCACGAATAAAAAATAATTGTTAAACTCGTTGATACAATGCACCCTCCTCCACGCCTCTGCCGTCAACCAGTTAAGATTTATCTGCAAAAATACGATAGTACTTTATTTTGAATCTGCATTCATTACTTGTATTAACTGATCGATATGAATGGCAGTCCCTCTCCAGTTATATCCTTTTCGAGTCATTGTGTATGATCCTACTCTGCGTAGCAAGAAATTCAGGGCAAGGAGAAGAGAGGAGCTAACAGTTTGGAAGAAGCAACCAAAGTTCAGTGAGTATTAAACAATTATCCTAGCAAGCATTACAGGTATGTGTACACAAGTGGTGTTTTACACTCCTTTTTTATATATTCTCACCTAACGTTGTTCTATATACATGTTTAAAGGGAGGTTTTTAATTGTAGGAACAATGCCTCCGAAGAATCCCTCCACCAGGAAATCGCCCAGAGCGTCGAAAATACAAGAACCAGAAGCAGGAGAAGGCTCCTCTCCAACAATTGCAAGACAATTAGAATTTGTTGCCAAGCCAGTACCCGTTATTAAGACAGTCACCAAGCAAGCCCTTTTTCAACCGCCAACTTCCGGAGATATAGAGGAAAATATTGGAGCCAGAACAACATTTCCTCGCTGGGAAGAAATGTTCAATAAAATAAAGAAGGAATAACCCCTTGAGTATACCCCGTACAACGACCCTGATACAAGAAAGCTCGATGACGAGTTCCTCCCAAATATGCGTAGGTCCTATCTGCACATGGTGGAGAGCCAGTCTCTGGTTTTCCCTTGCATTGAGCTCCTGAAGTGGCTCATTGATGACATTGTTGCACAAAAATGTTTGATTAAGGATGATAACGGTGAATGCGTCAGTTTTTTCCTACCATAAGAGGTTCAAAGTTACTACAAGCTCAATGAGTCTGGAGAAAAGTTGAGCATTGATTTCATTCTGAGTTTCTATGCATCCCACGATACCAGCAAAATGATGGCGTCTTGGTGGCGGGAAGACAAAAATTTCATGAACCGGACTGTCAGTTGGTATCCAACATCCAATCTTAGGGAACCATACATATACCTTATGGCTCTCCTTTGCATATTGCACGGAGAGAAAGACTGCTCATGGTTTTCAAAGGCTTGGATGCCTCTAGCTTTCATAGTAGCCATTTCAAGTATCGGTTTCAATTGGGGCACCCATCATCTCTAAACAGTTGAGCACTTGCATAAAGAAATCCTAGGTGCTAAAGGATGGAGAATCTCCTGCCTTCTATATGGCCTTGTATCTACTAAACGTCATCTGTGCCCGGAACACTTTCTCTAGGATGAACCTACATTGGAACTCTTAGGAGCTCATGGTCCATGTATACTTCAGCATCCTATGGGAAAATAGGTACAAGAAATCCTATGTTGTTATCTTTGATCAGTTTATTGCACGCATTTACTTCTTTCTCTTCAGGAAAGAATGCCCTAGATTGTTAGATCAAGCAAAGAAGGTTATAGAAAAAATTGGTCACTGGTATTTAGATGAACGAGAAACCTACATCATGGTTTTTGGCGCCATAGGGGCACCCCACTTATTACCCATTTATGTTCCCGACCGGCTAGTGTTAAGGGAAATTTTCTATCAAACCATCCTGCAAGGATACAATGCAACTTTAGTAAAAGACAAGAAGTGGGATTTCATACCGTATGGGTTTCATATCAGCTTCTGCATGGTCAAAGACACCGTGCATGCTAAACAACTTGGGCTAGGTCAATTGGAATTCCGGTTCCAAACTGTCCGATTTCACAAACACGATCGCAAGGGATTGGTCCTACAACATGCATCACATGTATGATCATGTTGGCCCTATTCCCATGACTGGATCGAGGATGAAATTTTCACTGAGAATTCTCAAGACTGGAATGTGGTGGCATCTAGGAAAGTTGATCCTCGAGGAACCAGGTTTAGAGCTATGAGCTATGAAGAACATGCAACGTTTTTGGACCAGACAGTTCAAGAAATTAGCCGACACCCAGAAGGAGCAGTTGCATATGAATTGGATGAAGGAATAAGTGATCCCGAAGAATACATTGAAGCTATGAGAAATCATCAAGAATCCCCTGTACAAATCAGGGATCTCCCGGAAGATCAAACTGCACAAGAGAGGGGTGCACTTTTATACCAACAAACCCAGCTGCTAATGAAGCAGATGTAATATGACCTGTATCTTACCACAATACCTGTGATTTCAACTACCATCCAAAGCATTCCAATAGAATCCAGTGATCCTATCTTCAAATTTCATGATAACACTAATGGTTTAGGCAACGCTGAATCCATAACATGGTTGATCAATCCTTCGGAAGGAGGGACAACTCAAGCAGAGACGGGTTGGGTGTCGATAGAAACATAAGTGCCTAATCCCTTGAGCAAACTTATACATATATATGCAGTGACGAAAAAAGTCTGGAGCTGGCTCATGACACCCTGGTGCATGTCCAAGAGGAAGAAGGTCTCGAGAACATCCCTTCCCTTTAGCCTAAATTTCAATTTTAAGAGAAAGAGGTATCGCAAAAGTGAACAGAAGCCGAAGGTGGCCTCGACATGAAAGACTCTGATAAATCAGAAATCGAGGTGGATCCGAGTGATGAACCCGAGTCTGGGGAAACAAAGAAGGGATATCCGCAAAAGGAAATAGGCAGTTCTATGGCCGACCAACAAGTAAGAAACGAGTTTATACCCGACACCTCTACTCTACCCAGTACGCAAACCCCTGATGAGAGACATGTAGAAGTCGGATCTATAGGACAAAGAAAGAAAGTTTGAGAGCCCACTTATGAACAAATATACACCACTGGAAGCCTGGGAAAGAACCTCACATGGGGCGATCAGCAGATACCAAATCTGGTAGATGAGGTATCCAACATCTATGCGATATCCTATGATCAAAAGAAAAAGGCCCTCATTCAAAGGATGACAAAGAAGAGAAGGATCCCCTTGGATCAGTCCATCTTAGATACTACAGAGGAGAACTTAATCAACATAGAATACACTCATGCGTCTGAACTGATTGGCATGGGAAAATCCCTCTCTGATGCCACCCAGGATAGAGACAAGAGGGATGAAAAGGAATTAGGATCCAACCTAAAGGAGCTCTAACAATTGCGCCATCTGGCCAAGTACTACAAGAGCACTATGCAGGCCGTTGTGTATCTGAAAAGTGAGTTCAACGGAGTGTACGATGAGTTCAAGAAAGAAAGACATATGTTGACCAAGAATGTAGTCGAGTTTTAGGAATACACTCTCATGGCACTCGTCACGTGCAAGAAGATGGAGCGATGGCATGAAAAAGAACAACAAGTGGTAGAGAGGCTCAAATATATTGGGGCAGTTCAGAAAGGTCAAGAAAAGGAAAGACATGGCATTTGGCTGGTAGGCAAAAGTAGTCTCGATCGCATGAATAAATTTGTCAAGTATTGGGCTAAGATGTCCTAGGACCCACATTGAGAAATCCAAGAGCAATGGGCCAAGTGCCAGAAACATTGGGGTAAAATTAAAAAAGTGATGAAGAATGTCGGTCTCCATGAGTTCGACACTCCATATGAATTTATCAACCTGAGCGACGTGTTCAAGATACATGTCGAGCAAGACTCTCTATGGGCCGAAGAGTGCGCAAAGATCACCGATGCAAATCTAGGGAAAGTGCAACAATTCACAGAACACCCGATCAGAGCTCGAGCCATGCTGCAACAACTAAACTCTAGTTTGGTGAAGTACCAAGCGCATGCAGTGGATATCAGAGGAGTATATGTTGCCCCTATGGAACAACATAGGTTCCCATGGGCTCAAACTTGTGAAGATATGTTTATCAGCTGGTCTGAATATGAAAGAAGTCACCCCTTTCAAGAGACATCTCGAGTGGACTATAAAAGAAACTATTGAATGACCACGCCACGTGGTGATTTTTGTTTGGCTCGAACTATATTTAGCATTAATTATTGTTAAAACTTTATATTATAAATAAAGACATTGACCAATGAGAAAGGGTCGATGGTTGTTGTAAGAACTCTTTATTTTTGGTTGTTGATAATTATTTTGAGACTGCTATGAATTGGGAAGTCCTTCTGGACCAAAGACAAGCTATTTTCATCAGATGTATGTGATTGGAGTTGGAGAAGAATCACTTCATATCATATTCCATGAATGATGTAGTAAATGAGTAAGAGAAATTAATTTTGTTGTCAAGTTATCTGGTGCAATGTTTTGATGTTCTTTTCTTAATGATGAAGATAAATCATTGTGTTTTTATGTGATGAATGTTATGGTAGATGAATTATTTTTCTTACCGTGATCCTGATTACATATGTGTTTTCTTTATGTTAATTAGTTTCTCTCAGACAGTGATTGGATGCTCATTTGGTTAATGTAGTAGTACTAGGCCCTTTGGCATAGGATCATTGTTTGCATGTTTGAGCAGTGGTTTATCCCAAGCTTGACCTCTTCCCAATAGTTAAAACTTTTGTCCTATTATTTGTCAAGTTGGTTTATAATGGCTTGCATCTCTCATACCATTCCCACCCAAGAGAAATACAGAAAGAACTTTCCTAAATGAAGGGAGAGCCTTCACAAGAAAACAAATCCCATCTATAAAATGGCCCGATTGCAATATTTGGAGAACCATTCCATCTTAAACACTGCAGAGTCTAATCAGGCCTCGGTGGCAGGTTTGGTTCCTACTGTTGAGTTAAGAGATTTAGGGCCCATCAACAGAATTGGCACTAGAAGGAGGGCATGAAAATGAATGGCTGAATATATAAGTTATATAGCAATTCAAATAGACTACAGATTCGTAATGGTCCACATGCATGGCTAGTCATCCAACAGAAAACCCACGTTTACTGAGTACTCTTGAAGAGGGTAACTCACACTAGTCTGAGGAAGAACCTTTTCACCCTGAAATAACTTATTCCCTCCCTCACGAGGAAGTGAATCAATTCAAGAGAATCATCATAGCCTACGTCGGACAAATCAACGCGTTGTCCTTAACCCACATCCTCCCTCGGAGAAAACAACAAATCAGACCGATGGTTATCACTCCTGATGAAGTTTTGGTACACTCCATTTAATACTTAATAGGTTTCGCGATCACCGAAATCCAAGAACATCTTTATATAATACCCGAGATGCTAGCCGACGACACCCCGAGCCTGACGACTTTTCAAAAGAAGACGAGCTCAACTCCAAATCCGAAGATATGGAAAGGAACAATGGTCATGAGGAGGAAAGAGAAGTTCCACTTCAAGACAACCAACCTTGGTTGGCCGGAGACGCCGTGGCCATCAATGGACGAGTACACAATCTTCCCCGACACCCAGAAAATATGCTCCCCAAGTACATCCCTAAAACTTCAAGTTTTCCTTAAGATCATATCAATAAATTCATACTTGCAATCAGGCTTATGAACGTTCAACATGAATATGTATTATGTAGAATTTTTCCCTACACATTTGAAAACTCGGCTTCCACATGGTATTTTAATTTTCTAGTAGGATCTATAACCAGCTGGGCTAAATTCCAAAAAGATTTTCTAGACAAATGTGCAAAAGAAACTACTATAGGAGCCCTGATGGCTACGTTGTTCGTAGCGACCATGACCCCAAAAGAGAGGGTTAAATATTTCAATCAAATTTTCACAACCATCTTAAACAATTTCTAGCCCATGGCGAAACCCACTAAAGAGTTGCAAATTGAGGTTTATGCCAACGTGCTTTCAGCTTCTATTTCCATGTTCATTAAAAGAGCCAACAAGAAAACCCTTGCGGAGAATTTTGAAGAGGCCAAGACAATAGAATTCCATATGAGAGGATGTAAAGAAGGCCAAGCCTCTCTAGTGATAAAATAAAGCCAACCCCCTCCTAGGAGAGGACTCCTTTTGACTAGACCATCAGGGAAACTAGATGAACAAACTCTTGACAAGGGTAATGGAGATATAGAAGATCTGCAACGCATGGTCAAGAAACTTTCAAACAATATTATAAACATGAAAAGAATCGTAGGGGAGGGAAACCAAGGTCAAAATCCCTATAAGCCTTTCTTTAAAAGAAACCAGCCTTTCAAAGCAATTGAACCTCCCCCAGTCAACCTAAACATTGACCTAGGGAATGTTGCATATAATTCTTTATGCACCTATCACCAGGAGAACCACTCTGAAAGTAAATGCCCTCAATGGGTCCACGGCATGAATTTAATGGCCAATCATTTTCTGGATGAAGTCTCACTAACCGAACAGTCAAGCAGTTCGGCCATGAATATTTTTGATTAGGAAGAAGTTGACCCACCACGATACACAACCATGTTGATATGGGATCCCGATGTGATCGCATCTTCGGATGATTTGTTTGAGTATCGATAACAACCCATAGAATTTTCTGTAGTACAGACGCATAGTAAAGGTCAACACATCTCAAAAAATACTGACACCACCCGAGCCTCGCAAATCAAGTTAACTCTCGATCGCCCAAAAATACCTTTCTCTCTCGGTGAAAATCCTATAAGGATCCATACCAAGGAATTCACCAAACTGAATTACAATGTAGTCAAATATTTGAAAAAGATGAAGGCTAATATATCAGTTATGGATATATGTAGGATTCCTCGGCAGAAATAATTTATGTTGCAAGCTCTGAGCTCAGTAGAAGACCTGACTACATGCAACGGTCAGAAGAAGGATCTATCCTCAACAGATTTGGCAAGCAATCCAACCATAAATACCTACTCAGAAGGTAGGAAGGAAAGGCCTTTTGTACCACCTTTCCTTTTAACATTCGAAGTTTTTAACATGAATATTCACAATTGTTTGGTAGATTATGGGGCATCCTCTAATGTAATGCCCTTGGCCATTTTTAATAAACTTGGTGCTGTCCCTCTCAAAAGTGATAAGCATGTCATACAATTGGACAGAACCCAGGTCAAGGTCATGGGAGAACTCAAATATGTGATGATCAGGATAGTGACACATCCTAATTTTGTACAGGTGATTGACATCATTGTGGTGGATATCCCTGAGGCATATGGGCTATTGTTAAGTCAAAATTGGTCTGAAAAACTAAATGGATATTTTAGTACAGACTAGGCACACCTTTGGCTACCACTGAAGGGATACAAGAACATGATCAGAATCTATAGGGAGAGATATCTGAAGCATACGGTCATTGATCTGGAAACCCCGAACGAACCAACCTCTATCGATTTCCCCATATTGGGAAACTATTCCTGTGATTCTCACTTCGACAATTTTTCTCCTCTCCTGTCCAATGTTCCTCTTACTCAAAACTCCGAAATTATCTTTCAAGAAGAATCCCCGATGCCGATAGGATATTCTCTCTTCCATCAAAACCCCGCGCTAGGACTTGTAAAAGAAAAGATCATAGAATAAAACACTGGTGATGGGAGAGAAAGGAGAGATTTTCATTCACAAATTTTAACCCTCTATTTTGATGGATATAAATCACAAGAAGGGTTAGGAGTAGGTTGCATCCTCATCGACCCGAAGGGTAAACATCATTTCATGTCCTGTAGGTTAGAATTCAAATGTACCAATAACACTACTGAGTATGAAGCTCTAGCACAGGGGTTAAAGAAAGCCATAGACCTGGGTGTCAAGGAACTAAAAGTTTTTGGAGACTGTGAAATCATTTTCAAACAAGTAAGAAATACCATACACTGCAATTCACCTCATCTTAAGAACTACCAGCAGGAGGTGCATAGGCTAATAGAACACTTTGAGGCTTTCAATATCACTGCAATCCCCAGAGCAAAGAATATCCTTGCTCACACCTTAGCCATAACTACTTCCAGACTGTCGCCTTTTGAAGATTATGAAGCCTCCAAATTCACTATAGAGTTGCTCTACAAGCCGTCGATACCTAATAACATTTCTAATTGGAAATTCTTTGAGGGAGATGAACGAATCATAAGCTTTGTAACCAACCAAGACAACTTCAGGGATATCTCTATTGACGATGAATAATTCCAAGAGAAAACAACAAAAACTGGTCCTCAGAGAGAAAAAATATGGATAAGTCAAAGGCTCACACATTCTCGAAAGGGATAGCCAATCTAGAGAATTTTTTTGATCTAAAGGAACGATTCAAAGGACCAAAAAATGAAAAGACTGGTAGCTCTTGTCCCCTCCATGAAACTGTAAGTCTTGGGGCCCCAGAGAACCCAAAGCATGTAAATACCGATACAAATATATCTAAGGAAGAGAGGAAAGCCTACCTCAAATTATTCAGACAATACTAGGATGTTTTCGCATGGTCCTATAAGGATTTAAAAACATATGATACCTGCATTATTCAACACACCATCCTGTTGAAACCCGAAGTGAAACCTTTTCAGCAAAAGTTTCGAAAGTATCACCCATCCCTAGAACCTCTCATGTATCAAGAATTAAGGAAGCTTCTAGATGCGAAGATAGTTTTCCAGGTTAGGCATTCTGCCTGAGTGGAAAATCTTGTCCCGGTAAAGAAAAAATGGGGAGAAATCTGACTTTGCGTAGATTTTTGAAACCTCAACAGAGCTTCAAAAAAGGAAAATTATCCAGTGCCACCGATGGAGAAACTCTTTCAAACCGTTTCGGGCTCGGAGATCTTCTCTCTACTAGACGGTTTCTCAGGCTATAACCAAGTGTTGGTTTCAGAGGAAGACCATTTGAAAACCACTTTCTGAACCAAATGGAGAACCTTCTCTTATAAACGTATTCCTTTTGGGCTAATCAACGTAGGAGAAACCTTCCAAAGGGCCATGGATGAGGACTTTAGTGGACTTATCAATAGGTGTGTGGTAGTATATTTAGATGACGTAACAGTGTATTCAAAGAATAGAGAAGAACACATCCAACACTTAACTCAGATTTTTGAAAGATGTCAAAAATATAGTATATCTCTGAACCCCAAGAAAACTATCTTTAGTGTCGAGGAAGGGAAGTTGTTAGGGCATATTATATCTCAAGCAAGGATTCACATAGATCCAAAAGGGATTAATGCCTTAGCTCAACTCCCTCTACCCCATAACAAGAAAGTTGTGCAATCCTTTTTCGGGAAAATCAATTTTGTGAGGAAATTCACTCCCGACTTCGCCAAAATTATCAAACCCTTGAAAAAGATGATTCGCAAGGATGTCTAATTTAAGTGGGATGATGAACAAAAATATTCTTTCAACAATATCAAAGTGGCCATATCTCGGGCCCCAGTGTTGTGAAGTCCTGATTTTAATAGAGACTTTAACCTTTATACTTTCGCCTCCGACCAATTGATAGTTGTGGTTTTGACTCAGAAGGATGATGAAAACAACGAAGCCCCAGTGTCATTTATGAGTACCAATATTCAAGGAGTTGAGCTCAATTATCCTGCCATAGACAAACAGGCCTATGTGGTCTATAAGGCTGTGAATCATTTCAGGTCTTACCTCCTCAAGAATCACACTAAGGTGATTGTGCCACACCCCGCGGTCCAATCCCTATTTACCCAACAATATATGGGGGAAAAAAGAGGGAATTGGATGGAAGTTGTCCAAGAATTTGATCTAGATATAAAACCTACCAAGCTAGTAAAAGGGCAAGGTTTGTGCAAGCTCGCAGTTGAAGCCCAAGATCAAGTAAATGAAGATTCTGGGTGGGAAAATGAAATAACACTATGGTGTGGTGAAGTAACATACATTCCCCTAGGGAGAGACTCATGGTACAAGGATTTGGCTTATCTTGTACATCATGGGAATTGTCCCGAAAACCTCAACCCCAGAGAGAGGAGATCCCTCAGATTAAAGTATGTGCAATATCACCTCATAAATTCGGTGCTCTTCCAGATCAACTATGACAGGGTATTTTTGAGGTGCCTTGAACATGAAGATGACGACAAAGTGCTAAAATAACTCCACGGTGGCCCTACTGGAGGACATTTTGTAGGAAACACCACTACTCATAAGATTCTGAGAGTCGACTACTACTAGCCCACCTTGTTCAGAGACGCTCATACTCACGCTAGAAACTGTAAGACTTGTCAAACAAGCATTGGAAAGGAGAAAATGGCAGCAGTCCCACTTCACCCTGTGACTGTCTTTAGGCCTTTTGAATAGTGGGGGTTAGATATCATAGGAGAAATTACACCTAGCTCTTCAAAGATTCACAAGTACATTCTTACTACCACTGACTATTTCAGAAAGTGGGAAGAGGCCATTCCTATAACTCATGTAAACGAGAAGGCAGTAATCCAATTTATAGAAAAATAGTTGATCATGAGGTTTGGTGTCCCCTCTATTCTGGTCTTTGATAATGAAGCCTACTTATCTTTTACCCTATTGACAGAGTTTTCTATGGACAAAGGAATCATAATCATGTACTCTGCAAATTATTATCCTCAGGGAAACGGTGTGGCAGAATCGGCTAATAAAAACCTGGTAAGGATACTAAAGAAGATGGTTACAGATAACCAAAGAAATTGGAATAACCAACTCCCTAATGCCCTATGGTCTGATAGGGTCACACCCAAAGAATCTATAGGTAATTTCCCATACTTTCTGGTCTACGGACAATAAGCCATCCTCCCGAATGGGCTTTATTTTCCATCTCTCCAATTGGCCCAAGATTCTAACGAGGAACCGTCCTTGGCCATGCAACAAAGAATCAACACTTTGCTCATGCTGGAAGAAGAAAGAGAAAAAGCCAAGTTGAATTTCCTAGCCCACCCACAAATAGTGAAAAGATGGTTCGATAAGAATAAGGCTAAAGAAAATAGCTTTGAAGTAGGAGACTTAGTCCTGAAGTGGGATAGGGAAAATGAACCCAAAGGGAAACATTCCAAGTTTTAGAGCCTATGGCTTGGGCCTTTTCAAGTGGCCGAAAAAATTGGGGCAGGTAATTATCGGCTGCAGGACTTGAGGGGAGAACTTGATGCCCTCCCAATAAATGGCCAAGCCCTAAAACAATACTTCCAATAATAATAAAATATATATATATATATAAAATAAATAATATATATAGTAATAATAACCTCGGTTAATACGAATAAAATAAGTGTCAAAGATATCTACTTTGTGGTTCGGTAATACCGCAAGGGAAACACAAGAGGAAAAAAAATTATGCATTCGCCCAGTGAATTGCCATTTGTTGAGTACTCAACAAACATTAAAAATTCTGTGACCATTTACTTTTTGGGGTACCACTCGATCTTTGGCTTGGACTGTTATCACTTCAGTATGAAATTGATGCCTTCTCTTATCTCATATGTTTCATGATTGAATTGATTAGAGTTTTCTTGTGTACAACAAAGAACCTTCTTAACTCTAAAAGAGACTTAATTACTACTCAAGGAATCGACGACCCAGAATTTTCCCCAACTCACTTGAGAAATTTGGCATCGGCGAAAGTGAAAGGTGGTGGAAATTGTTTGGGAAGTCAAAGTAGTTGAGCACTGACCTTCATCGGCATCGGCCGATGAAAGCGTTTATTTCCCATGAATAAGTCTTGAGAAGGATGTTTCTGAAGGCCGATCCATTCGGTTTCGTCAGAAAGATGTAATAGTCAATGCCGCACAAATAGATGATGACTTCGCTGACCACTGACTCCCAAAACGTTTTTGAATATGAAAGTTTATGAACATGATAACTCCCTGGTAAACTACACAACCTGAACTTTCTCTCGATCACCAATCCCCAATATCATCGGCGTTGGAAGTTTTACCCAAAGAATAGTATTCGGAATACACACGGATAATAGTCGACCCCCGATCCATTCACCGAATGATGTGATGTGATGAGACGTGTTAACCCCTGAATGTGGTAGGTACACTGCATGTAGTATTTTTAGTTAATTCATGGATCGTGCATTAGTTACTGCCTCATGCACGAATAAAAAAGAACCATTAAACTCGCTGATACAATGCACCCTCCTCTGCACCTCCACCGTCAACGAGTTAAGATTTATCTATAGAAATCCGTCAGTGCTTTATTTTGAATCTACATTCATTACTCGTATTTACTGATCGATATGACTGGTAGTCCCTCTCCAGTTATATCCTTTTCGAGTCATCATGTATGATCCTACTTTGCGCAGGAAGAAATTCAGGGCAAGGAGAAGAGCAAACCTAATAGTCTGGAAGAAGTGCCCAAAGTTTAGTGAGTATTAAATAGTTATTCTAGCAAGAATTACAGGTATGTGTAAACAAGTGGTGTTTTACGCTCCATTTTTATATGTTCTCACCCAGCGTTGTTCTGTATACATGTTTAAAGGGAAATTTTTAATTGCATGAACAATGCCTCCGAAGAATCCCTCCACCAAGAAATCGCCAAGAGCACCGTAAATACAAGAACCAGAAGAAGGAGAAGGCTCCTCCCCAGCAGTTGCAAGACAATTAGAATTCGTTTCCAAGCTAGTACCCATTATTAATGTTGGCATGTTTTACAAGTAGTGTATGCTTGTCATTGATGGAAAGTATAGCAACGATGATCAGGAGTGCAGTGATAATCGGGGAGTAGCAGCAACAATGATCGTTGGATCAACAATTCAGAATTCCCAATGGCTGTCAGATCTCAATGTAGACAAGAAGAGTGCATAGATATGGAGGATAAATCTCGGGCATTATATCCGAGCGTGAGGAATGACCATCATAGGATCAAGGAGAATCTGCACGATCTTTAAAAGTGTAAGGTGAAGCGAGTTCGCAAATCGGAGTTTCGTGAATCGCGACATAGAGAGGCAAGAAACAATACCACAAGACTGTCGAAATCATGATATGAGAAAACACGATATGATCTAAGCCATTGAATCAAGATCACATCTGGACCATCGATCCAACTCATGTCAGCAAACCACATCAACTAAGAACACGTGGCACAACCAAGCAATGAAAAGTGTCAAACTGATTTGACATTTTAGGCACATGTAAGTCACAAATCAAAGTGACACATGGCAGTTACTTGACACGTGTCAATCCACAAGTGATGTTAGTAGGCTTACATCACTTCGGGGTTTCACGACTCACAACTTGGAGAGTCAAGAAACAATACCACAGGAATGCCGAGATCGCAATATGCAAAATCACAACAAGATCTTGACCGTTGATCAAGAGGATGCGTGGCGAAAGATCAGAGCACCACAAAGACTCCACTTCAAAGTTTTGCAAGTCTTGAAATTCAAAGGAAAGAGATTCAAACTCACGATATGCGAGATCACGATAAAATCTTGACCGTTGATCCAAGAGGGACACGTGGCAGAAGATCAGAGCATGTCAAAGACTCCATTTCGGGGTTTCGTGTATGCCAACTTGGAGTGACAAGAATCTCCATCTAAGAACTCGCGAGATGCGATATCGTGAGTTAATCGTAGCTATTAGATCAAGGTGTGATCTAGACCATCAATCCAACTTTATTTCAGAATATCGCCTATCGCAAGTCGGAGTGACAAGAACCTCCATCAAAGAACTCACGAGATGCGAAATCATGAGTTAATCGCAGTCATCAAATCAAGATCAAATCTGAACCGTCGAATCATAGGACAAGTGGCAAGCAATTGGAATTTCGGTGACTTGGGGTCAATGGAGCATGGTGTGGAAACTCATGAAATATGAAGTGTCTTTTTGGCACAGTCTGTGGTCACCGCCGGTGGTCATGAGAAGGGAAGGAGGCAGTCCAAATAAGCTCCATTTCGGGGTTTCGGAGATAATGACTTGGAGAGTCGAGATGCCTCGTCTCTAGATTCACAAAATGCGAAATCACAAAAGCACTTTATGCATAAGGCTGTAGTCACATACCTTGGTCACATCAGAGAGAGATGGAGGAAAGAGCTAGAGCAATCAAGCTCCTTTTCGAGGATCGCAAATGGGAGTGTTGAGACACATGGTCACATGAATGTCGAATTGTCGAATGCCAAAATGTTGAAATAAAGGGAAGATCCCATGGATCCAATCCAATGGTGCAGGTGAATCTGAGTATGATCAGAGGGCTAATGTTGCACTTCACAGTGTAACTGCTAGAAACCATTGATGGTTTCTTCCAGAAGATTCGAAGAGACTTCTGTGTGATCGCTAGAGGAGTTGAAGTGTCTCAAAGCTTCGTTCAGTAAAGGAAGACAACTCTTAGAGGGATTGACAGGTGCATGAGCATTGAAGTCTGTAGCTGAAAATAAAAAGGATAAGCTCGTCGAAGACAGAGAAGAAGAAGAGCCTCAACTGCCAGAGACACTGAGAAATCTAGATAGAACACCCAGTGACGCTGAACGCGTGGTAACAACTGCCGAAGAAGTTGAAGAGTTGCGATGATGATGAGGCAGAGCACTCGAGATGTGGAGGAATTTTGCATGGAGTGAGCATGCAGAGGCATTGCGAATATTGCATGCAGAAAGACAACAGAGACTATAAGAATGTTGAACAAAGAAGAGATAAGTGTTGTCGCTGTGGAGGAGAATTCAAGGGGTGTGCAAGGAGGCAGAGCGCAGGAGCAGAAATTCACAGTAGAGGAATGTTGCATTGAAAGGATATGGCACAGAGAGCATAAAAAGCAGAAGAACAAGAAGTGCAAGGTGTGTGCAGAAGACACTGGTGCAGACAGAGCAGAGCAGTGTAACAGAACAATGACAAGGCTGGTAAGACATTGAATAACTTTATATCACTGTAATAAGTTTTAGTAACAAAGAATTTATAATTCAGGGTGGTTGGGAGGTTCTAGGGAGGACTGGTGTCCTCAGAGGTTCAAGTGGGTGCTTGAACATAGGGAGTTGGTTCTTCCTTCTAGTTGGTTCTAGAGAAATCAGGGAGTTGGTGCTTCCTTCTAGTGGGTGCTAGAGAAAATAGAGAGTTGGTGCTCTCAGCAAGTAGCAGCTTACAAAACTGAGGTTGTAGCCTCATTATGAGTTGGTGCTCATATGTATGATAATGTAAAGAATGTAATTATTACTTATCATATAAAGAAAAAGAGGTTTTTACCCTATATGGGTTTCCTCGGGAAATATCTGTCTCTGTATTTCTCATATATGTGACTGATGTTGAATGTGCCATTGTTTATTTCCCTACATTATTGTCATCATCATTGAGTGCCTTGAAAAGTGTTTAAAAGAAGCATAATTGTTTAAGCATGGTAACAACTGATTCACCCCCCCTCTCAGTTGTCCATAAATTAAGACAGTCACCAAGTAGGCCTTTGTTCAACCCCCGGCTTTCGGAGATACAGAGGCAAATATTGGAGCCAAAACAACATTTCCTCGCTGGGAAGAAGTGTTCAAGAAAATCAAGAAGGAAGAACCCCTCAAGTATACCTCATAGAACGACCTTGATACAAGGAAGCTCAACGAGGAGGTCCTCCTAAATATTCGTAGGGCCTATATGCACATGGTGGCGAGCCAGTCTCCAGTTTTCCCTTGCATTGAGCTCCTGAAGTGGCTCATTGACCACACTGATGCACAAAAATGTTTGATTAATGATGATAATGATGAATGTGTCGGGCTCTTCCTTCCATCAGAGGTTCAGAGTTACAACAAGCTCAATGAGTCTAGATAAAAGTTGAGCATTGATTTCATTCTAAGTTTCTATGCATCCCACGATACCAGCAAAATAATGGTGCCTTGGTGGAGGGAAGACAAAAAGTTCATGAACCGGACTGTCGGCTGGTATCCAATGACCAATCTTAGGGAACCATACATATACCTTATGGCTTGCCTTTGCATATTGCACAAAGAGAAAGAATTCTCCCAGTTTTTAGAGGCTTAGATGCCTTTGGATTTCACAGTAGCCATTTTAGGTATCGGTTTCAACTGGGGTGCCATCATCTCCAAACAGCTGAGCACTTGCATAAAGCAAGCCCAAGTGTCAAAGGAGGGAGAATTTCTCACCTTCTATATGGCCTTGTATCTACTGGATGTCATCTGTGCTCAGAACTCTTTCTTAGGGATGAACCTACATTGGCACTCTTCGGAGCTCTCGGTCCATGTATACTTCAACATCCTATGGGAAAACAGGTACAAGAAATTTTATGATGTTATCTGTGATCAATTTATTGTATGCATTTACTTCTTTCTCTTCAGGAAAGAATGTCCTAGATTTCCAGATGAAGCAAAGAAGGTTATAGCCAAAATTGGCCACTGGTATTTAGATGAATGAGAAACCTACATCAGGGTTTTTGGCACCACAGGGGAACCCCACTTATTACCCATTTATGTTCCTGATCGGCTAGTGTTAGGGGAAATTTTCTATCAAACCATCCTGCAAGGATACAATGAAACTTTAGTAAAAGAAAAGAAGCGGGATGTCATACCATATGGGTTTCATATCGGCTTCTGCATGGTCAAAGACACCACACATGCTAAACAAATTGGGATAGGTCAATTGGAATTTTGGTTCCAAACGGATCGATTTCACAAACATGATCCCAAGGGATTGGTCCTACAACACGCGTCACATGTATCATCATGTTGGCCCTATGCCCATGACTGGTTCGAGGATGAAATTTTCACTGAGAATGCTTAAGACTGGAATGTGGTGGCATCCAGGAAAGTTGATCCTCGAGGAACTAGTTTTAGAGCTATGAGCTATGAAGAACAGGAAACATTTTTGGAGCAGGCATTTTAAGAAATTAGCCGACATCTGGAAGGAGAAGTTTCATATGAATTGGATGAAGGAATACGTGAACCCGAAGAAGACATTGAAGTTGCGGGAACTCATCAGGAATCCCTGGTACAAATCAAGGATCTCCCGGAAGATCAAACTTCACAAGAGAGGGGTGCACTTTTATACCAACAAACCCAGCTGCTAATGAAGCAAATGCAAGATGACATGTATCTTACCACAAGACCTGCGATTTCAACTACCGTCCAAAGCATCCCAACAGAGTCAAACGATCCTATCTCTGAAGTTCTTGATAACACCAATGGGTTAGGCAACTCTGAATCCATAACATCTCTGATCAATCCTTCAAAAGGAGGGACAACTCAACCAGAGACAGGGTGTCGATAGAAATACAAGCGCTTAATCCCTTGAGCACACTTATACATATATACAGTGATGAAAAAAGTTTGGAGCCCGCTCACGGCACCCTAGTGCACATCCAAGAGGAAGAAGGTCCCAAGAACATCCCTTCCCCTAAGCCCGAAGTTCAATTTCAAGACAAAGAGGTCTTGCAAAAGGGAACAGAAGCGGAAGGTGGCCTTGACATGAAAGACTCTGATAAATAAAAAACCGATGTGGATCTGAGTGATGAACCCGAGTCCGGGTAAACAAAGAAGGGATCTCCGCAAAAGGAAATAGGCAGTTTTGTGGCCGACCAACAAGCAAGAAACAAGTTTATACCCGAAACCTCTACTCTACCCAGTACTCAAACCCTCTACGAGCGACAGGTAGAAGTCGGATCTACAGGACAAAGAAAGAAAGTTTGAGAGCTTAGTTCTGAACAAATATAAACCGCTGGAAGCCTGGGAAACAACCTCACATGGGGCGATCAGCATATACCATAGCCGCTAGATGAGGTAGCCGACATATATGCGATCTCCTATGATCAAAAGAGAAAGGCCATCATTCAAAGGACTGCAAATAAGAGAAGTATCACCTTGGATCACTCCATCTTAGTTACTATAGAGGAGAACTTAATCAACATAGCAGAAGCTCGTGCATCTGAAATTATTGGAGTGGGAAGATCCCCCTCTGATGCCACCTAGGATATATCTAGGAGGGATGAAAAGGAATTATCCGCCACCCTAAAGGATCTCAAACACTTGTGCCATCTGGCCGAGTACTACAAGAGCGCTACGCAGACTGTTGTGTATCTGAAAAGTGAGTTCAATGGAGTGTATGACGAGTTCAAGAAAGAAAGACATCTGTTGACCACGAATGTAGTCAAGTTCTAGGAAGACACTCTCATGGAACTCGCGACATGCAAGGAGATGGAGCGATGGCATGAAAAAACACAACAAGTGGTAGGGAGGCTCGAATATATTGGGGTAGTTCAGCAAGGTCAAGAAAAGGAAATACATGGCATTTGACTAGTAGGCAAAAGTAGTCTCAACCGCATGAAGAAATCTGCCGAGTACTGGGCTACGATGTCCCGGGACCCACATCAAGAAATCCAAGAGCAATGGGCCAAGTGCCAGAAACATTGGGGTAAAATTAATAAAGTGATGAATAATGTCGGTCTCCCCGAGTTCGACACTCTAGATGAATTTATCAACCTGAGCGACGTGTTCAGGATACATGCCGAGAAAAACTCGTTATGGGTCGAAGAGTGTGCAAAGGTCACCGATGCAAATCTAGGGCAAGTGCAACAATTCATGAAACACTTGATCAGAGCATGAGCCATGCTGCAACAAATGAAATCCAGTTTGGTGAAGTACCTAGCGCATGCAGTGGACATCAGAGGAGTATATGATGCCCCTATGGAGCAACATGAGTTCCCATGGGCTCAAACCTGTGAAGATTTGTTTATTGGTTGGTCTGAATATGAAAGAAGTCACCCCTTTCAATAGACATCTCGGGTGGACTGTTAAAGAAACTGTTGAATGACCACACCACATGGTGATTTTTGTTTGGCTCGAATTATATTTAGTTGTTAATTATAGTTAAAACTTTATATTATAAATAGAGACATCAACCAATGAACAAGGGTCGATGGTTGTTGTAAGAACTCTTTCTTTTTGGTTGTTGATAATTATTTTGAGACTGCTATGAATTGAGAAGTCCTTCTAGACCAAAGAGAATCTATTTTCATCATATATATGTGATTGGAGTTGGAGAAGAATTACTTCCTATCCTGTTCCATGAATGATGCAGTAAATGTGTAAGAGCAATTAATTATGTTGTCAAGTTATCTGGTGCAATGTTTTGATGTTCTTTGCTTAACGATGAAGATAAATTGTTGTGTTGTTATGTGATGAATGTTATGGTAGATGAATTATTTTTCTTTTTGTGATCCTGATTACATATGTGTTTTCTTTCTGTTAATTAGTTTCTCTCAGATAGTAAATGGATGCTCATTTGGTTAATGTATTAGTACTAGGCCCTTTGGCATAGGATCCCTGTCTGCATGTTTGAGCAACGGGTTGTCCCAAGCTCGACTTCTTCCCAATAGTTAAAAATTTTGTCCTGTTATTTGTCAAGTTGGTTTATATTGACTTGCATCTCTCATACCAGCCCCACCCAAGAGAAATACAGAAAAAGAATTGTCCTAACTAAAGGGAGAGTGTTCACAAGAAAACACAAAGCCCACTAATAAACTGGTCGGATCGCAAGATATGGAGAACCATTCCATATTAAACGGTGCAGAGTCTAATCAGGCCTTGGTGGCATGTTTGGTTCCTATTGTTGAGTCAAGGGATTTAGGGCCCATCAACAAGACTTGCTACAAATGGAGTTCTGGAACCCACAACTTTGAAACTTTCTGTCCGAGTGCACTGAAGTCGGGGAGAAGTGGAACAGCATGAGGGACTGCATGGTAGAGAAAGGGGTTCATTTCTTTGGGTTGTGTAGGGTTGAGGGGGAAGGAGATATTGTTCATTGGAACTGCTGCCAGAAATATAAATTATGAATGTCATCATACATTTTTTGGGTCGAAATTCCTATGCATACATGTTTTAGGCCAGAGTGCCTATGTATATAAGATTGGGCTGGATTGCCTGTGTGAATTAAGGCTAGAGGGCCTAGAATTGTAATGTTAATAACATTGGAATGGCGTTGTGCACTGAAGACAGTGCCAAAATAAGGGGAGGGGGATGTAACATCCTAGTTCTAACCCTTACAAACTATAATGTATTATGTAAATATGATTTAGGCTGGTGAGGTGATAAAGTTGAAAAGGGGCCAAAGTGCCTAGGAAATGTAACACTTCCTATACATTAATAAAATACATCATTGCCTGCAAGACTGACAAGGAAAAAAGAGATAGGGGGCTATGATTCGATGAGAGAGGGGGATTGAGGGGCTAAGTCTTATTATTATTTTATTTACCCATAATTGATTTTATGGAGAAGAGGGGGTTACATGAGCTTCTTGGGAGGGAGTCCATGTGGATCTTTTCTTCATGTAATTATTTAAACATACCTTGAGGGATGTTTTGGGGTCATTCTTCCATTGGTTCATCCTCTTCTCACCGGTTCAATCGTTATTCTTCCCCTTCACTCATTACTGCTAGTTATTGTGCTCTTGGGATAAGCATGGAAACAAATGGCAGGAAGAAGGGAACTAGCGTTGAATGGCTGTAATGATTTATTGATCATTCTAGGAGGGAATGGATGCATGTGTGCATGAACTTGATGGCACTTCGGATGGAACTTTCCACAGATGAGAGTCCTTGTAATTTCCAGTAGGGATATTTCCTGACTAGTAGCACTGGAGCCCTGGAGAGAAATGGAACAACTTGAGGGACTGCATGGTAGAGAAAGGTGTTCATTTCTTGGGGTTGTGTAGGATGAGGGGGAAAGAGAGATGGAAATTAGGATTGCTATGAGGTTGGTAAACCTGAGATCTACTTTTCCAACTACTGTGTATTTAGACTTGGTCTAGGACCCATCCTTGTGGATTCATAGCCCTGGCTCAGGGGTGACCTACTGTTGAGATTAAATGAACAACAACATCTATGGTTGGGAGGACTGTCCTTGGTCTGCAACTAGTTGGTGACCATTTACTTGCAAAGATAATTTCTCTCTGTGTTTTTTGTTTAATGTATTCCTCTGTTTATTTAATTATCTCTGAGATATGTATTCTAATGTGCCTGTCTTCTGGTTATTTCTTGTGCATGGCACGTTGTTTATCTCTTTTATGATGTGACATGGATCTTGTCTTATGCATGTCGTCTGTATGCTTCTAACATTGTTGTGAAACCCTTTGTTTTCAAATTAGAGATCAAAGAACTGAGTCTTGGGACTACAACGTGCCTAGCTTGCGGGTGGTTGGGTGTGTTGCATCCTGTTTAAGGTAACGTAGCTTGACCTCTGGGTGGTCGGGTATGTTACACCCATGGAGTAGTGAATGTAGTCTTATTCCTATCTTCCTCCTTAACTGTGATCATATTATATCCTGAAAATCCATCAAGCATTGAAATCATTCCTGATCATTTTACCCTTTGTAAAAATGTTTCCATCTTGGGAGAGAATAATTTTCCTTTGTGCATGCAATATTTAAGTTTTTGAAATCTATACACAACCTTATTTTACCTATTCTTCCTATAAACAATCAAGTTTGAACACCATGCAGAATGTCTAGTTTGGGCTATAATTCATGCTGCTAACATTTTATGTAATTCCTGTTGAACCAAAGGAGTTAACTTGGGGTTAATCTGCCTCAATTTCTGTCTAAAGGGCTTCGTATCTTCCTTCAAAGGAATCATATGATGAATCAAATATTCCCTATAGACCTTGAGTTCATCATAAGTGAAATCCAAAACATCCCTATATTCTTTTAATAACTTGATAATTTCATTTCTTTCTTCTATAGGGGTGATTTTACCTACTTTCACCATCCTAGTCTCTTTATCATTTCCTATGTTGATCTCCAAGTGGTCACATGGTTTTGCATCTAATTATTCCTTATTCTTCAGGTCATCTTGTCTATCAAACAAACTTTCTTGTGCAATAAGGTGCCTAGGAACTGGATTAACCTTATTGTCATTATCTGTGTAATTACAACCCTCATATTTCTCACTGATATAAAATTAAAAAAAATCTTGTATTTGAGTAAAGAATCTAATAACCTATTTATCATCATAATTGTTTTTCCAATGATCCATATTATCTAGAACTGAGGGTCTAAGAACAACTTCCACTGGAATATTCTCTTTAATAAAATCATGGGAAATTTGAAGAGTGGAAGTAGCTACAACTAGCTCTTCTTCCTTAGAATTTTGTTCCCTAGGAATTGCAATAAGATTCAAAGAATCAAGATCTTCAATGGAGTCCCATATTGCATTCGTATATTTTTTCAATCTTTTTGACTTGCAAGAAAACTTACTCTTAAGTTGTTGAATGACTAAATCTGAGCCTCCATTGATATTCAAACATTTGACATCCATGTCTTTTCAAACCTATAAACCAAGAAACAAAGCCTCATATTCAGACACATTATTAGTTGCATCAAACTCCAATATATAAGAAAACTTAAATTCTTGACCATTTGGAGATTGAATGACTAGGGTGAAATCATGAAGGTGGGTTACACTTTTGCTTGTTTTATGAGGAAAAAAACTGTATTTTCACAAGTTATTCAACTTCCGACATATAAAAGTATTTTTTTTATTTAGAATTTCACTTTACAATAAATACAAAACTTGTGAAGAATTGTGTTATCTTTCCAATGACTATTTTTCAATTTTTTTTTATCATGATTTGATATGTCAATTTGAAAATTGTTTAACAGTATGTTTCTTAAACACGAAATGAATGATAATGAGTTACTTATTTATACAACAATGTATATATCATTAAACTTATTTTTTGAAGAAACACAATATACTACAACAATCTACAGAGACTCTATTTTATTATGACTATTATTTTGAATTTAACGGATGAATATTATAATTTCTAGAATTTTTTGAAGTTGACCAAGCTGAAAATGTTGCAGAGTTTAAATACATGTTTTTCTACACCTTGTATCTATCTTAATTTTTACTTAAAACTAAAATTTAAATATACCCTTTTGAAAAGAACAATTTAAGGATTATGAATATATTTTTTTCAAATTTTTTCACTGTATATTTTTTGAGATACCAATATTTCATTTCACTGAATCATAATGTCTGCTGAAAATATTATGTAGTGAGTTTTTTTAAAAATTAAATAAAATTAGATAAAAATAAAGAAAATGAAAACAAATTATACGAATTGAAAGTAGATTCAATTTTGGAAATGTTG